>JAVQMG010000110.1:600000-1147037 GCA_032878915.1 Castanopsis chinensis | reverse complement strand
ATATAATTCTTACTTGTTTCTACTAAATAATCATACTTTTATTAAGCTCCAAGCAAAGTAAGTCATGTCAACCTTTATGGAAAATGTTGTTAATAGTTATGTGTATAACATTAGTTAAAAGTATTTTTTGACTGGTGCTTCACCGTGATTGACAGGTCAGCACAAACTTCTTAAACTTGTTCGCATTCAGTGGGGCTGCACCAGAGAGGATCAATGGCAGACTAGCAATGATAGGCTTTGTTTCTGCAATGGTAGTGGAGTTATCTAGTGGCGAGGATGTGTTTGCCCAGATATCAAATGGTGGAATCCCATGGTTCTTAGGAACTAGCATTGTGCTCACTCTTGCATCTCTAATTCCTTTGTTTAAGGGAATCAGCGTGGAGTCCAAGTCGGAGGGGGTGATGACCTCAGATGCTGAGATGTGGAATGGGAGGTTTGCCATGTTAGGTTTGGTTGCTCTTGCCCTCACCGAATATGTCAAGGGTGGAACCCTTATTTAGGTCTTTGATGTACTGACTCAGGCCAACTTGTGTTAATGAATATTTAATTTCCATGTAATTTGGAAAGCAAATTATGTAATCTATTTTTCAATAAATTAAATTTCAAGTTTATAAAGGAATAAACACTTATATGCAAATGAGTTTATCAAAATTAGTGGTCCTCTCTAAATATGTTTGTCTACTCTCATCGTTACCATATATAACACGTAGAAGGATTGGAAAATTTTAAGCTCTAAGGTTCACATTAATATTTCAATTTATATTCCTCATGGCTTGTAGAGTGGATCTGCAACAGAACAAAGTGAATAAAATGTGTGTTTTATTAGATGATAATTAGCTAATTACAAGCCTTTTATTGTAGATAATTTATATTTATAACTACCTTGAAGCGAAGCTATGACTCATAACATGAAATATGTTGATTTTTAGTAGTGCAAATGCAACCCACATAATACTTTTTTTTTATTTGAGAAACACACACATACACACACATATATATATATAGGAGAAAAGGAATGAAATAAGAAAATACACCCATGTAATACAATAGGACTTAATGCAAACATAATTTTTGCAAACTTGCATGCATGATACAAATTACAATTTCAAGCTAATTCTCAATGGAAATTTTTTTGTGAAAATAGTTTTTAGCATATTTTTATATTTATAAGTAGCATAAAAATAATAATTCAAAAGAAAATTATTTTTGATCAACGAAATATCTTATTAAAAATATGATTTAATTTTTAGAGACTGTTTTCAACTAAATTTTTTTTGGAAAACAACTTTATTTCATACCATTACTAAATAAAGGAAGTTAAAAAACAATATGGAAACTATTAAAAATAACTCTACCTCATTTTAAGGCCACTACCAAATATAACAAAATGAGATAGTTTTTCAAAAAAATAAAAATAAAAACTCATTTTTTAGATAACATTAATGTCAAAACAAACATAGCATAATTTTATTTTAATTTTGGTTAGAAACAAATTTATCAAAATGTTTATTGGCACTTGACTTCATTTGAGTATTAATTATTCAAAACTCAAAAATAAATACTTACTACTCTCATGACTAATTGATATTATATATATGTCAAAGCTATTGCTACGTTAGATCACTCATGTAATTACTCACTCAAATTTGAGTGTTATCTATCTATCTAGGCGGTTCAACCTTTATGTATTACAAATTTTTATAGTCGTCAATTCTAAGTATATCACAGTCAAAATGGCCAAAATATTTGTTTCATGCAATAAATTGAAACAGCTAATCCTTTTGTTAAATCTCGACTCAAATTTCAATTTATTTTGACCGAGACCCAGTCTCAAACCTTTTTTTCCCCTTCTATTTATACCTTTATTAGTTTCTATTTCTATCTTTTATTCTCTTATCTCTTTTTTTCTCATGTAGAATGAATTTTAATTTATTCATGTACAAATTAATCGAAAATAAAAATACTTTGAATTCAAAGAATGGCTGGTGCATGAAAAGTTGGACCTGTATTGGTTAGGGGAGTCCTAGCTGCTGAGCTTCAAAGGCGCTTAGCCCACAGCCCGACCATACCCTTTGGGCCAAGTGAATGAGTCTTCACTTATAATGGCTATAGTCCTAAAACAATGCTAATTTGGGCTCTTGTATGCAGTGCAGTACTAACAGAGCTCAACGTTAAGTCATGAAGATTTTTTTTTTTTTTTAGTAGAAAAACGATAATCATTAAGGAAACTAGAGAGAGTCAACATATAGAGAGCGAAGTCTCTCATAATACATGCCAGCAGAGTCCTAAAATAGAAGCATAGAATGGTCTATAGGCGGACTATCAAAAAGCAAAAGATCTTGGTTTAAATTGGCTCCCATCTTTGCAAGAGCGTCTGCACATTTGTTAGCTTCACGATAGCAATGTTTCATCCTTACTTGAGGAATTTGATTAATGAGAGTCCTGCAATCCATTATAAAGGAGGCATGATGTAAATTACGATTATCATTACCAGCTACCCATCCAAGCATAATTACAACATCAAATTCAATTTCAACAGCCAATAAATTTAAATTAACACATAGCATAAGGCCATCTCTCAAGGCCCAGAGTTCAGCTTTTACATTAGAGGTTTGGCCAATGAACCTGGTGAAACCTTTAATCCAGCTCCCATTATGATTGCGGATTAAACCTCCAAAACCCGCCAGCCCCGAATTGCCTACCGCAGGAAGATTTCTTCTGATTCTCACAAAAATTCCAGCTGGAACAGCAAGAAGGCGGTGCTAACTCATATATGGAATTTGGAAACAACAGATCACTATATACAACAAAAATACTATCTTAATGCATTGCATAGTATCATGCACAGACACTGTCTTATTGTATCTAAACAATCCATACATATGGGTTTTAGTTCTATAGGACTCACATGGATTCCGAACAGGTCTCACATTATATAATCTCAAACTTCATATATCTATATAAAATTTATGAGGATTATATTTATATTGACGATATAGAGAAATTAACTCTAACATGCAACATTAACCTTTTTTTTTTTTTTTTTTTTAAATGTCCCACTAAATTACCTTGTATTCACGTAGAATTTCTACCTTCATATAGTTTTAAAAAAGAGTTCTTGCAATTCTTCAATTATTAATGCATGTGTGCTAATTTTAATTTCAAATCTAATACGCTGAGCCGCCGACAGAAACACCCTTTGCCTTGGTCTATTTTCTTGCTCCGAGAGAGACCCTTGTCTAGTGAAAAAAAAATATCAAAGTCTCAAAAAAACCAGGAAAATCTAAAACTTACGACCATGCTACAGTACTGTTTAGCTAACTTTTACTTTTGTTTACAGTATTTTCAGGGAGCTGTTCCCAAACAGATAAGTCTATTACAATCAAAAACCAAATTATTTTAAAATTGGCTTATTTTTACTATTATTCAGCTTATTTTTGCTATTATTCATGAGTCACATTATACTTTTTAATACTATTCATGAATTTCAGTGTACTATTTCAGCTTTTAGTTTTATTTACAATACTTTAAGCAAAAAAAAAAAAAAAAAAAAAATTTAGGGTCTGTTTAGCATTCACTTATTTTGATAAAATTGAAAACTTTTTTACTGAAAGTATTGTAAATAAATATAAATGTTAGCTGAAACAATACAGTATGACTCATGAATAGTATCAAAAAGTGTAGTAAGACCTATGAATAGTAGCGAAAATAAGCTGAATAGTAAAATAAGCTAGCTTTTTAATCTGGAGCCAAACTCACACTTAGGTTGCGTTTGGGATAGATTATTTTTGCCAGCTTATTTTACTAAATAGCTTATTTTTGCTACTATTTAGCTTATTTTTGCTACTATTTATGGGTCCCAATGCATTTTTTGGTATTATTTATGGGTCTCATTATACTATTTTAACTAACTTTTACTTTTATCTACAGTGTTTTTAGCAAAAAGTTTTCAGTTTCAGCAAAATAAACGGATCCAAATGGACCCTTAGTGTCCCATTCACTAACCGACGAAACTGAATGTCCCAAGAAACTCTCCCATTTACAAAGCACATAACCTCAGAGACCGAAGCATCCCTTGTCCTACTAATATTATATAGATCTGGAAACGCATCCTTAAGCAGATGATCCCTACACCACACATCTTTCCAAAACTTCACACGGGTTCCATCACCCACTTCATACTGAATGAACTCGGAAAAATTCCCCCAGCCACTCCGAATGAACTTCCACAAACAAATACCATAAGCCCCAGACACAAATTTTGTGCACCAACCAACCCACTCATTCCCATACTTCGCCCCAATGACCCTTCTGCAAAGGGCATCACTCTCCAAACCATAGCGCCACAACCATTTGGCTAAAAGGGCAGAGTTAAACCTTCTCAAACACCTAATGCCTATCCCTCCATTCTTCACTGGCCTACATATCTTAGACCAATTTACTAAGTGAATCTTATGCTCATCCCCCATTCCAGACCAAAGGAAATCCCTTTGTAATTTCTCCATCCTTTTAGCCACCTTGTCTGGGATAGGGAAAAGAGAAAGAAAATAAGTAGGTAAGCTAGAGAGGGTACTCTTAATAAGGGTAACCTTACCCCCCTTAGATAGATACAACCTCTTCCAACCAGCTAGCCTATGCTCCATCTTCTCCAAAATAGGATTCCAAATCGTCTTATCTTTAAAAGAAGCACCCAATGGGAGACCTAAATATTTCAGCGGAAGAGCTGACTCCCTACAACCCAAAATCTCCACTAGCTCATGAAGATTAGGCACATCCCCATGTACTAAAACTATTTTTGGTTTTCCTCTAGCTATTTCTTTCCCCAAACCTAAATCCACTCACCCATTTTTACTAGTACATTAATAGTTCCCTTCTGAATATGACCAAACAATCTCAAATGACTGTCCCTCTTTTTTCCTACTAATCATATAAAAATAATAAAAATATTGAAACAAATGACAACATCGTACATTATTTTTTTATTATTAAAGGAGGGATATAATAGGTATGTTGGTATAAAATTATTCCTTTTCATTCTCTCTCATGGTATTCCCAAAGAAAGTTACTTACACTCCATTTCTTCCAAAACATCCAAACAAGACAATTTAATTCTATACCTTTTCCACCAAGAGCCTGTAGCTCAACTAACACTTTCTGGTGTTCCCAAACACATTATTCAAATCCCATTCCCCCAACTATTGAATTATTAAAAAAAAAGATTCCATTTCTTTTCCTTCCTTAATAATGCACTCATTCCATTCCTTTATCAAAAAAAGCCTAAAACAAAAACAAATATAATTACTAATCAACATACTTATAGTTATATATTTGTCTTTTCCTTTCCTTCAAACACACACACACACACACACACACTCACACTCCATCCTATTCCTTCATGAACTTCCAAGCACATTGTTAGGGTCACTGTAACATCAATTTCGTTATCAATTCAAAATCTTCATGCATTCACAACCTTAACCAATCATCTCCAATTGCATCATCATCAAAATTAAACATTAAACAATTCCTCTTTTCTATGCCTAAACAGCTACACTCCCCAACCACAATTTCCAAGACCCCAAATTTTTCTCAGCAACCAAACACAACCCAAATCGGGGAAAAAAAAAAAAAAAAGAGCGTACGCACCGGTACTGGAATCCAAAAGTGGACCCTGGTCTTCATTGTCCCACCGGTGAGACGGCGCCGGTGACATTGGAACGGCGACCGACATGTCCTTCTCCGTCAGCTTCCGTCTCCTCCGTCGAGTCCGAGAGAGCAGAGGCGGTGAGATTGGGGAAAAGGAAATGAAGGACAAAATTGGGTTTTGGAATTGAAAGGGTACGATTGAGACTATTGAAGAAGAAGAAGAAAAAGTCGACGGTTTTGCCATTTCTTTTATAAAGGACGAGCAAAAATACTAAAATAGTAACTGAATTTTATTTTTTTTATTCGGCCAAAAAAAAAATATAATTATAAAATATATGTTTGGTAATGTGTTTTTAGTTTGTTTAATTAATTTGGTTTTTAGATTTGATTTCTTTTCATTTTTTTTTTAAATGTTTATCTATCAATCTTTCTCTCCTCTCATTTTCGTTTGTGAGGATAAAGTTACACAAATTACCATTTTAAGCTAATTTTTAATGGAAAAGCTTTTATGAATTTTTTTTTTGCGTTTTTTTATATTTGATAATATAAAAAAAATTCAAAAGAAATTTATTTTTTGCTCAATGGAAAATTATATTTCGGAATGATATGACTTATTTTTTATAAATTGTTTTTGGCTAAAATATTTTGAAAAACAATTTTATCTCATGACATGTTAGATAAAGAAACTGAAGAGTCAATATGAGTACTGTTGAATACAATTCTATCTCATTTTTAGGCCACTATTAATTTAAATGAAATAATTTTTCAAAAGTATCTCATTTTCTAAATAACATTAATACCAAAACAAATCGTAGCTTAATTTGATTTTAATTTTGGTTTAGAAACAATTTTATCAAATTTTTTATTGTCAAACACCTCATTTAAGTAATAATTATTCAAAACTCATAATTTAATATTTACATTTTTTGGCAAAAGGGAATATAATTAAACAAAACTACAAATTACAAAGTCTAGCGTGTATGAAAGGGAGGTGTGAGTACAAAATAAAACTATCACTATCCCTTCCTTTGCCAAAAAGTTCGCTTGGTTCCTTTCCTAGAAGATGCAGTGGATGTGGACAGGGACAAAGCCACTGTTGGACTATTTTTTTTTAAAATATTATTATTATTATTATATATATGTGTACTAATTTTAAAAATTTTATTTTATAAAATTATATTTTACTCCCCTTAAACAATATCATTGATTTTTTTTTAAAATAATGCTATACTCAAACTTTTTTACAAACTGATTTGATAGTAAATTCTTATTAGTTCGTATATGAGTCCACCACTTTCATCATTTTTTTTACTTACCAATAACCACTTATTATATCATTAATTTATAAAAAAGTTTGTAACTTTAGCATTTTCCTTATTTTAGTGACCATAAAAAAATTTATAAATCTAAAATTTAAAATAAAATATACACGCCTAAAAAAATTAGAAATCAAAGTTTAAAACCACTGCACACAGCCAATAACAAAGCTGCTTCAGCTAAGTCAAAGTTCTAGCTCCATACTTGGACGTGGGTTTTCTCAAGAAATTGGAGAAGGGACTTGCAATCATATATCAAAGCACTACAAGGGTGAGATGAATTAGTTAAGGCATCATGCTATGTAAGGATTGTGACCATAACTCTTGCATCTTGTTCAACGATGAGTTTCCTGATATTTATTCTTTGCTAAAACCAAACCTTCATCAATACCCCAAAGTTCAGCAATCATGGCTAGTCTTTTAAAATTAAAGAGTTAAGATATGACTCTCTCATCTTTTGTTGTAAAGGTTTCGTTAGCATATGTGGAGAAAAATGAAATTCATGCAATTTTTTTAGACAAAAACAATAATTTAACCTAAGATGTGTTAGCTTAAGTATCCCGTAACATTCAAACTACTACTCCCTCGTGCACAGAATGTATAACATATTTCCTGATAAAATAAAAAATTAATTGTAACATATCTCATTATAATCAAAATTGGTTAGGACAATGAAAATCGAGCCTAACTAGGAATGACAACACTATAGTAAAAAGAAATGCACATTCATTAACATTTTGAACTATGTGTTTATTTAGAACAGCTTATTTAACTGAAATTGAAATTTTTTTGATGAAATAGTAGAAAAAGGTTAAAAAATTTGCTGAATAGTATCAAAGAGTGCAGTAAAACCCATAAATAAAAGCAAAAATAAACTAAAAGTGCAGATAAATTGAAAAATTCAGCTCATACCAAACACACAAGAGAATGGAAAAATGTGAGTTCTTACCAACTTTTCCTATCAAACAAAAACGTTGCTATTGTCTGACCAAATCAATTGCGCATCAAACTTTGGTAGCGATCAAAGTTAAAAACCGTGGCACAATGTGAGCGGTGAGTCGAAGATCGAACATAGAAATGTGGAATGGCATGCATCGTCCCTTCAAAAATCAACGAGTGAAAACCTGGAACCATTTGGGCCGTAAACTCACAGCGGGTGGAAAGTTCTGATGAGCCTAAAGTCGAGCCACGTCCATTACGTACGTACCGACACCCATGTGTGGACAACTGAGCCCGTGTCAATCAATGACCTTTCGAGAGCACAGGATGCCTAATAATTGTATTTGTAACAAAAAAACAAACTTGATGGGCTGTAGACACAGTAGACACTACCATTATATAATATGCAAGACGTGGATCCTAAATATCCACTGCTCTGCTTGCTGATACTACGACACTCTCTATATATATCACTCTCTGGGACCAAACATAAATGCCACAACCACTTAATACTTCATTTTCTACTACCTAGTACCTACTTGATCACTCATAGCCTATTAGTGAGTTCCATATATAAAAGCTCTTTGATAATGGCAGCCTCATCTGCAATGCAATCCATCTTGGCAAGCCCTTTGACCCGTGTAGTTTCAAGCAGTTCTACTAGGGTAAACCAGTTTCTAACTATTCCCACTAGTTATGTGTCACCTGTGCCAAGAAATACTAGCAGCATGCGAGTGCGTTGCATGGCAAAGGTAATGAAATGCTACCTCATCGTGAAAAAAAAAAAAAAAAAAAAAAAAAAAAAAACTCCTACCTCTCCTTCTGGGTTTCATGTTTTTCTTCCTTTCTTTCTTCTTCCTCTGGTTTCGGTCTACTACCTGTGCAGACTACCTCTTCTTTGTTTTTTGTTTTTTGAACAACAAAAGCAATTCTTTGTTTTGTGGTGTTTGTGAGCCCCACGTAATACTCATTCCTTACAAGCTTTTTTGTTTTGTCCACTTGAATTTAATTAAAATTTTTTTTTCTTTCTTTTGTTTTTGTGAACCTCACATGACTCATAATAAAAAGGAAACTTTCAGCCTTTTAATTCCAGAGTCACTAAAATTAGAAAAAGTATAGGCCTATACCATTTTTTATAACTTTTTGTCACAATTGTGATATGAGAAAGTATGATTGGTAAAAAAAAAATTTTATAGGTTCATATTTAACTAATAGTTAACTACTTATAGTTTGACACGTCAGAATAATTGTGACAAAAGAGTTATAAAATAATTATGGTCTTAGAGTTAATCTTAAAATTAACATCTAGGTTTGTCTCTTTTTTTTTTTTTTTTCCTTTCATATTATTACCCTCATTATATTCTATATATAATTGAACTAATAGCTGTTGTTATTGTTGTTGTTGTTATTATTATTATTATTGAACTGATATTTGAGATTAAAGATAACCTATTAGCTGAAATATTTACTTATAACTTTAAAAACTTTAATAATTTATTATATGGATTTTTTTATTAATAATATATATATGTATATTTATAAAATAGTGATAAGCCCGAAACAGTACGACAAAATAGGCCGGTACTGAAACATTTCGTTTCAATGGATAAACCAAAACGAGGTCCGAAATAATATTCATAGCATTGATGAAATCTATGCATCATGATATTTCTATTCTGATTTTTGTGGAAAATTTAAAATCTAATAGAAATAATTTAACACTCATATTATTACGATATGTTAATTGATTTATAATCAAAGTTCATGACCGTACGATTCTTTGTCTTTACACTTTGCAGAAAGAGCAACCAGAGTTTGAGACAACTTCAACACCCACGGTAACTGCCCTTAACCCAGAGATACTTCATCTCTTTTTTCTCTCTCTCTTTTTTTTTTTTTTTTTTTTTTCCCCACTCATTAACCCTAGATATACAATAACAATATTTCTTGAAGATCCAATTTTTTTTACCAATTAGTTTAAGCACACAAAATTATTCATTTAATTTTTTTCACAACTTGCTCAGAAAGTTATAATTAGAGCAAAATTATTTTCACATAAATTTATTATTAATCTAAATTTAATTATGCACAACTTAAAATATGTCACTTTGATTTTGTGAAAATTTTGTCTTTTAAGTTTATTCATTTTTTTTTTTTTAAACTTTTTGAGTAATACTAAAGATACAATTATAACCAGTAATATGGCTTGTTTAGATGAGAGCAATATAATTATTACTTGTTTCTACTAAATAATCATACTTTTATTAAGCACCAAGCAAAGTAAGTCATGTCAACTTTTATGGAAAATGTTGTTAATAGTTATGTGTATAACATTAGTTAAGAATATTTTTTGACTGGTGCTTCACCGTGATTGACAGGTCAACACAAACTTCTTAAACTTGTTCGCATTCAGTGGGGCTGCACCAGAGAGGATCAATGGCAGACTAGCAATGATAGGCTTTGTTTCTGCAATGGTAGTGGAGTTATCTAGTGGCGAGGATGTGTTTGCCCAGATATCAAATGGTGGAATCCCATGGTTCTTAGGAACTAGCATTGTGCTCACTCTTGCATCTCTAATTCCTTTGTTTAAGGGAATCAGTGTGGAGTCCAAGTCGGAGGGGGTGATGACCTCAGATGCTGAGATGTGGAATGGGAGGTTTGCCATGTTGGGTTTGGTTGCTCTTGCCCTCACCGAATATGTCAAGGGTGGAACCCTTATTTAGGTCTCTGATGTACTGACTCAAGCCAACTTGTGTTAATGAATATTTAATTTCCATGTAATTTGGAAAGCAAATTATGTAATCTATTTTTCAATAAATTAAATTTCAAGTTTAGAAAGGAATAAACACTTATATGCAAATGAGTTTATCAAAATTAGTGGTCCTCTCTAAATATGTTTGTCTACTCTCATCGTTGCCATATATAACACGTAGAAGGATTGGAAAATTTTAAGCTCTAAGGTTCACATTAATATTTCAATTTATATTCCTCATGGCTTGTAGAGTGGATCTGCAACAGAACAAAGTGAATAAAATGTGTGTTTTATTAGATGATAATTAGCTAATTACAAGCCTTTTATAGTAGATAATTTATATTTATAACTACCTTGAAGCAAAGCTATGACTCATAACATGAAATATGTTGATTTTTAGTAGTGCAAGTGCAACCCACGTAATACTTTTTTTTAATTTTTTTTTATTTGAGAAACACACACATACACACACATATATATAGGAGAAAGGAGATGAGATAAGAGAATACACCCATGTAATACAATAGGACTTAATGCAAACATAATTTTTGCAAACTTGCATGCATGATACAAATTACAATTTCAAGCTAATTCTCAATGGAAATTTTTTTGTGAAAATAGTTTTTAGCATATTTTTATATTTATAAGTAGCATAAAAATAATAATTCAAAAGAAAATTATTTTTGATCAACGAAAAATCTTATTAGAAATATGATTTATTTTTTAGAGACTGTTTTCAACTAAATTTTTTTTGGAAAACAACTTTATTTCACACCAATACTAAATAAAGGAAGTTAAAAAACAATATGGAAACTATTAAAAATAACTCTACCTCATTTTAAGGCCACTACCAACTATAACAAAATGAGATAGTTTTTCAAAAAAATAAAAATAAAAACTCATTTTTTAGATAACATTAATGTCAAAACAAACATAGCATAATTTTATTTTAATTTTGGTTAGAAACAAATTTATCAAATTTTTTATTGTCACTTGACTTCATTTGAGTAATAATTATTCAAAACTCAAAAATAAATACTTACTACTCTCATGACTAATTGATATTATATATATGTCAAAGCTATTGCTAGGTTAGATCACTTATGTAATTACTCACTCAAATTTGAGTGTTATCTATCTATCTAGGCGGTTCAACGTTTATGTATTACAAATTTTTATAGTCGTCAATTCTAAGTATATCACAGTCAAAATGGCCAAAATATTTGTTTCATGCAATAAATTGAAACAGCTAATCATTTTGTTAAATCTCGACTCAAATTTCAATTTATTTTGACCGGGACCCAGTCTCAAACCTTTTTTTCCCCTTTTATTTATACCTTTATGTGGCGTTTGGTACGGGAGAATCCACATTACTCCTGGCATTCAGATTCTTAGGAATGTGATTCCTAGAAATGTAACTATTTCTATGTTTAGTTTGATTGGGAGATTTCTAGGAATGTGAGATGATAATGTTTGCTGCATTCCTAGAAATCTTAAATGAATTATTTATTTTTCCCATTTTATCCTTAGATTTGAATGTAAACTATCAAGTCCTTTAAAAAAAAAAAATCTTCCTCTAAATAAATAATGGAAAAAATACAATATAAACTATTAATTAGTCCTTTAAAAAAATATCTTCCTCTAAATAAATAATGAAAAATAAAATATAAACTATTAATTAGCAACACATTTATTAAAATTGTAGTCTAACATTTCAAAATGACAATTACAATATAAAAATAATTATTTAAATTCCCATATGCTTTATTCTTAATAATAATTTTAAAAATAGCTTAATCCATAACAAAACCACCTAACAATGTTTAGGTCTATAAGACCATAGAAGTAGCAATAAAAGTAAAAGTAGTTTATCAACAATGAAACAAATGCGATCTTTTACATATATAATGTATTCACCCCTGCATCTGTGAGCACTTGAATAACATAGTCATACCTAACATCCCTAGGCAATGAGTAAAAATAATCACATTTACGTGTATCAGCTGTAAGCAATTCTCTAGCTTTGATTCTTTCTGATATAGAAAGTCCTTCAATATTCAATAGCTCATTGAACATTTTCATTCTTCTCTCAGCTTCCTCTGACTCAATCTTGAAGCAAGATGCAATGGTGGCCATATGTCCATTAGTTTCTTCATACTTCTTCCCAAAGTCTTTCATTGTCTCCATTAAGGTCTCAATTAATTCATCATTGGATCTTGGCATCTTCTTATTTAGATTCTTTGAGCTAGCACCTTGATTGGGTATTTGTGTTTGGGAACCAGATTCATTTCCATTGATCTCTCCCATACCAGCGTTTTTTTCTATCTCAGCTTCATTTGTAGGAGATTGGCTTTCTTGTCCTCTAGCTAACTCCTCTGTTGCATCTGTAGCATGTTAAGCTCTATCCCCACTAGCCCTATCTTTACCAAACACAAGTGCTAAGTCATCAAAATGAGGGAAGTGCTTATTCCGCAATCCCTTAGCATCTTAGATTAGCTATTGCCCGTAAATGACCAGTGCAAAAAGAGTAAAATGAGTTTCCTCCATTATATATTCTCACAATAATATCAAACTAATGAATCAAGGCTGGAAAAAAATAGCATATACTGTGTTTAGGATTGGTTGGTTACACGCCCTGTGTATTCCAAGTAGTCCTTATGCAGGCAGACCATTATGCAGGCAAATCATTATGCAGACAAATCATTATGCAGGCAGATATGTAGCTACCATGAAACCCCCACAAAATTTATAAGTCATCACTATGTTCTAGTAGGATTTAAAATCTCCATACACACACCAATCAGACATTTCACAACACTCAAACCAAATCATCACAAAACAGCTGAACAATTAATTATAATTTTGATTTAAATGATCATTTAATAAAAAAAAACATGAAAAAATCTCACCCAATGCAAAGACCACTCACACACGAAACTCCAAGAAAGCTCACGCATCATCGCCGACCATGCACCATTGCTGAAAAAATCTCTCCAATCACAAACGAAACTCCTAGAAATTTAGGATTTTTTTTAATAAAGATCCAAATGCAAACAGAGACACATTAGTAAAGAAAGCAAATTGAAACCTAAATACACACACAAACCCAAATGCAAAATCAACAGATCGGCGAAGGATGATGGATGAACGGAGCTGGGCTTCGAAAATGGGTGAGGAGGATGATGAATCGGGTTGGCAATGGTGCGTGGGTCGGCGATGATGTGTGAGCTTGGGTATGATGGTGCGTGAGCAGCAGCGATGGTGTGTGAGCTTCAGTGGCGGCGATGAGGAGGATGATGAATAGGTGAGGATAATGGATGAGGAGGATGATGGGTGGGGACAATGGATGAATTGGTGAGAGTTTGAGGATGAGAGAGAGGTGAGACTGTGAGAGCTTTGAGAAGGAGAGAATGTGTGAAATAGAAATGGCTGCTGGGGGCTAAGTAAAAAGAAATAGAAAAAGAAAGAAAAAGAGTATTATGTTAATGAGAGAGTGAATAAAGAAAAAGAAGAAAGAATAGTAGTATTTGAGATTAGCTTTGAGTTACACTGTACATAGCCATTACTGCAACAAAAATCTAAAGATTTTTAACTTTGGCACCATCGTTGCATACAAATACCATAGGTTGTTAAAAATCTACACATTCTGTATCATTGTAAAATAAACATCAAAAACAGTAGATAGGATACAAATTATTGATATGTACTGTAACACATGAATCTATAAACAAAGCCATAAATCCAAAAGAAAAAAAAGACTAGATAAGCTACCAACTAGATCTATATTTTTAGAAGCTAAACAAAACTAAGATCTGAGATACGGATAAATACATTAACAAATTCCCATGAAAATAAATTCATTAAAGTTTTGTTGAACAACACACACAACAGTAAAAGTGAATACCTGATAATAATGGAGAGTCTCCTTCAAACTTTTTTTTCCATACGTAAAATCTAAATAGAACTTTGTTAAAAAATATATTAACAAAGTTGTTTATCCTATTTATGTTATTTTGGCGGGAAAAAATAAAGATAAGAGAGAAGATATTGATAATTTGTTTTATAGATTATCTTAATTGCTTAAATGATAAGGAAAAAAGAGTTAAAATTGTCAATTTATAAAAAATAAAATTTCTTTTAAGCTTGGGAATTTAGATTCCCACCTGTTTTAAAGGGAATCACATTCCCACTGAGAGGGGTTTAAGGGGGGGAGTCCAGATTCTCATGGCATCTGATTTCCAAGCGTAATTTGCAACCAAACATAGGAATTTTTAAATATTCCTAAGAATCTTAAAACATTCCTCTATACCAAACGCCACATTATTAGTTTCTATTTCTATCTTTTATTCTCTTGTCTCTTTTTCTCTCGTGTAGAATGAATTTTAATTTATTCATGTACAAATTAATCGAAAATAAAAATACTTTGAATTCAAAGAATGGCTGGTGCATGAAAAGTTGGACCTGTATTGGTTAGGGGAGTCCTAGCTGCTAAGCTTCAAAGGCGCTTAGCCCACAGCCCGACCATACCCTTTGGGCCAAGTGAATGAGTCTTCACTTATAATGGCTATAGACCTAAAACAATGCTAATTTGGGCTCTTGTATGCAGTGCAGTACTAACAGAGCTCAATGTTAAGTCATGAAGATTTTTTTTTTTTTTTTTTTTTTTTTAAGTAGAAAAACGATAATCATTAAGGAAACTAGAGAGAGTCAACATATAGAGAGCGAAGTCTCTCATAATACATGCCAGCAGAGTCATAAAATAGAAGCATAGAATGGTCTATAGGCGGATTATCAAAAAGCAAAAGATCTTAGTTTAAATTGGCTCCTATCTTTGCTAGAGCGTCTGCACATTTGTTAGCTTCACGATAGCAATGCTTCATCCTCACTTGAGGAATTTGATTAATGAGGGTCCTGCAATCCATTATAAAGGAGGCATGATGTAAATTACGATTATCATTACCAGCTACCCATCCAAGCATAATTACAACATCAAATTCAATTTCAACAGCCAATAAATTTAAATTAACACATAGCATAAGGGCATCTCTCAAGGTCCAAAGCTCAGCTTCTACACTAGAGGCTTGGCCAATGGACTTGGTGAAACCTTTAATCCACCTCCCATTATGATCGCCGATTAAACCTCCACAGCCCATCTGCCCCGGATTGCCTACGGAAGGAAGATTTCTTCTGATTCTCACAAAAATTCTAGCTGGAATAGCAAGAAGGTGGTGCTAACTCATATATGGAATTTGGAAACAACGGATCACTATATACAGCAAAAATACTATCTTAATGCATTGCATAGTATCATGCACAGACACTGTCTTATTGTATCTAAACAATCCATACATATGGGTTTTAGTTCTATAGGACTCACATGGATTCCGAATAGGTCTCACATTATAGAATCTCAAACTTCATATATCTATATAAAATTTATGAGGATTATATTCATATTGACGATATAGAGAGATTAATTCTAACATGCAACATTAACCTTTTTTTTAATGTCTAACTAAATTACCTTGTATTTAGATAAAATTTCTACCTTCATTTAGTTTTAAAAAAAAGAGTTCTTGCAATTCTTCAATTATTAATGCATGTGTGCTAATTTTAATTTCAAATCTAGTACGCCAAGTCGCCAACAGAAACACCCATTGCCTTTGGTTTATTTTCTTGCTCCGAGAGAGACCCTCGTGTAATAAAAAAATTAGCAAAAGTCTCAAAAAAACGAGGAAAGTCTAAAAATTATGATTATGTTGAAGTACTGTTTAGCTAATTTTTACTTTTGTTTATGATGCTTTTGACTAAAATATTTTGAAGTTATTATTCAGATTCTTTTTGCTATTATTCATAAGTCAAACTACACTTTTTAATACTATTCACAAATTTCACAGTACTATTTCAACTTTTACTTTTATTTACAGTATTTTCAACAAAATAATTTTTAGCGTCTGTTTGACAAAAATTATTTTTATTATTCAATTTATTTTTACTATTATTTATGAGTCTCACTGTACTTCTTAATATCAATTAACTTTTACTTTCAATAAAAAAAATTTCAATCCTAGCAAAATAAGTTAATTGCATGCCACCTTAGTTCAGCTAATTAAGCTGCTACGAAGAGTCATTCCCATAGATGCTACAGCCTCAAGCCTAGACACCAACACAATTTCTCAACAACAAAAAATCCCCTACCTCTTGCTCTCTCTTCCGCCATTATTGCTCCGATACACCGGTGCCACTTATCACCGACGGCACTTCCGGCGAGGGCGACTTGATAGGATTTTTTGCCAGATCGTGAGAATTTAAGGTTCGTTGAATGGCTCCGGCGCGTAGACGCGGAGCGAAAAACAAGGCGAAGAAGAGGCAGTTAAGTGTGGGCGATCTTGTCCTTGCTAAGGTCAAGGGCTTCCCCGCTTGGCCTGCCAAGGTTTCCCTCTTCTCTCTTTACTTTACTACTACTTGCTACTGCTAGGTTTTTTTTTTTGTTTTTTAATATTATTAATTAGTATATGTGTTTCATTGATTTTGTCAGTAGCCTTTGTTGATTATGTGTTTACAGATTAGCAAACCTGAAGAATTTAACCATCAGCCTGATCCCAAGAAATACTTAGTCGAATTCTTTGGTACAAAAGAAATGTAAGTATTTCTTACACATTGTGATGTAATTTCATTGTCGTGAACTTGAAAAATACTATCAAAGGCTAAATATTAAAAAAAAACATGTTGACTATTGATAATTCTAAGGAGACTGACGGGCCGGGGGGCGGGGGTGGGGGCGAGCTATTTTATTTTTTTCTCAATAAGTAATAAGATTTATTGATATCAAAAAAGGGACGCCCTAGTACACAAGAAGTGTACAGAGGTCAACAAATCAAGTTCAAAAATTACGTAAATCAAGAAAAGAAGAGAATGCTTGGTTTTGCAAAGCAGACAACCGATCAAACATAACTTGAGGTCTGATATAGATCTCTCGTTACTTGTCTGTTGGCGAGCTATAGTTTGATTCTTCTGATTGAGTTTAGGGACTTATAATTTTTGGAGATGCTTTGTAATGACCCTAGGAAGAGCACTAGCGACATCTGCCTTATTATTCTTGTAATCACTAATAAACCCAATAGTCATCTAGTAAACACCTTATGTGGGACTTAGCACATGCCCACACAATACATTCCAACAATATCCAATCAATCAAATACACACAATTTGGGGTATCGCATACTTGTTGACCAAAAGTAATGTTATATTGAAGTTTTCCAAACTCATATTTACGTTGAGGTATTGCTGGTCCCTTATCGAGCATTCACATCTCCCATATCCTATAGCTCTGGTTCGCTTGGTTTTCATAGTGGAGAGAAAAAAGTATTGATGGGGAAAATATGTGGAAGCTAATTATAAATCATGATATGAAGTTTTATGTACAAATAACGTGGTTGCTTCAGAATTGTGGGGCAGTTTTATGGGTATTGTTTTAAAATAAGAATTTATAGTTCTTATACAGTTCATTGTTGGAATTGTGGTAAATTAACTTCAGTCTATCCCTAACTCCATAAATTTTATGGTGAGCAATGCTAGCATTGCTCAAGGCTCTAGGTTGGGCACTTGATTAGCAGGAGCTAATACTAATTTTTTTGTTCCCAAATGTGGATTGAACAAGATCTTTTCAATAAACTTGCTGCTGAAAAGTGAGATTAGATAAGAAGCCCATACATCACAATGTATGGAAAGGACATATGCAGTATGCACCGCATTGCCAATTCATAGGTTGGGTTGGGTGTCACACTTCTTGCCAGGAGAACTACCATGCCATTAAGGGCTAGTAAATAAGGGCTGCAGCTTTTCAGAAATATTTAAAGCTGAACTACTTTGAGAAGTTGCTCTTAATTTGCTTCTCAAAATCCCTAAAAAGCATTAATTGCCTCACAAAATTGGTCAAAAGCATACAAAAGCTTTTGAGAGGTGTTACATCTACAACATTTTCATAACAAATCATAAGTGGTTAGTTGTTATTAGTTCAAATTTGAATCTAACACTAAGATTACTTTTTTGCCCCAACAATAACAATCAGTAACAACTTGCCACTTATGATTTGTTGTAAAAATATTGTGGACATATCATTTCTCAAAACCTTTGGCTGAGATCAAGTTTGCTTCTCATTTTTAAAAGCCAAAGCACCCCTAGAAAAGCTTAAGAAACTAGGTCTTAGTATGGAAATTTTGTAAGATTAATTTGTGTAGGCATTTCCATTAGGGGAGATCAAATTTTAATTTGATTATCATCTTTGAAGATTTTATAATTGAAGGAAATATTTGGAGCGTACTTGGGAGATACTTTGACGTACTAAACTTATTATGATAATGTGAGTTGACTTTATAAATTGTGTAGGTTTGTATGTAATGGTTTTATTTTAGTGTTGATTTTTAAGTTTTTATATATTACAACACACACACACACACACACACACACACTCTCACTCTCACTCACACATATATTACCTCTTTATCAATCTATCTAATTTTCAAATAATTGTTTTTATTGTTCTTGCATTAAACCTTTACCTGAAAATTGTTTTTATTATTGACCCGTGCTAATTACTGTGTGAATTTTGGTTAAAGCTGCCCCATTCAGTGGCTTAGAACGAAATGATAGTAGTAGAAAAGAGGTAAAAATGCTTGCATTTGAATTGAGTGGAGGTTTATGATATATACTATTATATAAAGTGTGTGTTTGAATCTTGATTATAGGGCAGCTTATTGCTTTTTTCCCCCTACTATTTACGGGTCCCATGTGAGTCCCCTATTTATTTTATTTAGTTTTTACCTTTTATCTATAGTATTTTCAGCAAAAAGTTAGATAAGTTGTTTCCAAATAGACACAAAGTAGGGCCTTTAGTTGGTGTCACATTTTGAACTCTATGACTTGTTAATACATATATGCGTATTAGCTATTGGTCAACTTATCTCATTCATCACTAGGCACAAATGAGCAAAGCACTTGTTTAAAAACCTTAACAGGCCATGATTTACTCTTAATAGGCCATGACATACTGTACAGTCTACCTCCAACTCATCAAACCAATTTAAATATAAAACCAATAATTCCATACACATTAGAAGCAGCAAAATTCCCTGCATCAAAGTATCATTTGTTCATTGTTTACATATTATTGGTATGCATCCTTATTGATGGTTTTTTTTTTTTTTTTTCACTGTAATAATTTCAGTTTTCTTCACCATATATTGTATTACTTAATTTATGATATTTTAAAAAAATACTTTATTAAGTTGTTTTTGTTCATCATATAGTAGCTGGATGTTTTTGTTTGATTTTAGTGAGGCTGCTTTAGCGTAATATATATTCTTAATCCTTTAAACATTTTTTTTTTAATGGCAACTCCGAGGGGTAGCACAATTGGTTGCGGACCATGCCCCAGAATATTCACATTTCTTAACATATTGTACTGTTCTAATACATTTAGTGTTTGGGTAAGCAATATTTGTGTTATGTAGAGCCTCACTATCATATACTTGTCTGCTGCTGGCTGAGACGACCAGCCCTCTGCAGGAACCCATTTCTGTTATCTGTACACTCCAACATGTGATGTTTACTGTATATTGACATTATCCTATCTGAGATCCACACATATTTTAAAGAAAACCCACCAAGCTTTCTTTCTCTTTGGTTTGTGTATGTGGTTATAGCTTTAACTGTAAAATTAGTCCATTTTAGGTGTTTAGCGATCTAAAAGATAGGTTGAAACGTTCTAGGTCAATTTGTAGGTTAAGTTAATTTGGTAAGAAATCTATGACATACTTTGGTTGTGTGAAAACTGGTTGAAATTCTGTGTTATCTCTCTTATGGGATGGTTCGCCCATCCATTTCTGTTTGCTCTGTGTTTCTTATTGTCTCATTGATTAAGTTGACAACCTCAGGAATTTAGCTTCTTACTTTTACCTTTGGTTACTTCTCCTCCATTCACAGAGGTTTTGTTGCCCCTGCGGATATTCAGGCATTCACTAATGAGCTGAAGAGTAAATTGTCTGCCCGATGTCAGGGTAAAACAGCGAGGTTCTTTTCTCAAGCTGTGAATGAAATCTGTGTGGCGTTTGATGAGCTACAAAATAAGAAATCAAGTGGTTTCAGAGATGGTGCCGATAAATTTGATGTTGGGACAGGTAAGGGGACATACAGTGGAGAAGCTTTGAACGAGTCTTTAAGTGATTCTGGCTCTAAGTTGGGGCGCTGCTCACAGAGACAAGGTGGAACTGACATTCAAGATGTAAAGCCTTCTATATCCTGTACTGCAAATGATAGTTTGTCTCCAGGTATGTCCCCTGAGAAAAACAATAGTAAAAGCGGTGGTGGAAACCGTAAGGAACATGTATTAATGACATCCAGTCCAGATAATTCTTATTTTCCAAAGGAAGAAGCAAGTAATGATGAATTTGTAGAAGATGCTGTTTGCACTAAGCAACACGGTAAGGAACAAAAAGTATTAACAACTGGTAAAAAGTTGAAGAAGATGGGTATTGTGTCAAAGAAAAGACGTGAAGGTGCTGTTGAAGTACACAAAACTGGTACCTCTGCTGTAATATCATTAAAGGATGGAAGTGATGGTTGTTCTGTTGATCGCCCTGAATCTGTTGAGCAATTGCAAGATGGAATTAAGGGTAAGATTGCATCTAGCATTGTACGTGAATTTTCTCTGAGCCCTCTTAAAGCAGATTCTGATATCAATGCTGGGAAAAAATCAAAAGATCTGCTAAAAGCTAAAAAACATGTCATTGTTGCTGATAATATGCTGGACTCTGGTGTTGTTTCTGATAAACAGGGAAAAGAGGACCCAAGATAGACAAGGAAAAGGAACTAGCATTGTGCAATCTCTTGCATCTTTGATTCCTTTGTTTAAGGGAATCAGCGTGGAGTCCAAATCGGAGGGGATGATGACCTCAGATGCTGAGTTGTGGAATGGGAGGTTTGCTATGTTGGGTTTGGTTGCTCTAGCCTTCACCGAGTATGTCGAGGGTAGAACCCTTATTTAGGTCTCTGATGTACTGACCCAGGCCAACTTGTGTAAATGAATATATAGTTTCTATGTAATTAGGAGAGTAAATCATGTAATCCACTTTTCAGAAAAAATAAATTTCAAGTTTATAAAGGAATAGAAACTTATATGTAAGTGAGTCTATCAAAATTAGTGGTCCTCTCTAAATATGTTTGTCTACTCTTATCGTTGCCGGAACACGTAGAAAGACTGGAAAAATTTAAGCTCTAAGAGCATCCGTAGCAGATGTTGCAAAAAAAAAATGTCATTTTGACACACTAAAAGCCTACTTTATTATTTTATCACATCATTTTATAACATTTCATTTATCAGATGTTTTATTCTTTAATTCTATACATTAAAATAATATTTACAATACATTAAAATAACATATTAAATTCCTTCCCCATCATCATCATCAACAACAGCAACTACAACAACAACCTGAAAAATTGTTGCGGCCACAATCACAAGAAAAAAAAAACACAGACACATACACACGACCACCAAAATCAACCTACAACCGTAGCCGAATCCACCATCAAATCACAACCACCAAAATAGAAAAACAAAAACAAATCAGAACAGAGATCGACACCACCACCGATTCACTATCACTGATTCGCCTATCACTAGCCGACCCACCCACCACCACTAATCCGCCCCATCACTATCTCAACTCACCCACCGCTATAACCCACAACCCAAACCCACCCACCACTGATCTGCCCATCCGAACCCACTCATTGCCCAACCCATCCATCAAATCACAACCAAAAAATGTGAATGGAAAAAAAAAAAAAAAAGGAACCCGAAGCAAAATAGAGAAAATAGATGGTCAGCAACCTCAAGTAGTGGTCTTCGGTGGATTGGCTGCATCGAGTGGTGGCTTTTAGTGATCAGCCTGCTCTGGAAGACGAATAGAGAAAACAGAGATGAGAAGACGGAGAGAGAGATATTTGTGATGAGGAGAGAGAAAACGAGAATATAATAACAATATATATTTTGCCATTGTTTATTCGTACCGTGCCAAATCGTGAGAGTACTGTAGCATGTTGCAAAAATTTGACACATTTAGCACATCTGATAAATGAGGTTTTTTGGTGTTTGGTGTGCCAAATGTAGATGCTCTAAGGTTCACATAAATATTTCAATTTGTATTCCTCGTGGCTTGTAGAATGGATTTGCAACAGAACAAAGTGAATAAAATGTGTTTTTTTTTTTTAAAGCAAAAAAAAAAAAAAAAAAAAAGGTGTGTTTTATTAGATGATAATTAGTTAATTACAAGCCTTTCATGGTAGATATTTTATATTTATAACTACCTCGAAGCGAAGCTATGACCTCAAAACATGAAATATGTTGGTTTTTAGTAGTGCAAGTACAACCCATGCAATACAATAGGACTTACATATCAGTTGCAAACTAGCATACATGATACAAATTACAATTTCATGCTAATTCTCGAAGGAAATTTTTTTGGTGAAAATAGTTTTTCACTTTTTTTATATTTAGTTGTTAGTAGCATAAAAATAATAAGTCATATCTTTGGCCAATGAAAAATCTTACTAAAAATATGACTTTTTTTTAAAGACTGTTTTCAATTAAAATTTTTTGAAAAACAATTTTATCTCACATCACTATTAAATAAAAGAAGCTAAGAGACAATATGAAAACTATTAAAAATAATTCTATCTCATTTTGAGATCACTATCAAATATAACAAAATGACATAGTTTTTCAAAAAAATACTTTTGTTTAAAAAAAGATAACTCATTTTTAGCTAACATTAACGTCAAAATAAACATAGCATAATTTTATTTCAATTTTGGTTAGAAACAAATTGATCACTCAAAACTCAAAAATTAATATTTACCACTCTTATGACTAATTGATATTATATATATGTCAAAGTTATTGCTACATTAGATCACTTATGTAATTACTCACTCAAATTTGAATGCTATCTATTTATCTAGGTGGTTCAATATTTATGTATTACATAGTTGTCAAGCCTAAGTCTATTACAGTCAAAATGGCCAAAATATTTGTTTCGTCATTCTCAAGCCTTTTTTTCCCTTCTATTTATATCTTTATTAGTTTCTATTTCTATCTTCTATTCTCTTATCTCTTTTTCTCTCATGTAAAATGAATTTTATTCATGTACAAATTAATCGAAAATAAATACTTTGAATTCAAAGAATGGCTGGTGCATGGAAAGTTGGACACGCAAAGGCGCTTAGCCCACAGCCCGACCATACCCTTTGGGCCAAGTAAATGAGTCTTAACTTATATTGGCTATAGACCCAAAGCAATGCTAATTTGGGCTCTTGTGTATGCAGTACAAAGTACTAACAGAGCTCAAGACTAGTTTTACCAATACAAAGTACTAACAAGGGTCAATGTTAAGTCATGAAGATTAATAATCTACAGAAGGAAGATTCTTATTGATTCTCACAAAACTCTAGCTGGAACAGCAAGAAGGTGATGATAACCCATAAAAGGCATTTGGAAACAACAGGTCACTACAACAAAAATACTATCCTAATGCATAGTATCACAGACACTGTCTTATTGTATCTAAACAATCCATACATATGGGTTTTAGTTCTATAGTACTCGCATGGACTCCGGATAGGTCTCAATTCTCAAATAATAGAATCTCAAATTTCATATATCTGAAAAAATTTGAGGATTATATTGATGATATAGAGAAATTAATTCTAACATGCAACATTAACCTGTTTTGAATGTCCAATTCAATTAATTCCCTAGAAAATTTCTACCTTCATATAGTTTTAAAAAGGATTTCTTGAAATTCTTCAATTATTAATGCATGTGTTAATTTAATTTCAAATAAAATAAGTGTATCTAACGTAGGACCCATCATAGTATCAAATGCTTTTTTTTTTTTTTGAATAATTCAATTATTATAACAAGTGAGAAGAATAATTTCTTACGTAAAAGTTGCATATTCTAATTCTTTGTTTTCTATTAAAAATAAATTATTTGTAAAATTAGAGAGTTGAAGTGTCACAACTCACAAGTGATTATTTTACAAACAAGAAATTAGGCTCTAGTGATGGTATACAACATCGTTGATGTGTGTGTATATATATATATATATATATATTTTTTTTTTTTTTTTTGTATAATGCACATTTGGGAGTACGATTTAACAATATCTAGGAACGTATGGTAGTAGGAGAAACATCATCTTATATTTCTTTTCTTTTCTTTTACTTATAGTCAATATGGTTATGTCGGCAAATGATATTGAGGTTGGAATTCCAACCGATTCTTCCAACTTAGAAATTATCCAAAATTTTGGTGAGAAATACAACAGTAGACTAACATCCTAAAGTTTGTTGTTACAATCACCTTAGTAGCATCTTTTTCTTTCTCCTACTTTTTAAAGTGGATTTGAACTTAATACATCATACATTGAAGCATCACCTCCACAACTACCGTTGAATTGAAATGGTATTTTATAGGCTAATAATCTCTCTTATAATCCATACTTTGTTTGACAGTTATGTGTCTCTTTCTTGCCTAGACATAGATGCTGTAGGGGGCTCCATTGTCAACAACATATCCCGAAATATTTTGTAGATAATCCATCATCTTTTAGTTTTATCTTAAGGTAAAAAAAGGGAGACTATGACGGGCAAATTTTGTTGAGTATATACTTTGAGTGTGAGTGAATTATTCATCATCATCAGTTTGAAAATTTTTGTTCAAGATGTGTACTAATATACATATAGAGCAATCCTTGATGGATCCCTTACACAAGCTTTCAACATTTATCAAATGTCACTTACAGTAGACAGTAACAATACCATACTTTTATATCAACTTAAAGTAAATTATATCGTGACCCCCATTGACTTAAGAAAAAGAAAAAAAAGAGAGAGATACATATCTATTTGAAGAAACAATTTTTCTTTCCCCTCTTTGCTCTCTAGCATCTCTTAAAAATCATTCACCATTAAACCCCCTAAATTGAATTAGCTTATTTTGTTTAATTTACTTAGTGAAGTAATCGTTGCATTTGGTAGAGAGAGAGAGAGAGAGAGACTTAGTATGTGTTTACAAGTCTTCTTCTTTATTTTTTGATAACACACAAACATACAACAGCACGCCAATTCCAAAACTGCTAGCAGCAGTTAGAGTTGCAGAGCTGTTGATTCTTCTTCTTTTTAGTTTAAGTCGTGTGCTACTATAAGTGGCATCTTATATAGTATAAGAATAATTTTTTATTTTGACCAATAGTCACATTAACATTTTTTATTCATCACTTAACCACAAAAACTACTTTATCTAATATCAAAAAGTTAAGTACTAAATTGACACATTTGAAATATTATGGACCAAGCAAACACATACTATAAACATTAAGGACCAAAACAATAATTTACCCAATATTTTTTATTTATTGGGCCATTTGAAAGCTTCAAATGAGAAAACATACTCCAATTTTAGAATCTATGTAACAACAACAACAACAACAACAACAATAATAATAACCAAAAAAGTGACTAATTTGAGATAAATAATTCATTTAGGGAAAAAGAAGAATTTAATCAGTAAACGATCAACATGGAGAGAGAGAGAGAGAGAGAGAGGGAAATGTTATCATTAGGAAATGTTATTTGTTTGAAATTTATTTGTAATAGTTTGTTTACTATATATTCCCAAAAAAAAAAAAATTTACATTCCAAAAAATGTTTTTGCTCTATGAATTTTTCATTAACATTGCAATTTTCACCTTATCATACATCAGAAAATAAAATAAAGTGGAACCTACTTGCACCTTCTTGCCTTTGTAAAATAAGAAGTATTTAAAGGGCAAGACTTACGTACAATACTTAGATACTGTTCTTTAAGACCTGATTGGTAGGAAAATTTTCGTTTTTGTTTTCAAAACAATATAAAAACAATTTTAAAAAGATTGAACTTGAAACTAGTTTTCAAATAATAATTTTTATATTTTACGTGTTTGACTCCCACTTTTAAGAACAATTTTCAAAATACTAAAAACAAAAATAATTGTTTGGGAGACCTTTTCTAGTTTTGAGATGTTAAAAAAATATTTACAAAAAGTAACTTGTAGAATCTGTAGATTTCCTTTTTTTTTTTTTTTTGGTAAATAATAATAAGGGAATAGAACTCTTCTTGTTTTTTTTTTTTTTAATGATAAGTTTCAAATTTGGGTTGTGTTTGGATAGCTTATATTTTTGTCAACTTATATTACTATTCAGCTTATTTTTGCTACTATTTATGGGCTCGCTGCACTTTTTGGTACTATTTATGGGTCTCACTATACTATTTGAGCTAACTTTTACTTTTATTTACAGTATTTTTAACAAAAAGTTTTCAGTTTCAACAAAATAAGTGGATCTCAAATAAACCCTTGAAGTATGAGAATTCTTTTTGTGAGAAAGATAAACTCCTAAATTTAAGAGATAAAAGAGTTAAACAAATATGTAGGGTTCACTGTTTTCAATTTATTTACAACTATGTCATTAAAAACATTTCCGGTATCCTGTAAACACACCCTAAGCCGTTTTCAAAATCCTGTTTTAAATCAGAAAAATAAGATACAGTTTTTTGAAAATTGTATTTAGAAAAATATTGGCCAAACAAGAAATTCAAGTGTGGAATCTACCATTTTATGGATTACAAAATAAAAAACTATATTTAAATGATCTTACTAAACAGCCATTTAGGTTCCCATTTTAAGATTTTGCCACGTGATTTTTTTCTTATGAAATAAAATTATATTTTTTATTTAAGTTGCCACGTGACAGAATTTTAAGAGAACTTAAGAAATAACGCTTAAGACATTATACATAAGTTTTGTCCGCATTTGAAAAGTGGACTAAAAATCCTTTGAGTAACATTGGCTTGGCGGTGGAGTAGTTATTATAGTGAGTTTTAGGGATAAGATTTATTAAATCCGCCGTTCATGTCAAAGAAAAAAGTATTAGTCTAATTTTTTTTAATCTAAAGTGAAAAAGCAAATGAGTGGATGGGATTTATAAATGCAATTTTTTTTTTAATAAATAAGATAAAATAATAATTTGATAGTTGGGACTTGGGAGCGAAAGGATTTAAACTCTAAACATCTTTGTAAGAAAGATAAGGAGTTTTTTTATTTTTTATTTTTATTTTCTATAAATACTAAGTATTTTAAAACACACACATGAGAGAGGGGAGAAAGAGTTATCACTTGAACTACAAAACACTTGATATTTGTAAATGTAAGTTATAAACCCGCTTAAAATAAGTACTTTACCGTGGAGTATTAAATCACATATCAATGAGTTCTATGGTCCCATTAAAAATAAAAGAGTTCTAAGGATAAAACTTCACAATGAAATTACAATTCTTGTCATATGATGAAATTTTGTTTTCGAGTATTAAATAATTTGCTAAAATTGTCATACCAAGATTGTGTTCGGATTTGAGGATTTAAAAGCAAGGGAGTTGAAGAACATTTACTAGTATAAATTGAACAATACATGAGGATTGGATTGTTTTTTTTTCTTAAAAAAAAAAATTTTTGTGATATTATAGATTTAAAGTGAAACACTTACAAATAATAATTTCAATTTCCATCTATATTTATATATAAAGAAAATATAAAGTATAAGTCATTTATTGTTGACATTTTGCAATTTTGCTCCTAAGTTTTAGAAAGTAGATCATTCTAATATATATTTTTTAATTTGATTTTTAGAATCACATATCATGTTAAACTATATTGATTTAAATTGAATGAGCTCACATTCGACTTGTGCCCAAAATAAGATTAAACAAACAATTTTAAGCTTTTAGTTAGCACTCGTCTTCTTTTTTGTAAGAAAATCTAAGTAAATTAAGTAGTTTTGAGTAAGTACTTAATTAGTTATGATGAAAATACATTTGAAATTTTTTTGCAAAATCCAATTAAATTAAGTAATTCTTTTTGATAAACAACTAGTGTGATACTATTAGTTTAGTCCTAGACACTCCCACTTACATCTTGATCTTTTAAAATATAAGTACTTTTAGCATGGCAAATAGATGGAAAGATCATTATCTCTGTTTCAAACGAGCCAGACAACACTGTCCCTGTGTAAGACTGGGAACTTGGTTTCACATCTGCAGTTGTACTTTATATCTTTTGTTGAGATAAAAAAAGATATTCAAAATACACAGAATTATTCCCTCGAAATGGTCACTGTACTATTTCCTTGAAAGAGTCATTCTCAACTCCCTGTACTATAAAGTAATGGAACTCACAAGATTAAATATAATTTGCTCAAAGCTTTGACAAAATGGGCATGATTATTTTATTTTTATGCATCAAAAAGTGGGGAAGAGGCATTAATTATTGTAGATGTGTAGAGAATGAGGACATGAGAAAAGAAACGCATCTAATAAACTTCAAATGAGGTCATTGGTCTTGTGTGCTTAATTATTAGATGATTAGTATAAGATAAAAGTTGTTTGTGCTTTAGCCATACATCATCATCATCATCATCATCACAAACTATGGAAAGACAAAAAACTGTGGACAAACCCAACAGCATCACCTATTTATCAATTCAACAAAATCAACTCTACAATATCTAAAAGCCTTTCAAGCCCTCCTTTTAACAGGAGGAGTATTAAAAAGTAGAGGTAAAAGCAAACAAAGAGAAAAATAAAAGAGAAAAATACCAAAACAGTTTCACAATTTTCTAGGAAATTCAAGTACCATCCCTGTCTGTGATTTTGAAGTCCCAATGATACAAAGATTTAACCTTATGAAGTTTGGCATTTTCTTTTATGCTTCTTTGAACACTAAACAAAATTAATGGTGAATCAGGATTATGGTTCCAAGTTATCCATTCCCTCCTCCTCTAAAACCATGTGCTGGGAGCGACATTCGCTGCTACAGAAGCCTTTCTCACCTCTGAAATGAGAATAAGATCAATTATTAGATTCTCCAAAACTCGCTTGCTAGATTGTGTTTCTATCAATTCATAAAAGAAAAACACCAACTAGCTCACTTGCATCAAACGTGTAATAAAACAGATTAGACATTTGAATCAATATAATAAACAAGGCAGCAATAAACGATTAACAAATCCAAATCAAGGTCAGTCCCTTAGTAAAATTATGCCAATATCCTATCAGAATAAGAATAAATGTTCCAAAATATTCCCTATTAAAAAAAAAAGTTCATAACTTTCACAAATGCACATGGATGAATTGAAAAGTATCTAATCCCAAATAAAAAGAAAAAAATTGGACCAACCTGTACATGTAAATGTCCTTTCCCTGACCAAGATTCTTCTTGCAAGAGTAACAGAAGCTGAGAAAACTATCAGAAGGATAGCTAGAAGACTGGCCAGTGAAATACCCATTTTCTTTTCTTGGACCAGAGAACCCAACAACGCCACAACAGCTCTCAACAATGCAATCCTCAAAAATATGAGTGGTTTTTGGGTTAGGACCATGGGATATCACACAAGTATAGTCTTCGGAGAGCTCCATTTCACTAGCAGAGAGACAGCTAGTGAAAACCCGTGAAGAATTCGGAGTCTCCATGCCCGAATTCGCAGACCCGAATGCTGATTTCTTCACTGGTGACACAGAAAAGCCAGAAGAGAAAGAACCCAGTTGAGAATTCCTAGTCTTAATTCCAAAATCAGCAGGGGATTTGGGAGATTCAGTTGGAGAATGAACATCGTTTGCCAGAGAAGGAATCTGAATCTTAAGCTGAGAACCAAAAAGAACCATTCTGCTTTCAGGTTTGGATGGTTTTGGATCAGATTTTTCTTCATTGAGAGAATCAACAATGGCCAAGCCAAGACCCTTGGGGTCTAAATTGTCCCAATAGCGTTTAGTTTCATGTTCTGGGGTTCTGGGTGTGCTTGTTTCAGACCTAAAGGGGTTTCTGAAACCAGAGAATGGCTTGCTATCGAGTATGGAAGTTGGACTCATAACAACCTCGGATTCAAACAAAGAATTTGGAGTGGAATTTGTGAAAAACGTCGGAGAAGTTAAGAGAGAGGAAGTGGGTTTTATGTATTTGTCCGCTGGAGATAGGAGAGAGTTAGTGTCTGCCATTTGAGATTGCTTACTACTACCACTTGTTGTTGCTCTTGATCTTTTTCTAAGCATAACTCCAAATCTTATAGCCACACTGCAGTGAAAAAAGACCAAAAATTAGAACTTTATTGCTTGAGAGAAAGAAAAAAGGAATATTTATTAGAGAAAAGAGCTATAGTACTGTAGTGACTCACCTGAAGAAAGTTAAGATTTTTCCTATATATTAAAGAATATTGGAGTAAAGAGTGGTGGTAGGACAGTCAAATCCTCCATTCTGAAGAAACCCAGAAACCAGAAAACCAAAAACAGACTCCATGAATTGAAAAACCCAGTCTATGCCTCTCTGTCTCTGGACCGCTAAAAAACTTCTGTGGCCTCCATTTTCTGAAGACTTGAGAAACCCAAGAAAAAGAAAAATTAATGAGAAAGGTGGTAACTTTTTCCCCGACTTTCTCGCTCTTTTACAATGACTCCCTCTCTTTCTATTTTGCTCAGCTTCTCTCTCTCTCTCTCTCACAACCGACATGCAAAGAAACTCTCACCAGTCATGATCAGATGTGCATGCACTAGTACTAGACACAGCAATAACAAAGAAGAGGTTTTGTAATTTTGTTCCTTTTAATGGCTCTTTGCTTTTCTTTCTGTCCCTCTATTTTTTACCTTTTGTATTTTGTGACTACTGTTTCAGCATAATTTAGTCTCTATATCAGAAAATCAAAATATACAAGGTCCTTAATATAAAACAAAAAAATAAAAACAAAGGTTTCACAGGGTGTAAAACCAATTTAAAGAGTGAAAAGTAAACCAACCAAACCTTAAAAATAAAAACCCAGCATGAAAAACAAAAGACAGATAAAAAAAAAAATTTTGAAGAGTGATTATTCTCTCTCTCCCTCTGTGTTTTTTTTTTTTTCCGTAGTGGGCTGTCCTTTTACTGTGCTTTATTTGCCACTAACTCAGTTTTCCATCATCCAGTCCTGAAAAATCGCCATGGTTTTGCAGAGAGGACAGAGACACTGAGAGAGAGAGAGTGAGAGAGAGAGGTGGGCTTCTCTGTGAGAGGGGTGGTTGTGAGTGATTTTAAAGACGCGTGTGCATGGGAATCAGTGGGTTTGATAAAACCACCCAATCCTGTCCAGTAATGGCATTTTCTTCACGTCGTTTTTTCTAGCCAAGAATTACTCTCTCTCTCTCTCTCTCTCTCTCACACACAGTGTGAGAGAGAGAGAGTGGAAGTATATATTTGATGGATCAGCTATCTCCATCTCTCAGCATCGATGTTCGTGCGAATATAAAAAATAAAATAAAAAATAAAAAATGAAAAGCGCACAGTCGAAGGCTGACGAGATTGGCCTCCCGTACAGAGCTTAATCAAACTCTACTCTTTTACCAATGGTTAGCTTAGCTTAGTTCTTTTATGTGCCTTCTCTTCGGCTCAGCTTCAAAGCTTGGAGCATTTTGTTTTATTTAAATTTTAGCTATGTCAATATTTACTTTTTTATTTTAATTTGTTTTAGAGATTATAAGTATGGGGTACAAATCATTACGTGGGGAGAAGTGACAATGTACCTATTCAAACACAGTCCAAAATGAATTAGAGGACTGTTTGACAATATTATCCTAATAACATTATTTAAATTTTTTTTAAAATACGTGTGAGTAAAAAATATTGTAAAAAAATATGTATTGTGTTGTTTAAATAATAAAAATTGTTATTTAAATACTCTTACCAAATAGTCCCTTAAATCTCTCAAATGACACCGGTTACTATGTTGGCCTAAATTTCTCTAATACTAAAATTAGTCATTTCTTTCTTCATGATTGTAATAAAAGAATATAAATCTTTTGTATCATTTGTTATGTACCACTTTATGTTCCATCAATCATAACATTTTTTTTTTTTTGCTGAATAAAAAGGGGGGGGAGGGGCCACTATATGTGGCTTACTGCCCAGGGCGTTACCTGATAAGGGCACTCTTAGTTAAGGAATGTTGGATTGAACCATAGATACTGTAACTAGGATGCCACAGACCTCACCTTAGGACTCCAAGAGAGCCAGCGAAGGAGGTACAAAGCATGCTAGGAACCCACCCCCCACATGGTACCCACCACCACCCAAACGAGGAACCTTATGCATGCTTACGGGATCTCACATCAACTAGACCACCCCTCCTAGGGCTCCATCAATCATAACTTGTCATGTATTAATTTTACTCTACTTATAAAATAACTTAAGTTTAGAATGGAAAAAAAAATAATACAGACAAGTTCCGATTGGTAAAACATAAAGTGGTACATAAAAAATGATACAAAATATTTGTATTCGTAATATATGGTGTAAATTTCTCTCTTATTTTATGATTAGTGGAGATCCAATTTTAATTTAACTTTCATAATTCCTGTCATTTTTGGTATGATAGGCTCATGGTCATGATTGCACACTCAAAGTGAATCAAATTACTTAAGTGATATAGGTGTGATATTGACTTAAGTTTCCTTGACACTTAAGTTGTCAAACTTAAGTTGTCGGGTCACTTTTATCTATACTATTATTTAAGGGGTTTTCCTTATTTGGATTCCTCATTTTTTTAGTTCAAAAATACCCATATACCCCTATATTTAAATAGAGATAAAACTAAAGGATAATCTGATAAAAATGAAACTCTAACTCCCACTAAAATATTGCCTAAAAAATAGGACTACTTTCCTGTTAATTTTCAAATTACTTTATCCACTTATATATTAAATTTTCAAAATAAAAATTATATATATAAAATAAATAAAAAATAATTTTTTTTTTCTATAAAATAGGACCACTAAAAAATAACCTTCATCATACTTAATGGGCAAAAGGAATAGACGGGGTTAATTTATCTCCTACTTGTGACTAGCAGAAATAAGATGTTAATATTGCTTTTAGAATACTTCCATTTCTTCATATATCTTGCCGTTTCTGACATCATGGATTCATGGGAGTTATAGCCACCATTGGAGGTTGCTGGCATGATTTACAGATCTCGAGACTCTTTTCGACTCGAATTCAGGAACATATCTCGTAATCCTATGATGTGGTTAGTCATTTAAGCAAGGTCGATCTTCAACCCATCAATATAAAGAAGGCCCAAATTTATATTTCAAAGTAGGTTCTTAGGTTTTTAATTTTGTCAATTTAAATCTCAAACTTATGAAATCTTTTCAATTTAACATTTATGTCCTTCTCTGTTATTTATTAATTTTTCTAAACATAAAAAAATTCATAGTTGAAAATCATTGATCAAACTTCGCATTTCAATTATGGCTTGTTCATAATTCAATTTAGCAGCCACTTAACAAAGAAGGTAGCTAGGGAGACAAAGTTTCATTTATTAAAAAAAAAAAAAAAAAAAAAAAAAAAGAAGCTAGTTTTACTTAGAATGAGAAAGTAAAACAATAAATCTTAGATGTCAAAAAATCAAAATTGGTTACTTAGTAGAATCAGAAATTTTTATCAATAATTTATCACGTTTCAATATTTCGTTCCATCCATAGTAGTGGAGATGGCTGAAGGCTTCGTATTGAATTGATATAATTAAAAATTCAAGACCTAATCTAAAAATGGTATAAACTTTAAACTTTTTTATCCTTTTTTTTTTTTAAACTATGAGCTCATCATTTAACTCCTTCACTCCAATAATTAATATCTCGAGTATTTATCAGAAAAAACAAATGATAGCTCGAGTATGTACTGGCCGGGCGTGGTGGCCACCGACCAGTATACCATTTCAACAACAGAAAACCTACTTGAAGAATCTTGTTCTATAAAGAAGATATGCTTTAGGTAGATCTGGGGTTATATATATTGAATATTTATTTGAGAGTGAGAATCTTTGGAAACGTAGAGAAATAATGTGACATGGTTCAATCATGTATACGTGCTATATAGTTTATGTTTTCCAATGCATTATTTAGAAGTTGGAGATTGGTGGTGGTTCTAATTGGGGGTTTTGGCAAGAATTACCTAACAACCGATTTCTCTTTGTATTCAATTTAATATCTTTGAAACCGTGGGTTCCAGTTAGCTTAACTAGCAAAGTCTCTAATAGTTGAATAAGAGATCTGAGGTTTAATCCCCGCTTATATAAAAAATTGATTGGTATCTTGGTCTGATGACAAAGAGTTATTATCAGGAGCGAACGTCATAGGTTGAAACTCTCTCAAATATATATATATATATATATATATATATATATTTGGAGTCATTCTCTTCAATGAATATTTCTAGATACTGATAGGAATGCTTGTGTAAGTGGTGAAGAGAATTGGTTTCAAATCTACCATTTCCAATTAGTGATTATAGAATAACTTAAAAAGTTATGTCATTCTATTAGTTCTTTACTATATTTATATAGAACATTTCAAACTCCAATTCAACCTCTTTTTTTATTCCTTCATAAGTGTGGCAGTTGATGTCTCTATATTACAAAAATATTATAACCAACCCTTAGTCCATTACTATTATTTTACTCTTACAAAATGATTGTTTCTAGATGCTTATGTGAATGATTGTAAAAGTGACAAGGATTGGTTAGAAATGTACCATTTAAATTAGTAATTAACTAATTATACACCTATTGACAAGTTATGTTTCTATATTTATTTATTTGTATATAATATTGTGGAAATATACAAAAAAGATAAAATTTAAATAAGAAAAGTTTCTTAAAGATAGGAATAGTCTCTGTTAATGAAAATATGAGAAAGTCATTTGAGATAGTTTGGTTATATTTAAAGAAGAGCAATTGATGCGTACCAATGAAAAAAAAAGTTGAATCAAATTGAGGAAGCGAAAACATGTAAAGGAATACAAAAAATATATCATTAATAGAAGTAGTGAAAAAAAACATGTCAGTAAAGAAAGTAACGAATAATATGATTTCAAGTAGAATGGAAGGGCTAAAAAATATTACATATGATCGATCTTGACTAATTTATTAAGCCATAACTAAGTTAACCCTAAAAAATTTGAAGCTTGGTTATTATTTTTGTAGAACATCGAATTCCCTTCAAATATCTCCCAATTCCTTCATAATTTAGTCTGGAAGCTGATAGTTCTATATATGTTACATTTAGTCTGGAAGTTGATACTTCTATATTATTATGATCAACTATTCTTATAATAACAAAATGACATATTTATTAGTTAGAAAGACAATTAAGGTAATGGGTTTTGAAATTTGGTTAGATTATAGATTCTACTCCTAGTATTCTCAAGATTATCAAAATGATACTGTACAGTTATTATATGTTTTCATGAAAGAACAGGAGTTGGCTATAAGTTTAACATTTTAATTATTGTCATGTTCTATGTATCAAGAAAAAAGTGTCATGTTTATTCTCTTTCACTTGTGTTAAAGTAGCATTTCTCTTTAAATAATTTTTGTTTCATTCTCATTGAATGTCACGTCTTAGGCATGCATTAATTAAAATGAATAATATTACAAATTAGACCGAATCAATAATATTATTTTTTCTTTTATGTTCTAAAAAAATATATATATATATATAAAAGTTACAGTTTAATTTATTTTTAATATATTTTCTATCATCTAATGAACTATTGATTTTTCATTCCTATGGATCAAATTGTATGCCGTAACACATGCTGGTCTATATATCTTAAAAGATGATTTTGGAATGTCGCTATTAGATTTAGATTGGCAATAATAGTATACAGTGTAATATGAAATTGGGTACTTAATTTGTCTTCTACTAAAGAATAAGTTAAAGTTGAAGCTATTTGAAGAAGTGCAACCTGAGCACGCTCGAGCAAATCATTTTCTCAATCAGGCAAACAGTATTACTGGGTGACATTAGATTCACATAATCTCGTTAATCTTGAGTAGTCGAATTTCATGCAATACCATTCAACATTCTTCACATTTTATTATTTTTCCAATCTTGAAATCCTAAAATCTTCTCTTTTAATCATTTGCAAATTGATTCAATCTTTCTTTTTTCTTTTCTTTTTTTGCCTTGCATTTATGAAATTAGTGAAAAGCCTAGAGTCATTTAGAATTGGAATCTTCTTTAATTTCCTAGCTATGAGCTACTCATACAGACAACAAAGTCCTACAAGCAATTTTCGTTTGAATAGGTATTCGGTTGAGGATGACTCTGTTGGGTTGGCCTTCTCTAATAATGGTAAATTCTCTCTTTGAACTCGTCATATGCCCTTGCTAAAGGATTAAATTTAAATCCCATTGAACCTTCCTTCTTTCTCTTTGCATGGAATGGATCTGGAAATCAAAAATAGCAAACGAATTCATGTAATTCTTTGGTTGTGTGTAAATAATAAGTAGTATCCCAGCTATAGAAGTTTTTTGGGTTACAACGCTATCCAAAGATTCCAAACTATATCACGGGCATATATTAGACGTATTAGTTAGTTTTTTTTTTTTTTTTCAAAAAATGAAAAAGAAAGAAGACTAGGCAAATATAAAAAGGTATCTAGTATGATACCTGTCAGATATGGTACTTGAGCAAAAATGAAGTATCATTCCGTGCATCCTAAGGCTTTAACATTGAGCAAGTGTGCAATGTCTATGATAGAGTTTCTAAATCCATTGTTCATGTCATGAGGATTGTCGCTTCTCTAATATCCTCACTCTCTATCAATGTCGTCGATACCGTATCGGTACATATACCGGTATCGAAACACCAATATTTCGCACTGGTTTAAATACCAACTAGTACATAATTTTTTTTTTTTAATTCTGTAATTTTTGAATTTTTGTAAGGATAAAACAGTAACTTATTTACATTAACTTATTAGTATTATTTGTCTTCTTAGTATGCAATGAACAATTAAGCTTTCTATTTTTTATATATATTTCTTCTTTTAATTGATGCTAAAGTCTAAAACTATGAATAATTTGTTCTAAATTGAAGTAATATTTTATGATAAACTTTTATAATTATTAAAATTTCTCTCTCCCTCTCTCTCTCTCTCTCTCTCTCTCTCTATATATATATATATAAAATAACGGTAAACCTAAAGCGATACACCGGTATTGACTGGCATTGAAATATATCGTTCCACTGGTTATATTGGTAAAACCTCCGGTACGAGATTGACTCACTTGCTCTCTATCTCTTTCGCAGTTGGAATATATGCAATTGTTTAAGAACTACACTTAACTTACCATAGGCGTGATTTTTTTAGTCTATGGTCTTACTAATTTCATAGAAATTAATAATGTGACCTTCCAAGCACTACCTGCATGAGGAGTGTGTCCACCAGAGTTATTCTATTTTCTTTTAGTGCCATCCTCCCCCCCACAAAATACACATACAAAAACCCACGTCAAAATGGATGAAACCACCCTTTGGGTTGGTTCAAAGTTACGTCACGCAAATGAAGAGCTTTTAATCCAAAACCTATGGATAGTGGGTGGAGGAGGGCTTATCCTAGATGACGAAGGCAATTAGATATGGCAATTTTCATGCTTATCGGTGTTGCAATGAGTTTTAACTATTTTATGGCTAAGAGACAAACTACCAATTGCCAAAGAACTTGAAATCAAAAGAGTTATTATGAAATTGTGACGCAAGCGAAAAGCCACAAGAAACAAAACACTTTTACTTCAAGATAATAACCATTGAATTCATATGTAAGGGGTTGCTTGAATCAATAAGGAGAACTTCCAAAATCCACTAAAAACAATAATAGAGAAAACTCTTTGAAATTTTATTAAGACAAAGTCAAAATTTAATTGTCTTGGAGGTTACAATGTGCTTAAATAAGAAAAGAAACCCTAGGGCTACCAGCTTTATGCCAAAGGCAACTAGGAGACACTTAAAACCCTAATTTGGGTTAGGCGCAAAATTAGGCTTGAAAATCACCAAATTATGCATAATTGAAGAAATGCAAAATCAAATCCTGCAGTCTCTAGGAGACATCCCAGATATTTTTCAAACTTTATTTAAATTAAAATTTATAATGAGAAGAAAATTATTATAAATAGTAGAAACGACTAATTTAGGGCATAAACGAAGGAATTTGCTCAAAAAGTGGCGTATGTTAGTGGCCAAAGGCACGAGTTTTGAACCTTGCACTACTTCAAGTCACCAATTTTTTTGCGACTCTATCATTGGCTCATATGAATTCTATTAGTACCTTTCTACTTTTTGAATTTCTTACGTGCAAACTTCAAAAAGTCTCTCAACTCATGAAAATTTTGTAGTATTCGTCCAATCGAGAGCTTAAGAAGTGATTAACATTATTGCTGATGGTACTAGTAATATTAACAAACTAACTTAGATTTTTTGTAATGGACTGCAAGTTTATGCACTAAGCTTTCCAAGATTACAAGCTGGAGCACAGTTTTAAAGAAGCAAACAAAGCAACTCACAACCTAACAAGAAGAAGATGTAACCGAGCAAAACCTTTTATAATTCATTTTGTTTCACTTTTGAAAATTGCTTTTTTATTAGCTTTTGATAATTTAAATGTGGAAAAAATTTAAGAAATGATATGTCCACAACATTTTTACAACAAATTCGAAGTAGCAAGTTGTTACTTGTTGTTATTGTTGGGGTAAAAAAGCAATCTTAATATTAGATTTAAATTTGAACCAATAACAATTAACCACCTATGATTTGTTGTGAAAATATTATAAAAATGTTGTGGACGTAGCACCTCTCTAAAAATTTACCAATCGGTATTCATAAAATCATTCAAGTATATCTTGTCACAAAACCCAGTTAACGACTCATTTAGCTTATTTAAATAATACACGTGAATGATTTTATGAATTAACATATATATATATATATATATATGATATGTTAAAAAGATTCATCTAAATGGTTAAGAACAAACTTTGTCCGTTGGCATGAAAGGAACCATAAATTTATCTTTATTTTTTTTGCTTTTAAAAAGAAAATAAAATTGAAACTTGTAAGCCAAGCCGAGTGACCCATTAGTCCAACCAACACAACTTAACTAGAGTAAGTTTTGGTAGCCATGTACAACAAGCCGAGTAAGCACCAATAATAAACAGACCCAAGTCATCAAAGCCATATAGTAACATTGAGATTTTTTTTTTTTTTTTTTTAATTAAAGGTACAGCTGAGTTAGTGGCCTTGTGGGGGCCCACTCGTTTCTAACTAAAATGGGAGAGCTATTAGAACTGAAAAAGTTCACGGACCATTTCTGTATAGCCCAGCTCATCTACACCGTCTTCATCTTCATCAACGGTACAAGTGTATTTTAAAATTCAAAAAATATCAAAATCGACTGTTTCACCAAAAATTTATTATAGTTTTCTAATTTTACTTTTATTATTAATTTAATTTTCTAAATTTTATGTTTATTTAATTAAAGTATTTTCATTAATTTTCGTCATAGAGCATGGCTGATTGTCCTTTTTTTTTTCTTCAAAAGTTTTAAATTAAATAAAAATCTAATTAACGATTGAAAAATATTTTCTATTTTAAAAAAATCAACTTGAATTAACTAAAAATCTTCAATTGTATAAACCTGAAATTTAAAACAATAAAAAAAGGAAAATAAAACTAAAAGACTGAAAGAATTCTAATAAAATTTAAATGGTAAATTTTATATTTTAACAAAAAAAATTATAAATCATAACAATTTTTTACAATAGTTAGATTGGTAGCTTTTTACTAATTTTTATCTAAAAAAACACTGTTAATATTCCTTTATTACATACCACTCACTCACGAATTACTAATTTTTATCAATTTTTGTTTTTTTGTTTTTATAGACTCTTCTGTGAATTATCAATATGATCACCATGATTCATCAAGATTATTATTATAGAACCCGGACTCTACGGCCACGTAAACCTAAATTTTAAGATGTGGGTGGACCCCACTGAACTCACAGTTAAAGAACCCGATCCCTGGTCCGACCCGGACCACCACATGATGTATCTATCTTAGGGATGGGCCCACTATATAACAGGCTATGTCATCATCTCATCATTTTGATAATTTTTTTTTCCCCTAAAAGTATTTGAAAACTGTGAGTTTATGATGCTATCTACCTACTACAGTTACTTCAATACCCTTGGGAAAGGTCTATTATGTTTGTGAATGTGGGGACTGATATGGAAATTTGTTGAACAAGGAGAATCTGTGGGGCCCATTTGGAATGATGACTAGCCGTATCAATAATGGTCTATGATCACAGGGGTACAGACCTGACCAAATTAGTATATAGTCTGACCAATTGTGGCCCAGAGCCATAGACCCAGACCCACCCTCTATTGTTTTTGTTTTGCCCAACATTTCAAAGAAACCTTTTTATCTTTATCTTTTTATCTTTTTCTTTTTTTCTTTTTTTTTTTCTTTTTTTTTTTCTTAATAAAAGGGTTATTCATGTGAACCCATCAACCTATGGTTACGCGAGGACAATGAGTAAGATTATATATCTTTATTTGGTGCATATCGCATAACATATTTGTTAAAAAGTTATTATTCGAATGGATCATTTTTAATCAAATATCATGTAAAAAGCGGTGCGAAAATTCCTATCATCGAGCCACGTTATAACGTTCGATACATCCGTACACACACAATATCTATAGACAATGCACAAAGCATTATGCGTGTATAAAAATTGAATTAAAATTATCAATAACAAATAAAGAAAATTACTTTCTTTTTTATACTTTTAATAGAATTTATAAAAAAAAAAACATAATGTTTAACATTAAAAAAAAAAGTGTGAAAGTAATTCCTTCTTAAAAAAAATGGAAGTAATTAATAACTATCATGTTCGGTGCAATTGAACACATATTCTTTTGAACTATACTGCGCATTTAACACTAGAAATACTATAAATTTTTACTCATGAACCATAGTTTATGCAATGACTTTTATTATAGAAAATATCATGTAAATGAAAATTTTCAAAAAAAAAAAAAAACGATTTAAGTTTATATTATGAACTATTATATTCAAAATGAAAGATATGTAGGCAACAATAAGAACTATGTTAAGATGACGGATCATCTTCTTCCAAGTTTATAATTTGTCCAGATGCTTATTCCAATCCCTAAGGAGGTTCATATGGCTCTTCATTAAATGCATCTTTTAAAATCCCCAAGATCGAATGGTATTACTAAACATGCACGAGGAACCATCATACACCTTTGGTGTGATGGTCACTCTACAGGTATAAGTGCTTGTGGGGTGTGGGGTAAGGGTCGGGGTTCAAATCTTCAGGAGGGAGCTTCACACATGTATACACTTAGATTAGACTAGAAGTTCACTCATCCAACACCTCCACACACCGTTTTGCACTAACCCTTTTCTCATAACCACCCAATACCTTTTCCAAAGTCAAATTTTCAGGCAAATCCCTTGCAATTCTCACAATCTCACCCACGACTCCTTCAGGCAACCTCAAATTTGACTTATCTACATGATCCAATTGGTGTTTTCCTCAAAGACTATAGTTTCATTATAGGTTTTGATTTCAACTTTGAGATCAGAAGCTATGTGCCATGTAGAGAGGTGATTCTTTTGGAGTGCGATTTTGGATGAAGTGTGAGACTTAAAGAATCTCACCGTGTCTTATTCATCATCTTCTTCTCAATGATGGTTTGATGCATTTGGGGACTTAAGGCGAAAATTGAAATTAATACTGTTTATATATTTAGATATAACTTTTAAAAAAATGAAGTGTTACTTAAACTCTAATATATTGTTTTGTATGCAAGATTATTACTAATTAACATGAATCACGTAGAATTTTTATTTTATTTTATAGAAAGTCTATAAACACAAAAAAATTAACAAAATTTTCACACCTATTGATAGGGTAGATTGATAGTGGTAATTAAATGAGTGATGTTAATGGCGGACCTATGTGAAATTAGTAAAAGTTTGCCAACTTAACTATTGTGAAAAATATTATTAATTTTTTTGGGTATTTTTTTTTTTAAAAGAAGTGTTACATTCACAATATCTTGTTACTAGATCTAATTTGAATCCACTACTAAATTTTTTTTTTTTTTTGACATCAATAACAGTTTGTAATAACTTGCTACTTAGGATTTATTGTAAAAGTTGTATAAAAAAAATTTCTCTATCTTTTTCTTTTCATTTGATTAAAAAATTATTTTATTTATTGGCTAATATTTGGGCTTAATTAAATTAAAATCTGTGGCTTATTTTATTATTGTCTTTTAATGTCCATTAAATTTAAAACATAATGTTTAACATAACAATTTATTTAAACATAACCATGTTCTAATTATAGTTTAGCGGAAAATTAAAAACATGTTTTATTTATATATGAAAGTAAATAGGTTTATGTTCAGTTCATTTGAACACATATTCTAGTACTTGAAACTTTAAGAATTGAAGTTCATGAGATGATCTTTATATTACAAAACATCATATAAATGAAAATTTTTAAAGAAAAAGTTGATGGAGAAAAGTACAAATAGTTGTAAATTGACTAATACTATTTTTGAAAATAAAAATGATGTAAGCAACAAGAAAAACTATAATAATACAATGGATTATATTCTTCAAAGCTTATAATTTGTCTAGATGGTGATTCTAGCTCCTAAGGAGGTTTATATGGCTTTTGGATTTTATATCCTTTTTTCTTTTTTCCAACCAGGGGGCTAACCCCACAGATCATAAAACACTGAGAGCTACCCAATCAAATTTAATATGATGACGTTAGTTGCTGTGATTTTTTAGTAGTAATAATATATATATATATATATATATATATATATATATATATATTATGACACACACACATGCACACACTAGCTTGTAAGTTGTAACAAGTACTAACGCACAAAAATATTAAACAATAATTAAAACTATAATGTTATTATGTTAAACATAATGTTTAACATAACAATATAGCTTTGTTTGGATTACGTCTGCGTGAAATTGGCTGTTTTTTTTTTTTTTTTTTGCATAATTCCAGTGCTTGGTGCACTGTTTATGAGATAGGAACAGTGCATTTAGGCTTATGAACAGTAATTTTAAAAGTAAACATTAACAGAGAAATAATTTTTTATTATTTTTTTGTTTTTAGTAAAATAAACTGTACCTAAATGCGCACACAAATTTTTTATTTTTTATTTTTTTATGTAGTACAGTCTGCGGCGCTGTCCTGGGGTGTATAAAAAAACTTTATGAAAAGTGGCATTCCATTACTGAACACGCCGAATGCAATTAGCAGTAAAAACATATCCTTCGTTATTACCTACAAGAGGAGAAATAATCAAAACAAGAAATTGAGTAAATAAACAAAAACAAAAAACTAAAATGACTTTTACCTTTTTATGTTTGTTGACAGCAAAGACTGAAATTTTTATTGCTCCGGGTAAAGTCATTACGAGTGTAGTTGCCTAAGATTGCTACCATGATATCAATTCTGAACTTTCTGGATTTTAGGAGAGAAGAAAGTAGCCGGATACTATATACTACAATAATTAGAATAGCACATAAAATTGTTTTTTCCTTTTAAGTCGATACAAAATATATTTATATTGAAACTTAATATAGATATATATAGAAAAAGGAAAATTTTAATAAAATCGTCAATTTAATTGATAAGCATAGATATACTTGGTATCCTGGGAATAGCAATTCTCACGATTAAAGTAAAAATAACACTATTATCAGTTAAAATGTCATTTATCAAAGAGTTACAAACACCAACTAACACGAAGACCAATATAACCATTACAGATCTATTTGAAAAAGAAGACTAAGTAGAAACAAAAACAATTAAGGGCCATAAAAATAAAATGATAAAAATGACAAACACTAAAAAAAACATAGAAGAGGATTGGGAGAGAGCGTCGAAGACGCATGACTATGTTTATCGTAAAAAAATTTACCTAACACAATAAAGATATCAACAGTGACTTCACTAATCATAGAAGTAGATAGAATATCTAAAGAGATAATATTGGAAGAAAGGGCAAACAGTAATAGTGAATTATTATTGTCTTTTAATGTCCATTAAATTTAAAACATAATGTTTAACATAACAATTTATTTAAACATAACCATGTTCTAATTATAGTTTAGCAGAAAATTAAAAGCATGTGTCATTTATATATGAAAGTAAATAGATTTATGTTCAGTTCATTTGAACACATATTCTAGTACTAGAAACTTTAACGATTAAATTGAAGTTCATGAGAATATGAGATGATCTTTATTTCACAAAACATCATATAGATGAATATTTTCAAAGAAAAAGTTGATGGAAAAAAAATACAAATAGTTGTAAATTGACTAATACTATTTTTGAAAATAAAAATGATGTAAGCAACAAGAAAAACTATGATAATACAATGGATTATATTCTTCAAAGCTTATAATTTGTCTAGATGGTGATTCTAGCTCCTAAGGAGGTTTATATGGCTCTTGGATTTTTTTCTTTTTTTTTTCAACCATGGAGATAACCCCATAGATCATAAAATACTGAGATCTACCCAATCAAATTTAATATGATGACGTTAGTTGGTATGGTTTTTCAGTAATATATTATATATATATATATATATATTTTTTTTTTTTTGACACACACATGCACACACTAGCTTGTAACAAGTACTAACTCACAAAAATATTAAACAATAATTAAAACTATAATGTTATGTTAAACATAATGTTTAACATAACAATATAGCTTTGTTTGGGTTGCGGCCACGTGAAATTGGCAGCTTTTTTCCTCTTTTTTTTTTTTTTTTAATTCTAGTGCTTGGTATACTGTTTATGAGATATCAACAGTGTATTTATACTTATGAATAGTAATTTTAAAAGTAAACAGTAATTAAAAATAATTTTTTATTATTTTTAAATTTTAGTAAAATAAATGGTATCTAAACGCACACAAACTTTTTTTTTTTTTTTTTGTGTGGATGTAGTACAGTCTGCGGTGCTGTCCTGGGGTGTATAAAATTTTTTTATGAAAAGTGGCATTCCATTACTGAACAAGCCGAGTACAATCAGCAGAGAAAACATATCCTCCATTAATACCTCCAATATATAAGAGAAATAATCAAAACAAGAAATTGAGTAAATAAACAAAAACAAAAAACTAAAATAACTTTTACCTTTTTATGTTTGTTGACAGCAAAGACTGAAATTTCTATTGTCCGGGTGAGTGTAGTTTCCCAAGATTTTTTCCAAGAGTGCTTCCATGAAAGTAATCCGAACTATCTGCATTTTAGGAGAGAAGAAAGCAGCCAGATACTATATACTACAATAATTAAAACAGCACATAAATTTGTTTTTTTTTTTTTTTTTCTCTTTTAAGTCAATACAAAATATATTTATATTGAAACTTAATATAGATATATATAGAAAAAGGAAAATTTTAATAAAATCGTCAATTTGATTGATAACCATAGATATACTTGGTATCCTGGGAATAGCAATTCCCATGATTAAAGTAATAATAACACTATTATCAGTTAAAATGTCATTCATCAAAGAGTTACAAACACCAACTGACACAAAGACCAATATAACCATTACAGATCTATTTGAAAAAGAAGACGAAGTAGAAACAAAAACAATTAAGGGCCTTAAAAATAAAATGACAAAAATGACAAACACTAAAAAAAAACATAGAAGAGGATTGGGAGAGAGCGTCGAAGATGCATGGCTATGTTTATTGTAAAAAAATTTACCTAACACAATAAAAATATTAACAGTGACTTCACTAATCATAGAAGTAGATAAAATATCTAAAAAGATAATATCGGAAGAAAGCTTAAGGTCTTCTAGTTTTGGTAAGTTGTGGGATAAAAGAGGGAGAAGAAAGGGCAAACAATAATAGTGAATTATTACTGTCTTTTAATGTCCATTAAATTTAAAACATAATGTTTAACATAACAATTTATTTAAACATTTATTATATTTAGAAAAATTAAAAACATGTGTTATTTATATATGAAAGTAAATAGATTTGTGTTGAACACATATTCTAGTACTAGAAACTTTAACGCTTGAATTGAAGTTCATGACATGATCTTTATTTTACAAAACATCATATAAATGAAAATTTTCAAAGAAAAAGTTGATGGAAAAAGCTACAAAGAATTGTAAATTGACTAATACTATTTTTGAAAATAAAAATGATGTAAGCAACAAGAAAAACTATGATAATACAATGGATTATATTCTTCAAAGCTTATAATTTGTCTAGATGGTTATTCTAGGCTCTAGCTCCTAAGGAGGTTTATATGGCTCTTGGATTTTACATCCTTTGTTTTTTTTCAACCATGAAGATAACCCCATAGATCATAAAACACTGAGATCTACCCAATCAAATTTAATATGATGACGTTAGTTGCAATGGTTTTTGAATAATATATATATATATATATATATATATATATTGATATTGACTCACCCACATGCACATACTAGCTTGTAACAAGTACTAACGCACAAAAATATTAAACAATAATTAAAACTATATTGTTATGTTAAACATAATGTTTAACATAACAATATAGGTTTTTTATTTTATTTTATTTATTTTTTTTTTGGGTGATGTAGTATAGCTTGCGGCGCTGTCCTGGGATGTGTAAAAAATCTTTATGAAAAGTGTCATTCCATTACTGAACAAGACGAATAGAATCAGCAGAGAAAACATATCCTCGGTTAACACCTAGAATAAGAGAAACAATCAAAACAAGAAATTGGGTAAATAAACAAAAACCAAAAAACTAAAATGACTTTTATCTTTTTATGTTTGTTGACAGCAAAGACTGAAATTTCTATTGCTACAGATAAAAGTCATTATGAGGGCAGTTGCCCAAGCTTGTTTCCACGAAAGCAATCCGAACTTTCTGGATATTAGGAGAGAAGAAAGTAGCCGGATGCTATATACTACAATAATTAAAATAGCACATAAAATTGTTTTTTTTTTTTTTTCTTTTAAGTCAATGCAAAATATATTTATATTGAAACTTAATATAGATATATATAGAAAAAGGAAAATTTTAATAAAATCGTCAATTTGTTTGATAACCCTAGACATACTTGGTGTCCTAGGAATAGCAATTCCCAGGATTACCACAGATATACTGGGTATCCTAGGAATAGCGAATCCCAGTATCAACGTTATAATTACACTATTATCAGTCAAAATGTCGGTCATCAAAGAACTACAAACACTAACTGACAGGAAGAACAATATTTAAAAAAGAAGACGAAGTAGAAACAAAAACAATTAGGGGCATAAAAAATAAAAAGACAAAAATGACAAACACTAAAAAACATAGAATAGGATTGGAAGATAGCGTCAAAGACGAATGACCATGTTTATGGTAAAAAAAATTTACCTAACACGGTAAAGATATCAACAGTGACTTCACTAATCATAGAAGCAGATAGAATATCTAAAGAGATAATATCGGAAGAAAGCTTAAGGTTTTATTTTTTTATACAAGATAGAATTTTATTGTAACCTAATCTAAGTGTATATGTGTATAAAGCTCATTCTTGGAGACTTGAATCCCGGCTCTTATCCCCTTTATCTTACAAGTATTTATACTTGTGGACTGACCACCGCACCAAGGATGCGCGTTGTTCAACTTAAGGTCTTCTAGGTTTTGGTAAGTTGTGGGATATTTTTTTTTTTTTGAGAATCAGTAAGTTGTGGGATATGAGGGAGAAGAAAGTGTAAACAATAATAGTGAAAAACCCTTATGCCCCTCCTTTTCAATTTCCCAAATGTATTCAAAAGTTTTTTCCACCGCTATTCCCGCAATAACATAACAATATAGTTAAACATAACAATGTGTTATTTATATATGAAAATAATTAATGACTTATGTTCAATTCATTTGAACACATATTATTTTCTACTATACTATGCACTTAACACTATAATTACTAGAAACTTTAACGCTTGAATTAAAGTTCTCGCAATGATTTTTATTTTAGAGAGCATCATGTAAATGAAGATTTTCAAAGAAAAATTTTATGGAAAAAAAAAAAAAAAATACGAATAAGTGTAAATTGACTATGCTAATATGATGGATTATATTCTTCCAATTTTATAATTTGTCTAGATACTTATTCTAGCTCTTAAGGAGGTTCATATAGCTTTTCTTGGATTTTACATCCTATTTTATTTTCCAACCATGGGAATAACCCCATTGATTGTAAAACACTTAGATCTACCCAATCAAATTTAAAACGTTAGTTGCAATGGTTTGTGATTGTGAGTTTATATATATAAAGGGAATAGGGGAGAGACAAAATTATGGGGGTTTTCTCTGTAGGGTTTCATTGGTAAGTTTAGGGTTGCACGGAGGTGCCTATAAATATATGGTAAGATTTATGGCAGTAAGAGTGCCAGACAGATTTGTGTCTTTGTGATGTGCACACAAGATGATGCCACATGGCACAATTTAGACCATTAAGTGGTTATAGTGGAATTTAATAATTTTTTGCCTGTATATAGGAGAATTTCTTTTATTATTATTATTTTCTTGAGAAAAAACATACATAAAAATGGAATAGGATTCTAATACAAAGGTACATAAACTAGTGGAGCTTCAGGAATTTTTCTTAAGGTGTTCTTTAGGAAGTATAAATTGTATAATCTAATAAAAAGAGAAATTCATATATTGATAACAACAACAATAAAAAAACACGTAAATATATAAAATTTACAATTGTCTTTTACGAGTTTTCATATTTTGAAATCGTTGCATGATAGTCTCATTATCAATGCTACAAGCTACATTTCTTTCAATGTACACAACAAAGTAATCATTCATCCACTGAATGTATAACAAATTATGGAGCAAAATTTAATTTTATTGGCATAAAAAAAACTAAGGGTGTTCTCAATTATTTTTAAAGGGTAGACAAATAAAATCTTTTAAATTATTATATATAATTTTTTTTAAGGACCACCCTGACTTTAAGGTGGCCCCGCCCCTGCAGAAACCCCCTTCTCTTTCATCCTCACATTCCCAGTCTTATTATTGTCTCTTCAATATGTAATTGACTCATCTACGCATTTTGGTTGAAGAATCCAATATATGAAATGAAACACGTACAAGCACATTTCCATAATTTCTCTTGCAATATCAAAGGAAGGTTGAACTTATAGCACAAAATTTCAAAATCTTCCAATCTCCATTGATCATAAAGTACACATGTTTTCAGATTTTCAACCCACGAAACACTTGTGTTTTCTTCCTATTATCTGCCAAGAAGGTTATTAAGAAATTTCACTTCCCTACCATACTTCCTAATTTAATAAATTAAAGAAAAGAAAAATTAATGTGACGTCGTTAGTCATAATGCAATGGATTTAACATAAGCATAAATTAATGTGACGTCGTTAATTAGTCTTAAGATACTTACTTATAGATTTTTTCATAAATACAATAAAGCCTCGAATTTTTGACGTCTACTCTATGATGACTGCTCTAACAGCTAGTATACAATAATTGATTTTAAAATTCTTATGGTTATGTGTATATTAGAATCCTATAATAATCAGTTACACATCAATCAGATCAATTAGTAATTTTCTCAAATCAATGGCTTTTCTTACTTTTCTTTCTCTAAGTTTTTCCATTTTCTTTGACTCTCCATTCTTTGTTTTGTTCATAGTCCAATTGCTTAGCTTTGAATTTAGACATTAATTGGTATTTGATATAGGTGGGAATTGAATTCAAATATCTTATTTGATGACAAAAAACTTTACTAGACGAGCTAACTAGAACCTACTAAATTTTTACGTATTGAACTTAATTCTTAATATCCACTCTTTTAATCCCCATTTTTCTTAAGTACAAGTGTACATTTTACTGAATTTATCACTCAATTAAAATAAACTTATACAAATGGGTTATATCAAACAAACCTAAATATTTTTTTTTAGACTGTGGTTTTCTTAAATAGATATAAATTAGGTAAACTATTATTAAAAAAAGAACAAGAGAAATGTTTTATCTTATAAAGTGGTGAAGACTTGTAGGTTGTAACTTGTAAGAGACTAAGACCGCAAAAAAATTATGGTGAAAATTTTCGTCTTGAAGAGCTAATGAGAAGAGGACAAGTTTTGCTCATCCTGTCTCATCTCTCTACTCTGCCCTAAATGTGTTAGTATATATACTATTTAATTATATTTACATTACTCTCTCTCTCTCTCTCTCTCTCTCTCTCCATATAAATGTGTGTGTGAGATGAATCTCTTAGATACTTTTATTTTGGACAAGTTATGATCTGTGAAAGCATAGATTCACTATTATTCTCGTATTTTTATTTACTAATCACAGCCACAGGTTAGCATCTCACCAAATGTAAAATAAAAAGCTTATAAAATAAAATATATAGTAGATTTGCTCATTTCATTTGCTTTAAGTTACGTTAGAATGATGGTACGTAGAATTCCTCCTCCTACTGTCCTACATTTAAAAAAAGAAAAAGAGATCATCACTACTAGTACTGAATATATAGCATTTGGCACCGATATATATCACGCGAAAAACCTTATCACCCAAATCAAATGACAAAACTAATGGACTGAAGGCATTGCAAAATGGAGAGGTTGAGATTGTAAAATTTTCACAAAATTAAACTCTTTAGAACATGCTAGTTGAGGTTGTAAAATCCATGACTTTCGCCTATCTTAGTCAAATATTAGTCATTCATATTTAGAAAGAGTGTGCTATCAAATTTTGATGATTTTTCAGGCCATATATTTTTAACTATTAATAATATTAATTTAAGGGGTGTGTATGTGTTATAAATAATGTCATCAATTTGCTACATTTGAAAGTAGAGCTTGTTCAGTAAAAAAAAAAAAAAGTAGAGCTTGTAAAAATCTATGTGGTAGAGGCGTAGAGATCATGGTAGGAATAATAGGTTTAATTTTCAAATGATCATGATATAACCAGTTGCTAGGTCTTGAGTGAATGAGTCTTGATCCAATGAGAATATATATATGTTAAAAATAGTGGTTAAAATTTTTCGTTCACACTTTTTTATTATTTAAGTTTTTGAATAAAGTATGAGTTTGTTTAACCTCTAATATTTTTGTATGTGGTTTTGAATTTAAACCATTCCCGCTTTCAAAAAAAAAAAAAAGAATTTAAGCCATTCCCTATCAAATTATTATTATTATTATTATTATTATTTTGAATAGTGGGCTTAGAAGCCTTAGATTCATCATGTGCAAAATGGCCACTGAACCTAAGTTTATTCTATTGTACACAAAAAGAAAAATTTTAAAATTATAGTGTAGATAAACCCTAATGGGGATTTGGGGATAGAAAATATACCTAACCTCGACACTAATTATTAGCCGAGTTGGGGCATAGGTTTATAGCATCCTAAGTAAGGACGAGCATATAAACCTTTTTCGTTTCCAACGAAAGATAGGCATATGTTAATAACTTAATATAAATCTTTATTTGCATATCAATACATATAATAATAAAAAGTGGGACATCAAATTTCAGTAGAAAAAAAAAGTAGGACATCAAATCGATGAACAAATAGATTACTGAATTTGCTGCCATTTAAAATGTAAATAAGTCTGGCTCTAATTCTGCAATCCTTTATTTACTTTCTACTTTCTAGGTTCGCAACTATGCATTCACTTCTTCTTCTTCTTCTTCTTCTTCTTCATAAGATAATAATCTAGAAGTTAGAATAATGAATAATCCCAAATGACAATAATATTTTAGCTTATCCTTCTATTCGGACAAATTTTAGCCAAAAAAAAAAAAATCTAGAATTTAAATTTTCAATTATTTTATTGTGCATATTAGAGTATTAAAACAGTGGTTATAGGGATTCTCGAAACCGTATCAACCAAAAGTAAATGAAACCTATTGCTGCACCTATGGCTTTTCTATGCACTAAAAAACCCTTATGTGAATTCCAATGGTTACTTCAATTTTAATTTAAAAAAAAAATGCTAATAGATGTCCTTAGAGTATTAGTTAACAATCCATTTAAAGAAGTTTTTATGGGAAAAAAAGCAATTAATGTTTTGCCAGCTTTTTTTATTTCCCATAAAAATTGTATTAAAATTTCTTAAAATGAATTGTTAACCATTATTCTTAGGGCACTCGTTAGCATGACTCTTAAAAAAATTGCACTACCAAACAATAAGGCACTACTATTTGTAGCCTCAACTTTTGTCGAGTAGGATTTGACAGTTTTTTCAACCAACCTAACCTATAAGTTTATTTTATTACTCTTATTCTAATTTGAGCTTGATTTATTTTGGTATTTTGAGAATTAGTGTTGATGAATATGAAATTTTGAAATATAATTTAGTTATATTAAGTGAATCATAATAATTATTGACAAAAAAAAAATGCTTAAATAGTTTATGAAAATTCCATCTTTATAACCCATTAAACATTTAAGCACAACTTGCTAAGGCCAATTCGTCTCATGCATACAATTGGATTGTGTTAGAAATATGACCACCCCACTTGACAAGGTCAATTTAGATGAAGACATCTTCCAATCCAAACCATGCATTTCCTTATGAGAAATGCTATGTTCACAACATTTTCATAATAAATCTTACGTGACAGGTTGTAATTAGTTGTTATGGATGGTCAAAAAAGTAATTTAAGTCAGGGATTCAAATTCGAACTAATAACAACTTTCCACCAATGTTTTGTTATAAAAGTGTTGTGAAAATGTTTTGAATGTAACATTTCTCTTTCCTTATTGGCAAGGGGTAATTATAAAATACTTTTGAAGTACTCTAAATGCGTATTGCACCTCTTACATAATAATAAATTTCGCTAATCAAATTCATGATGGAACTCACAAGTCATGTATAAGTAAAATGTCTTTAATTACTAGTTGAAAATTAATGCTATCATTTTTCTTTTATACAAGATAGAAATTCTACTCTAACCTAATTTAAGTGTATATAAGTATGAAGCTCCCTCTTAGGGACTCAAACCCCGACTCTTGCCACCATCACTTGTTGAAGGAAAGTTTCAAAATCCCTTGCCATTAATGCTAAACTAGTGTGTGTGTGTGTATTGGTTTATCACTCGGACAATGGCATTAAATAAAACAATGAATAAAAAAACAAAATATTGCATTTTATTATTTGAGTCGTGCTACAATGAAAAAAAAAAAATTAAAAAAACCTATTAACCAACTTAAACATTTCAAGGTTGATTGAGCATTTGATTAAGCATGGGAATGGTCAATAGTAATGGTATTATTGATATTAGCTTGGGTTATTAAACATACAGGACACATGAGAGAGAGAGAGAGAGAGAGAGAGAGAGAGAGAGAGAGAGAGAGAGAGAGAGAGAGAGAGAGAGAGAGAGAGAGAGTTAATGTCCACGTTACTTATTAAATTATAACAACCCAACTACCCTTCTTAGCAGCCAAACATTAAGCTGAATTAGAAACCTTAAACCTTTAATTCTTTCTTTTGATGAATTAGTTGATTTATCACTCAAGAATTGTATACAATCAATTCAAAACAATATAAAACACCGAAAAGAGAAAATACAAAATTGCATATATACAAAGCTACACACCAGGCTAGAGGTGGTAGCAAATCTAGACACCAAAGGAAAAAAAAAGGATTTGTACAACAAAAACCAACTCTAAATTGTGAGATACACTTTCAAAACTAAAACTATACAAAAATTCATTTCTTTGAAGGGCCTAAAACAACACAACACTGAACACCACAAAAAAATCCATCACTTATTCACTTGAAATTGGAATTCCCCATAGATAGTAAACTATTGTGTTGCAAAGGTACATGCAGAAGATTTTAAAAATAATTTTCAATTTAACAAAAAGATAAAAAAAGACCATGTTATAAGAGTAAAATCATGTTGCCAAGGTACATGCACAAAAATTTAAAAATATATTTCACATTTAACAAAAAATAAAAAATAAATCTCAATGAATGGTGACTTTCATTTTAACCACATGTAGATGAAAGTATGAGTTAACAACACAATATTTTTGCATGGAGAGAAATAATTAACTAATTGTTTGAGTTTGTTTGCTATTCAAAAAGGTGGAAAGGCAAATGCAAAATGATATCCATTACTATTATATCCTTTAATAGGGATAGTTGCCAAACTTAATTTTATGGCATGTTTGGATCTAAAAAAATTTCAATTTCAAACACTTTTGAGAACAAAAGAAACCTAATATTCAAGCATGATGTTTCTTCCCCCTTTTGGGTTAATTCGCCTTACATAAAATGGTTAGATTTTAGATCATTTCAAATTCATAATATTGCAAGTGTTTTTGGCTAGACAAAATCACCTAACAATTATTCAAACAACTATTATTAAAACCCTTGTTTTAAATCCTCAAACCTAAATGCAACCTAACAAATGCAAATTTAACATCCACAAGAATCATTTGTTCCATACATAATAGTGAAGATACATTACAATAACAAAAACCACCAAGAAATGGATCTCTACTTTCTCAAAAAAGAGGCTCATACCCAATTCCCTCAATTCATTCACCTGAGTGACTGACTTAAGAATCACTACATTCCTATACCATCATTAATCACCAAAGACAAACACATCAAAAACCACATTTTCATAAAAAATAAAAAACACAAATCAAAAGCAAATGCCAATATAAGCAATGTAAGTGTACAATTTAGCAAAACATAAACTAATTTATGACCTTAATTATTTTTCAAATTTAATTAAACTCCTTCCCACATGGAATGATTGAAATTCCTTGACAAATTCAACAAAACAGTATGGTTCATTTTGACATGCCCAATATTGCTTTTGGTCTTTATGTGATGTCACCTATAAACATTTTATTATGCATATGGATTGATGAGAGTCTCCATGTGATGCTCACCTTTCAGAGATCAAGCCTTTCTATTGGAACATATTAAACAGAAAAACCTATATCTACACCTGCTTCTTTAAAGAAGTTAGCCACACTTCTCCTTGCAAGACATTTAAAGCCCATGGATTCAAAAAATCAAGCTCAAGTTTGCAAGGACCTTGGTTCACAATCTGGCCATCAGAGGGGAGAATAATATCATCAAAATAATCAAAATCTCTTGTACTATTGGCTGAAGGAGGTGAGATGATAAGAGTTCAATGGAGAATGTGAATACATTATTTAAGCAAATTCACTATTTGAAAAGTTGTCAAGCAATTCAAATCAACAGATATCTTATCCATAAATCCATAAATAGTGCTTTTACTAGTCGAACAAGCATCTCAACTTTCACTTTTTTTTGTTGAGCAAGAGACCTCATCTTTCATCTAATTATTAAAGACATAATTATTTCAATTAACAAAAGTTAAGGTAAATTGGTGTTCTTAATCTAGTTTACCTGCTATAACACACTTTCTTTGTCCTCCTAAGGCTGAGATGCCCCTTTCACATTTTATCTCCAACCATGGTAATAGTGTACACTTCAAATCCCAATACGTGTAATGAAGTGAACTCAAATAAAAAGTAAATTGGGCAAAACTGTTATGGAACTTTGACACTCCATGCTAATGTTGCCTTTAGAAACTAATCTATAATGTTGCTAGCTTGCCTCTTGGCCTTCAGTTAATGCTCCCTTAAAATAGTAGAAGCCAAAATAAAACCACATAACTTGTCAACCGCAACAATTTTGACTTCTCTAGACCAGAAAAGGTGAGTCTATACTTTAAATCTTACTTTGAGCATAGGCTTTGATAAAAACACAATTTGAGCTAGACTATCTATCATTTACTGAGGTAGAGAATAAGTCATTCAAAAAAACTTATTTCTTACCTTCATGAAGATATGCATATCTAGATAAGGCATAATATTGGCTGCTTTCTCTCTTTTAGACAACTCTGCTTGCATCTCTGCAAATTTACAAAATAGTACACCAACCATAGTGCGGAACATTTCTAATTGAAATCTAATTTTTACACTAAACTAACTAACTTGGTTCAAAATTTTAACAATTTTGATTAGGTGGAACACGTGATGCAAAATTAGATTCTAATTAGATTTTCTCTTAGCTTTACTTATTAATATATATATATATATATATATATATATGACTTATAAACTTGAATTGTTTTTAGTTCTACAAAAAAAAAAAAAGGCTTATAAATATAAAATCATTTGAAAATTATGTTTTTTATGGTTTACTTATATTGGGCTTCTTGTTTTTTATACTAAATTAATTCATTTGGTACAAAAATTAAAAAAAAAAAAAAACTTAGATTAAATGGGACACATGTCACAAAATTAAACTTTAATTAAAATCTAATTTTTACATTGAATTCACTCACTTTGCACAAAAATTTAAAAAACTTAGATTAGATTAGACACGTGGCGCAAAATTTTACTCTAATTGAATTCCAATTTAAAATTTAATTGGATTTTCTCTCAATTTTACCTATTATTATATATATATATAGATTAGTCTTTGAAAATTGAAACTCAACAAACTAGTTACGCCATTAAGTTTTCTTAACTCCCTAATTGTAAAATGGTCAAACCACGAAATATTTAATTATTAAATAATTTTGCATAATGTTATTTTAAAATATTAAAAAAAAATTCTTAAAAATTGCATCTAAAATAAGGTTTAAATTCAAATGCTAGATATATATGATCAACATAAATGTAACTCTTGCGAGGAAGACGCCTTTAATCCCTAATGAGCATATTTGAAGTTTGTGTTTAATACTGAGTTAGCAATTGATTCTCAATGACTAGTTACACAATTAAGTTTCACACTTTCACTAATTTCGTAAGTCTAGATTTTAAGTGATAATCTAGTGGTAATAAAATCTTTTATGATGCATCATAGTTGTATTTTCAAAGCCCGCATCTTCCTCCCCACTATTGTTCATATGCCTTCGAATGGTATGAACTAGAGACATGACAATGATCTATTTGAAACTTGCATCCTGTTCATACAAAAATAGAATGGACTTAAGAGGACTATCAACATCCTTCCTCTCTTTTCCTTCCTTAATTTCTATTTTACTTGATAATGATGAAACACAAGAATCCCTCTCTTGTGTAACTACTTATTTGCCATAAGGTCATGGCCTGGAACAAAAGTTCAAAAGGATGAGTTATTACCCCCCAAATGTATTTTTAATAAAATAAAAAAGAGTCAAATTTTGAAGGAGCATTTGCTTAATTATGCTTCAAACAAACAATCTATTATACTCTCTCTCTTTTTTTTTTTTTTTTTTTTTTTTTTTTTTTATGGATATATGTTACAGTCCTTAAAAAAACAATATATGTTATAGTTGTTGTCTTTGTTATTTGGTTGTTATGCGAGACTATTTTTATCTATCATTCATTTTTATAATTACAATGATCAAAAGCGAATCATATGGTGGCTTCAATTGTATTCCAAAATCTTTTTGAATGCGACTAGAGGTAGGAACTAAGCCTAAAAGAAGAGTAACGTAGATATCCAAGAGATGGTGACAATAACTTAAAATTTATAATTGTTTAACCTTTATTAAATTTAAAACATACTTTTTAACATAAAAGTATATTTAAACATATCTATGTGTTATTGATATAAGGAAGTAATTCCTTCTTAAAAAAATAGAAGTTTAATGAATATTATGTTTAGTGAATTTGAACACATTCTTTTGAACTATACTACGCACTTAACACTAGAAATTATAGAAACTTTTATGCATGAACCATAGTTCACGCAATGATTTTTCTTTTAGAAAAAAATCATATGAATGAAAATTTTCAAAGAAAAAATTAAGGAAAAAATATAAATAAGTATACATTGACTACTATTATATTTTCAAAAATGAAAATTATGTAGGCAACAACAAGACCTATGTTAAGACAATGAATCATCATCTTCCATGTTTATAATCTATATATATAGGTGAAGCAGAGAAAAACTCCAATTGGAATTCTAAATTATAATTCTAATCTATTGTTGTACCACATGTCAATATAAATATGAAATTGGAGTCTAATTTGTAATTCCGATGTGCTTCTTTTTTTTTTCCACACTCGTGTATTTTTAGGTTCACATCCCTTTCCACACCTACGTATTTTCAGGTTCACCTCCATTTCTTTCAAGTTTACCTCCATTTTTCACACCCACGTATTTTCAGGTTCACCTCCCTTTTCCACATAGAATTTTAAAAGAATCTCTTGGTATCAATGATGCATGTATTTTTGTATCTTATATAAGAAGAGGTTCTCCAAATATTCCGATTATACTTGTTTTTACAATTTTCATGGTCTTGGTTTATACTCTGCAAAATGAATTCCAATCATTTCTAAGGTTTGATTACTGTTTTCTTTCATCTATCTATACTGTCGTTCCTTTTTGTGTAAATTTTTTATTGTTTAATTATATAATTTTGTAGTTTTCTTATGATTGATGTTGTATGTTTATTGTCTTTCATCTACCTATACCTTCTTTCATTTTTGTCAATAATTTTTAGGCGAAAAACCCTTTTTAGTCCCTATATTTTCACGCGATTTCTACTTTAGTCCCTAACTTTTTTTTCCATCGATTTTAGTCCCTGTCCTGAAAAACACCTCTCGTTTTAGTCCCTAGCGTTACATTAGAAACGGAAATTACACAGCTGGCAAACGGAAAAAATTAAAAATATTAAAATAATGTCCAATTGTCCAAGTGGCAATCCACGTCAGCCTCTATATTAAAAAAAATTATTAATTTTAACTAAATATAAAACTAAAAACAAAAATAAAAACAGAACCCAGCATTTATCAAAAAATAAAAAATAAATAAAACCCAGCAAGAAGATAAACAAAATACAAACCCAGCAAATTTAAAACCTAAAAAATTAAATTCAAAGCCATATTTCAAACTCCCACAACCCCAAAACATCAAACACAAAAAACAAATCTTAGAGTTGATTTCGTTTGGGTTTGGTTTCAACTCTAAGGTTTGGATCTGAGAACAAAAAGGGGGAAGTGAAGGTGAAAGTGAAAGAACAGGACGAGAACAAGAAGATGAAGAAGAAGAAGAGGGAAGTGAAACTGGGTTTGTGGATTTGGACCAGGATACACTTCATGAAGTGTTGAAGCGCGAGGATGCTGTTACGTTAGCACGAGCGGAGTTGTGGAAGTCTGGGTTTGTGGATTGGTGTGGAGGGCGTGGGTTTGTGGATCGGTGTGGTGGAAGTCTGGGTTTGGGATCGGCATGGTGGAGGCCTAAGTTTCTGGATCGGCGTAGTGGAGGGTGTAGGTCGGCGTGGTGGATCGGCATGGTGGAAGTCTAACCTTGCTTTGTATTGATCGGCGGCTGGGTATGCTTTGGGTAGATCGGTGTCCGTGGGTTTTTGTGTGTTAGAGGTGGTGGTGGTGTGTGTGTGTTGGTGGTGGGGACTTTGGGTAGATCAAGGTCCAGCTGGTACACCTCCTTCGCCGCCAAACAAAACGGCGTTGTTGTCGTTGAAGTGTACGAAACTGTAAAGATAATCGGGTTTGTGGTGTTGTTAATCTATTTGGTTGTGTTGTTGATGATCTGTGGGAAGAACCGTACGAAATCGGAGGAGATTACAAGCAACGAAGCGTTGGAAGCTGTAGTTGAAATGAAAATAAAAATTTTCTGGGATTGTATTCTTTGGGTTTTGAAAATTTTGGGTGCTCAGAGTTTAATTTTTTGGATTTGTATTCTCTGGGTTTTTTGGGTTTGTTCTCATCGGAGGTCGATGGAGTTTAATTTTTCTTTGAAGTTGGAGGACGATTTTTTTTGGGTTTGTTCTCAGTGCTGTCATCATGGGTTTGTTCTCATCGGAGTGACCCATTTTTTTTCTTCTGTATGTGTTTTTGTTTGTGTTCTTACCTGGGTTTGAGTTCTTGGTTCTTCTTACCTGGGTTTGAGTGTTCTTGGTTCTTCTTACCTGGGTTTGAGTTCTTGGTCTGGGTTTGGCATGTGAAGAACAAGAAAATAAAATTTTAATTAAAATTTTAAATTAATTAGATTTAAGGTTTTTTTTTTAAATTTAAATTTTTTATAAAAAATTCCTGACGTGGCTTTAAAAAAATAAAAATGCTGACGTGGTAAATTTTTTTAATAATATTTAATTGCCACATCAGCGCTACGTCAGTGCCACGTCAGCTAACAAGATGTTCCGTCTGCCACCTAGGATTTTGCTGTTAGGGCACTGACGGTAGGGACGAAAACGAGATCACATTTTTGATTTTAGGGACTAAAATAGGCGAAAATAAAACATAGGGACCAAAATAGAAATCGCGTGAAAATGTAGGGACTAAAAGAGGGTTTTCGCCTAATTTTTATTGTTTACTTATAAAATTGTTTTGTTTTCCTTTCATTGATGTTGCATATTTTTTTTTTTCATAACACGTTATTAGCACGAGTCTTTACCCAATTTCAAAAGGAAGTTGTAATTCCATTATTCTTCAAATATCAAAGATTATTTATGTAGTTTTCTCAACTCACTGTAAGTTTTCTTTTAAGAAATTAGTATTTATCCTATTTGTTTGTCTTTACGTTTTATGCTCATAATTTTAGTGATTTTTAATTGATAATTTTTTTTATGAGATTTATGTTATTCTATTGTTATATATTGTTATGAGATGCACGTTATGAGATTCACATTTAATTGATTAAAATATTTTGTTAAAAATGGTTTGTGATAAAGCAACTTAATTATAGTTATATGTACCGTGAATGAATCAACCTTAAATATATATGTCTATATAGCAATCTTTCATTAGAATTTTGTATGATAAAAATATTTGTTAAAAAATTACATAATACTAAGTTTTATTTAACATGAATAAACTAAATCTTTTAAACATGACTAAACTCATGATTAATAAATAAATAACAAAATCAATAGTATCACTTAAATAATAAAATGTAATATATTTATTGATTTATTAAATTATATCCATTCTCGTGCGGTAGCGTAGGTTACATACTAACTAATCTAGATGCTTATTCTAACCTTTAAGAAGGGTTCATATAACTCTTCGCTAAATGTGTCGTTCACAATCCCCAAGATTGTATGGTATGACTGTTTTTTTTTTTTTTTTAATAAATTTTATCAATCTCATTAGCATATTGTGGGTACTAACATTGTAAATGTTGTTTTGTATAATATAGATATAAGGAGACATCTTGTTGTGCTCCTCGCTCCTCGGAGTTACCATATCGGCATTAAAAGAAAGAAAATCAATTACAGACTTATCTAACCAACGTACCTATTACCTTGTCAATCACAACTAATAAATCACACAATTATATGATTGGTCGTTCCTGTCACCTTGTCAGTCACAATCATGCGAAAATAGGATCATCCAAGCTGTTTCCATCATTTGTTATTTACTCCATTGCTGGACTCATTTCAATAATTTTGGACATATTTGAAATGTTGTGAGTATCTAAGTGATGGTGGCAGCATTGTCAAAAATTTCTTTACACTTACTTTCTTCACAAACTTGACTGCTTAGAGGTAAAATTGATATCCTCTTCACTTTGTTCTTTATCTCTCTGTAGATTCATTTGTATCTTGTTGTTAGGTTTTGCATGAATTTCAATTCTTTATACAACCAAGGAGATCTAGGAGGGATTGAAGACTAGGTGGCTAGCTGTATAAGTTTTTGGGTTTCAATTATAAATCTAGAAACTTGAACTTTATTATTGTTTATTCTCTTTTTAATGTAAACACAATGTTTAACATAAACATATATGTAAACATAACCATTTATTGTTAATATATTAAAGTAATTCTATGGTCCACAGTTCCACTCAAGTTGATCCATCTACCCTTCCCATTTGTGAGGGTTAAAGTGTGGACTTAGGTATATCACCATCCTTCCTATCGTTTTCTTTCCTAATTTTTTCCTTTTGATCTTTTATTTATTTAATTTATCTGTTAATATACAGTTTTTAAATCCTCATTTTTCATTTTTCTTATGAATAATCATACATTTACTCAATTTATCATTCAAATAAAATAAATCCATAAAAAAGGGTTTTATAAAACTAACTCTAAATATTTTTAATTGAGAATGTTGTTTTTGTTAAATAGATATAAATTAGGTAAGCCGTTAAAAGAAAAAAAAAAAGAGAAAGGTTTTCTCATATAAAGTGGCAAAGACTTGTAAATAGTAACTTGTAAGTGCTCACAATAGAATTATGGCAAAAAATCTTGTCTTAAAGAGGTGGTGAGACAAGGATAGATTTTACTCATTCTGTCTCATCTCTCTACCCTCCCTAATTATGTGTGTGTATATATATATATATATATATATTTATGTTTATATAATTTATATGTATAAGTTATTTTTTTTTTATACATATCCTATATATAGTTTTAGATTTTTGCTTTCTCCCTCTCTTTTAGACTTCATGTGTATTTAGATATAGCTTATTTTGTTGAAAACTAAAAACTTATTACTAAAACTAATAAAAAAAATAATTTTGGGTTACCGTTCACTGCTGAATGTACTGTACATTTGACTTAATGTTCATGTCCCAATGTACTATTCATATTCCATAAACAATGCAAGAGGCGCTGATAAAAAAAGAAGAAGGCAAAAACATAGACGCAAGGACGTGGATCAGTTATCCAAATGGAGCTTTCAACTCTATCATGATTGTTCATCTCCTTTTTCTTTAATCACTCGTTAATGTCAAAACCAAGTTATCATGAATGACAAAATACCTTCAACTTGTTATGTTCTCGACTTGTTCCGCCTATTATCTTATGCACTTTTTTTGGGTCTTGATCCAAAAATGGGACACCCTTGATTCGACCTCGCTATTTTCATTGTCCACCTTAGGATAAAAAAAAAAGGGTTAATGTGGACCCAGTCCCAATTCTTGTCTTTCACCCCACATCCCACGGTTGGACAGATTTCTTTTATGTGCAGATCCCTATGATCACTTTCTAACCTTTAAAGGGAGCTTAACTTTTTAACTTCTTCTTCTGCACGCGAATGGTACCCAAAACCAAAGGGATCCTTACACGTGGCTCTCTTAGATTGCCATTGAATTTACAACTGCACCACTAGTCATCAACTTCGTCTGACTCAAAAGCCAAAGACTAATCAATGACTCTTCTCATAAACATGAGTGTATAATAAGTCAAAAAAAGAAAGTTCTTTTTAGTAGTATTACTTAATAAATGTCTTCGAAAGAATAATTTAAGAATTCTGACAATGACATTCCCATTTTTATGGTTGATTTTGAAAGGCTAATTTAAGAGAATTCAGACAATGACATTTTTTTTTAATTACAAATTTTTACCTCATAAATTATTCATAGATTCCCATTTTTATGGTTGATTTTGAAAGGCTAATTATAATTTCAACAAAAATAATGATAACGTGGTAAGAAGGATGATGATGGGTATTAATTAATTATGGAAAAATTGACATTACTATTATTATTATTATGTATTAGTAGATTTCTAGTTCTAATAAATAATACCTATGAGATTGTTTTTATTATTTTAATTACTGCTTTTTTGCATGGGTGTACTCTGTAATCTGTATTCCTTTGAAAATAAGTGCAGAAAATCTCTGTATGTGCTATAATATGCAAATCTTGTCAATGGTAAAGAATATAAGTTGGAGAACTTGATTATAAAAATGTAGAGAGAAGTATAAAAGACAAGAAAACAAAAAATTTTAGTTGAAGATTCAGGCTCAAAGAGTTGAAATTAAAAATACAAAAGAAAGATCAACATTTCAATTATGTTGAAATTATTTTTTGTCTAGTTGTGATGTCGCCTACATCCCTTGATTAAAAACCACTGTATTTGCATTATTGAATAAACTCATTGCTTATTTAAGAAGTTTGTCCATTTGCAGGCTTTAAGGCACTCCAACCAATCATTATTTCCCCTCCCATTTCGCATTATTCATGCAGTATTAACTTTGTACAAAAAGTTTTCAACTTCTTATTTGATTTTTTTACAACATTTTATTCACATAGGTTACTCATAAAGCTGTATAAACAAGTTCAGAAAGTGTACATATGCACTATTAAATCATTACTATGCAAATAAAATCAAAGATTCAAAAATTGAAAAATTCATGAAATTTGAGGGCTGCCATGGCCAAGGTATCGTACACGCGAGCATGTCATGGCCTTGGCAACATGTTCATGAAGGCATGTGACATGCTATAGCCTTGGCTGCATGCTCACGTGGGGCTACCATGACCTAGGCAGTGTGTACGCAAACATATCGTGGCCTTGAGTGTGTGCTCATGCTGGATTGTCCATATAACTTTCTTTGGGTATGTTGATCTACCCAAATAACCTCCCTAGCATGCATGCCCTTGACAGCCCAGCGTGCAAAATGCCTTTAAAATGTAAATATCCATTCATATCTTATACAATAATACAAGTTTGGATTAGTCTTTTTACATGGTTCAAAGCATTTTTGGTGTACTTCTTTTACTCCACGTTTTGGAAGATACATACATATCCATTTAGTAATTATCTTAATACTGTTAGAATATAATCCAATTAATTTAGTAATTGGATTTTTTTTATATGTGGTTAGACTAATAATCCATAAAATAGTATCTTTGATCTTCTAGGCCCTATATTATATTATATAATAGTCCACAGATTATATGAGTTAATTTTATATGAGAATCAAATTGTCACTTTGTTATTTAAAAAAAATCCACAGTCGTAACAAAAATGAAGAGACGATTCAAGCCACGATTCTTCACATAAAGAAATACTAACAATGCCATTGAATTTTAAGGATTTTGACAAAATGTCACGTACCATCTTTATAGTTCATATTTCGTCTCATTAATAATTTTTAAGGTTGAACCATTTGAGTTTAAAGTACCTTGGTTAGCTTAATGGTTCTTAAAACATCACGTATAAAATCTATGAGGTTCTACATTCAACACATTTATTCAACATTTCAGAGCCACTCTTAAGGAATTCTTCTGTGTAAATTTTATTTTATTTTTTATTTTATGAATTCTATGCAATTACTTGTTGTATGGGACAAAAATGAGAAATAATCAAGTATTCGAACAGCTCTTGATACCTGTTAGCATAATAAAAAAAGGTCAAGATATAAATCACCATTTAAAAGGAAAGTCAATTAAATTTAATAAATACAACATCACAAAGAAAAGGCAGAAAATGGTATCATATCGAAGTTGAAATCTTTTTTGTATTGATTTATAATTTATCGTCCAACCATGGATTCAATAAGTGGGCAAGGTTTGATTTCTTGCTTCTTTTATTTTATTTTTTGAAAAACAACGTATAAGTCAAAATCATCATTATCCCAATTTCTTTGTATGCATAATTTTCTAAAATTATTGGTCATAAGAAACAAAAGGGTATCATGTCTCTAAATTTTACAATTTCAATTAGAATCACAGTGTTTCAAAGTAGAATACATTGTTCAATTGCCAAAAAAATATATGCATTCCAGGCCAAAAAAATATATGCATTTCAAAGTAGAATACATTGTTCAATTGCCAATAGCATTCCATTAGTGTTTTATGCCTCAAAATAGCACTTAAATTGAACAGTTTCACTGGACCATGATATCATACGTACCTAGAAAACACCAAATAATACTGAAATCTAACGTAGCAACAAAATGAGTACCAAGGATTATCTTTGACTCTTTGTTTTGTTCAAACCTCAATCTACTCGAGAATAATATGATTTGCATTAAACACAATGACTAAATTAGCTAATCGATGTGTAATATTGTATAATGTGATTGGTGTACCTCTCTAGAATACTGAGCTAATTCTTAAGGATTATATAATCTAAAATAGTATAGTACAATAAACACAACTAGTATGATATACTATTCATCCTATATATAATGGAGTTGGTGGATAGCGTGCAAAACATAACTGCTAATTTTTTAATAAACCAATTTACGTAACGTCAAATCATGTCAGGTTATCGATCAGGACTTAATTATTTAATTTATATTCCACAAGATTAAAAATAATAATAATAATAATAATAATAAACAGTGTTTGTTTTGTTTTTATTGATAGAATTTTCTAACTTCTAGATCATACAATATAATTACTAATTAATATTTACCACATATAAGCAACAGAATATTATATGCTCCCTTGTAAGAAGACAACACCATTTACCTCTGTGATTATTTTCTACGAGGAATTTTAATTTTTCAAGTTGCTTTTGTCTTTCTAAAATTAATTTTTTTTTTTTTTGGACTTCGGAACATAATCTACTAGTATAAATATTAGTTTTTTTAAAAAAGGGTTCTGGATTCTAATCTATGGTTTTACCGCAACAAAACTCAAACAGTAGTAATTTTCTAATGACAACATTGTGTTACTTGTGTACCTGAAAGCTTACCTTAGTTCGAGACATAGAGTGGTATTACATTCTCCGAATAAAAAAAAAGGGAAGTGGTATGACTTTAAACTTAATCAATAATGTAACCTTAATTAGTTTTTTTTTTTTAATAAGTGAGTTTTGGCTCTTAAGGGAAGAAAAGATTAGAACTAATAATTTGTTTTTTATATGATTAGATCAGATTATTAGGCCCCTCCATTTTATGAGTTGTGGCTCTTATGTAATTGTCCTACTCATCATGAGTTTGATGGTGTAAGCTTTATTATTTAAAAAGTATATATTCATGAACAATGTGAGGGACACAAATTTTTTATTTATTTTTATATCTTCCTTAAAATTTTTGATTCACATAGGTCAATTACATACCCAGTTTTTCTCATCCATTAATTATAAAATACCACATCAATAATTACAAAAAAAATCTATTATTATTATTATTATTTGAGTCATTGTATATATATTTTTCATGACAAAATGATAACAGATTGACAAGAACATCCCCTCTTTGTTGGGTTATTATTACAAATGGGGTCTCCTCATGAAGATATTCCTTTTCCCAATAGGTCTTTGCATATTTTTGGTTTGCTGATGGTGCTAGCTATATAGGTGTCCCTTCCATCCCTTGAGAGGAGCTGTAAAATGTAAAGCTCAAAACCAATGCATATTGATATTGTAATTTGTAATCATTCAAAGTTATAGATCGATACCTGCAGGGTCCCATTGACTTGTTCACTTATCTGCATCCACTTCACTCAGATATATATGTGTCTGCGTGTCATTGACAAGGGAGGGTCCATGGCAAGAACATGATAAGATTAAGAGTAGACACAACCAAATGACCCAAACAACCTATTAACATTTTCCAGCTCCAACTGCTAATTGCTAAATCTTAGAAGTCATATGGGTCCAACTGCATAAATTATAATTTTGTTTCTATATGATTGCGCTATTTTTTTACTAATAATTTTATAGCTAGTTATGATAGAGGCGAGAGAATTTAAATCCTAAACTTCGATAAAAATATTAGGACATACTTACTATAAGGCTTTTGACATGATCGTGTTATTCAAAGAGTGAGCTTTTAGAAGTTGGAAGTAGAGTTTTATAATCATAGCTATTTTTAATTGGGGAAAAAAACTCTAATTGAAAATGAATTTAAACAAATTAAGGGTATTCGAATGAGGTTATTCAAAATTTAAGTTAAATTTGAACTTAAAAGCAAAATTTTTCTATTTCAGTTTCCACATTTTTCCTAGATCCACTCATCAAGATCAAATTCTCTATTTTATTTATTTATTTTCTTTTTCAAAGTTTAGAGATTAATATGTAACTTATAAAATTATATGATTTAATTTGAAACCTCTTCTAAACTGTTGGATTTAATTTATAACTTATGAAAGTATAGAATTTAATTTAAAACTCCCCATAAATTGTAAGGTTTAAAATACGTTTTAACTAGTTTTTATTACCTACTTTCTTCTTTGAAGAAAATGTTTAAGCTGTTATACTTTTGGTTTTTTCCCCCCATTTATAACCAAACAATGAAAAGTCATAAATAGATAAACATGTTTTATTATTTTCTCTTCTCTAATAATAAATCAAGGACAAAGTTTAGCTACAAAATCGGTTGTAGCTTTAGACTACAAACTCAGTCAATATCTTTTTATTGGAGGTGAATTTTGACAAATCCGGATTACATCTTCTTTTTATATCCTTCATGTTTGCAAAATTTCAAGAAAATTAAAGATCAATAGCTATATCATCAAGACATTTTTAAATTGCAAGTTTTTGTAATTTAAAATTATGCATAAAATATAAATTTATAGATTATATAATGAATAATATGCAATTGACATAAAATTTGACATATGTATTAGCGTAAATAACATGCAATTCAACGATTATATTTTTAAAATATGCAGTAATGTTTATTTTATTGAGTTAGTTTATAACCTAAGGCTACAACTAATTTTGTAACTAAACTTTTTCCATAAATCAAACACTACGTAAGGAAATGGGACCTCTAACTTTAATTCTTACTCAATATATATCACAATCGATCTTCTCAAAGCACATCAACCTCACTTTAATTTTCACTAACTTGCCATTTCTCATGAGTGGGTGTATTCTGGTCTTTTCTAATCTCTATAATTCACCTCAAGATATGCAAAAGAAGATACATATGACACATTTTTTGTCATAACCTCTCTCTCTCTCTCTCTGTACTATGATTCAATTATGGAGTTTTCTTCAATACAATTGGTTTGTTGTCATCTCTAATATGTAACTTATAAAATTATATGATTTACTTTGAAATATCTTCTAAAAAACTGGATTTAATTTGCAACTTATGAAACTATAGAATTTAATTTAAAACACCCCCATAAATTATACGGTTTAAAGTCCAATTTTCCTAGTTTTTGTTACCTACTTCCTTCTTTAAATTATGAAAAGGTTTAAACTGTTATTCTTTTGGTCCTTCTTTTTTTTTCGTTTATAACCACTCAATGAAGAATAATAAATAGTTAAACATGTTTTATTATTTTCTCTTCTCTAATAACAAATCAAACACTATGTAAGGAAATGAGACCTTTAGGGCCCGTTTGGTATATGTGTTTAAAAATTAAAAATTGTTGTTTAAAAATATTTGTAGAAATACGTGTGGGTGAAAAAGTGTGTAAAAATGTGTGAAATGTTGTTTAAAAACTGAAAATGGTTATTTGAAAACAACCACAAAACAATCCCTTAACCTCAATATATTCTTACGTAAAATATACCGCCATCGATCTTCTCAAAGCACATCAGTCTCACCCTAATTTTCACTGACTTTCCATTTCTCATAAGTGGGTGTATGCTGGCCTTTACTAATCTCTATAATGCACCTCAAAAACTGATAAAGAAGATATATATGACACATGTTTTGTCGTAATCTATCTCTCTCTGTACTATGATTCAATTATGGAGTTTTCTTCAATACATTTGGTTTTTTGTCATCTCTAATCAATCAGTCTGTGTTTGCATTCATAGCATAGACGCAACCTTTCAACTAAAACCAAAATTTACTTAAAGGAGTAGGTACGCATGACATCCACTTGTTTCTCAATGCCACATGAAAAACCACAGGAGATAGGGCCTTAAAGTTTCTTAATGGCATATGAAAAACCACAGGAGATAGGACCCTATAACCATAAGGGGGACCTCTTCAGATGTCCCTTCTCTCATAGGTTTAAGTGCTGATGGACCCACTGGCTTTAGTGGGCTTTTAGTTGGGTTCCCCCACCACCCTAGTCCCTCACTTGTAGGGCTTAACCTTTCACTTGTACGTTTTTGTAGGCACGCACTTTAGGGACCATGTCCTGTAATCAGATAATGTACACACCAGCAAGAGAAGCCAGGTCCAGTGCCTTTCTTATGTTCAATTAGTTTACCAAAGTAACTCTGAAGTCTCAATATTTAGCCACAAAAAAAAAATGTCTCTCTCAAAATCAGTAAGGTGCAAGGAACCCAAAAAAAAATCTTTGCTGGAAGAGAGAAATTTTAAGGACCGCTAAATAGTGTTAACTGTAAAGGCTATACCACCTTATCTTTGTTTAGAATCTGAGAAGAATACGGACACTTTAAAACTTTTGGCATGTTTGTGTAGGATATAGGCATATCCGGATACTGTGAATGTGTGTTCTCAATGTGTCAAGAAGTTACAATGTAACTTGATCTTGATTCTTGACCCAAATATTTTATTAATTAGTTATCAGATTTTCACTGTGTTTTATCCTTGATTTTTAAGAACTGCTTTTATCATTGTGTCCTATATCGTATTGTATATGAATGGACTGGGATTTTAATTAGTTTAGTTGGAATAGTGTACCAATTTCAAACATTTTGTTCGCATTGGATTAAATTAGAAGCCATTAAGCTCCTTGTAGGTAGAATATTAAGTTACTCAATTAAATTCAAACACATGGTTATATTATATTGACTAATAAAAAAATAAACAATGCTATTTTTTCATTATTAATTAAATTCAATGCACCTACACATTTGAATTTTCCAAGCATAATCAATTTTTCATACTTTTTTTATTTTTGGTTGTGTAAAGTTCTTCACCTTCCAAGAGACTGCATCTTTGCTAAACAATTTTGGAACATGTTGCAAACCCAATTACTTCTATCCTCTCAAACTTGAAGCCGAGGCAATTGTGCTTTTAAGAATATATTATTTTATGCCAAGAATTTTGTAACTTAATTTATTGGTACTTCTTAGTATTCTAAATAAAAATACTCATGGCTGAAATCTCAAATTTCCAACTATCAAATTATAAAAATTAAATAAACAAAAAACACATAATACATCCTCTTATGTCTGGGCTCCCTATCTGGCAAGTATTAATTGGGTTTTGGCCCACACAGTTCACTAGTAGCCGAAAGGTATTCTAACTAGATCAGGCCCTTTTAGATCCAGACAAAGTTTGCTGTCAATGAGCAATTGAATATTTGCAAGTTGTTGAGTGCTTACCTTTGTCCATTAAATGTGGCAAAATAGGCCCGGTCCTGCTTTTGGTGGTACAAACTTAATTATGATGGATTAAAAAATAAAATTATGAATAATTCTAATGGATCTTAAGCTTTTAAATAGTGGTTTTTTTTTTTTTTTTTTAAATTATAAATCACCAAAATATATGTCAAATTTAGTTAAAATCTGACATATATCACCACAAGATGAATTTTTATGAGGAGTGCTTATTATACACATTATTTTACACACACCCCTTCAAAATTAACTGATATCGTAACTTCTAATCATGAATTTTAATTTGGAAAACAATTTGTGGGCAACAGTTTAATCCAAATTGTATTTTATGTAAGACCTAAAATGTGAAACCCCTCTAATGGAAAATTCACTTAGTAAATCAGTTTATTTGGCTGACAAACAAATTCATTTTGCTCCTTCAGATTACCTTGGAATCCAAGAAACTGCGGAAATCCAAGATGCCCTCAATCTGAAATTTGAATATTAACTTTTACCCAAAAATACAAAACAAAAATGAAACTAAAAAGGAACTCCTAAACTGAACTAGCTACATATTATTTTTTCTTCCCAACAAAATTAAGATTCTTTTTTTTTTTTAGCTTGGAAAAATTAAGATTTATTGTGAATTTCTTTCACTTTATGGAGCACAAACAAGTGTTGGGGGTACTCTTTTTCTTGGTCTATGTTTGCATATATATTTGGATCTCAATTAGAATTGAACCAAATAGCGGTCCCGGATTAGAGAACTCAGATACCAAATTTCAATTCAATTGGACTTCCTTTAGCAATCTGATTTTGACGTCCTCAAATCTCAACCTGACTTTACAGCTCCCCAAGTCACATATTAGGTAGTGTTATGGTTTTTTCAAGATAAAGACATGGCCTGTTTTGCTGCATAAGGATGGAAATAATTTCGATTCCTTGATTTTAATATATTCCTATTTACTTATTGGTTTAGATAAAGGTGGAGCTTAAAAGACTATAGCAATATTATGTTTAAGTATTGGGTACCTATGCCAAAAGCCTTGTAGCTAAATTGACACATCCTTATGTACAAAGTGCTTAGGGATATGGGGGAAAGGGTTCGATCGGCAGGATTAGCAGCATGTTGTAATTGTCTCTTAAAAAAAAAGTATCGGGTACCCATGAAGGTTGCACTAAATATACTAAAATACTGGGATCGAGAATACTATTTATACGATCAATAAGAAAAGAGTAATAAGTGCAAGTATGAGTCATAATTACATAATTACATTAGTATTTACAAAGGAAATTAAAAGCTTGGGAATTCGTCTAACAACACCTATACACTATCCTAAGTTTCAGCTTGCTGAGCTAAAAGATCTATAACCATATTGTTTTACATTTCTCAACCTAAGCTAAACTGTCTAAAACATCTCATTACAAACTTAATGTATGTCAGAATATTGGTTAAACAAGCTTGCAACATGGCCAAAAGAGTAGAGCAGGTACCCTCCACCCTTAAGTTCTAGAAACCTGTTTCTTGCCCTCATCTTAGTGCAAATAGTAAAGTCTGTGCTGAACCATATAATTGGATCTGTGCCCACAAAACCCCACATACACTTTCAGAGTAAAGGTTCCAAGTTTGAACTGACATAGGGCAAGCAAAATGCATAACAATATTAACAATTAACAAGATCCTGTTTTGGCTATGCTAAAGCACCTTTGACATATTAACTTACTGTCTTTTAGCATAAAAACAAAAATTAACCTATGATTTATTGTCCATTTAGACATATTCACACTGACAGATATAGGCCACAATTTGTAGTTTACTATTGAGATAAATTCCAATGGTGCGAGAGAGATAGGTCCCATGCTTAGTTGGAATAATTAAGCAGGACTTATAAATTGGATTATATGGATGTGGACCTTACCTTAACTTTTTAATACATGATTGGGCTTTTATGTTGAGGATAAAAATGTGACAACAATGTGGTTTATCAGCCATTCATTAATTTCAATTCCAAGAACCAGATCAATGATGATCTTCAAACACTAAAAACCTTGTCCAAACAATAAAGAGCTGGCTATTTTGGACTTGCTTAGTATAAGCTAAATTGGTCATTATCATTCCAAGCTACAATTAGTCGTTTTCCAAATTCCAATAATACAACATTGGAAAACAAACCAGTTTTGTTCATTACTGTAGTACAGGTACCAAATACAATATTGAGTTATGGAAGAATAATCTATAAGCATAGGTGCTGCTATTGTTGGAAGAGGGAGAATTTCAAAGATCGTACAGGACCTCACTAAAAAAGAAGAATGCAAGACAAATAGACAAGTCCATATCTACCTAATTTTATTTTTACTGATGTCTTGTGATATTGCTTCCTCAATAGTCAAGATATCAATCTTGAGAAATCCATATTGTCCAAGACCCTATACGCAGCCTTGTTCTCTAACTCAACCAAAGCTTAAAGCCTAACCAAATCCACAACTTGTATATATGCAGCCCTGTTCTCTAACTCAATCAAAGCTTGAAGCCTAACCACATCCACAATTTGTATCCCTTCATAGATGGCTAGCTATTATTAGTACTAAGTTATTTTTGTTTAAGTAATGTTACTGCCATAAATTATTTTAGAACATTTTTACATATTATTGATGCGGTAAATTCTTATTGATTTTTATTTGAACCCACTACTAATATCATTTTTGTACTTATCAATAACCATTTACCTCATCAATAATTTACAGAAATGTTTGTAAAATAGTTTGCAGCTTTAAGATTTTCCAATATATAGAGTTTGTTTAGGATTCGCTTATTTTGCTGAAAGTATTGTAAATAAAGGTAAAAGTTAGCTGAAATAGTACAATATGACCCATGAATAGTACTAAAAAGTACAGTGAGACCTATAAACAATAGTAAAAATAAACTGAATAGTAAAATAAGTTAGTTTTTTAAGTTGTAGCCAAACACACACATATATAATCCATGCAATCCCCTATTTTGGCTTTAAAGTTACCTTTTTGTTATAGACTGAACAGCTCTTTATTTAGTGACGATATTCCTAATTTGCTATTGGTTTATCCATGAAATATGTTTTTCATCTCTAAATTATCGATTTACCAAGAATGCTTAATTGGATAACTCAAAAAGAGAGAATTCTTCTTTCATTTTTTTATATTTCAAATCAAATGGAGTGAGTATAAATTATCCATTGTATAATGTTCAGTACAGTTTTTGTCTAAATGAATTATGGTATAGTAGAATTATTATTACTATTTTTAAAATAATTGCAGTGATTATATATTATAAGAAAAAGTTAGCTGATGCCCTAAAAATAATTTATTTTATAAAATATTTTTGAAAACTTTTTTTGGGAAAAGAAAAAAAAACAACTATTTTTTTTTCACAAATTTTTATATTTCTCTTAAAAGAAGTACTAAAACATTCTTAAAAAGATAAAATATATATACAATATCTTATGTGTTGTTCCTTAGTCTTTCTCTTAAGAATCTGTCATGTGATTATTTTAACTTAAAAAATACATTTCTATTCATGAAAAAAAAACAACATGGAATCTTAAAAGAGGAATTTAAAGAACAATATTTAAGTACTGTACCTTAAGTCTTGCTCTTTTTAAAATGGTCCATTAATGGCTTGTTTATGCCACCAATTAGGAGCTGCCAAGTCAGAAATTTAATGAGGAAGCAGTACACTCTATAACACATGATTATAACCCAAAAACCCTTCTAAAATTTTCAAACACATATCCAGAAGCAAACCTGGAGAATACCTTAGCAACGCCTAACCAAGCCATCTCCTCTGACCACCGGAGCTCCACCCCGCCGCGGCGTCGTTCTGAGCCGGAGCCAACGCAGCCAACGCTGGTCTGTGCTTGGTTTAGATTCAATCTACTTGAGGTGCTTGTCCCATCTCCTTATTCTCTTTTGGATTTGTTCAATGGGCAATCATTTAATTGAATGCTTTTGATGGTAATATAATCTCATATTTCACAGGGAATAATAGATAAGTACAAAGATGGCTTCTGGGTTTGCTTCGAAATGGTCTAAAGGTATGTGATTGATACTTAAAGATTCAATTTTTGGCCCATAAGTTGCTTATATTGTGCCTTTTGATGCTTTCGTTTGTTTAAATGTGGATTTTAGACATGCAGTTCATATGGGTTTTATTGATATGATATGATATGTGAGTGCATTGATTGAAATGCTTGTTCACAGGTTGTTTAGCCGTTCCATTTCCTGGTACTAGTTCTTGATTTAATGTATGGGAAGAAGTACTAATAACTTCTTGTTGAAATATTATTTATGTGAATCTACGATTGTTTTGGTGGTAATGCATTAGGCTGATACATTTTTTTAGATATATGTAGGGTTTTAATTTACTTTATGAGTTTGGTGTGTAAATGAGGTTGATCTGGGAAATCATATGAGTGTTGAATTTTGATGTTGTTAAACTTTTTAGTAAGATTGAGAATGCGAGTACTGAGGCTCAAAACAAGGTTAAGTAAATCTTCAACAAATTAGCTTAGGTTCTCGTCTTTCTGCTTGCATTCTTTATATTACTCTCCACCAATAAGAAAGTTGAGTCTTACTCGTGATTGTTTTGCCTCATTCAAGATTGGACTCAATAGATTTTGTAAATTAGGCAAAGCTAAATTTCATTCACGGGATTCAACTGTTTGCGTTTGAAACTAATGGTGCTTAATTGAATTGGCTTCAATGGAAGGAATTAGTGTCCAAGCAACTTTGAAGTTGGTGAGAATTAGAGGTAGATATCTAAGTTACTATTATAACCTTCAGCAAGAATTCATTAGCTACTAATACTTCCTAGTTGACCTCATATAGAGTTAGAAAATCACCTTTGTGAGTACAAGAGTCTTGGTTCTTAATATGTTTCTTGCAGTGCGTAGTCCAAGAACTTAATGACCTCCATTAGTAATTTGATTATCCCTACCACAAAAATAAGGAAATTTAAAGAAAGCAAATGTGAGGAATGAAGTATACACTAAACATCAGACCATAACCCACATCCTACCAGTCAGTTTTGTGCATTGCTCATGTTTGCATACATGGGAGAAATTGATATGTATGCTTGTTAAATCTGAATTTCGAATACCATCAGGTCTATTAATAATTCTTTGCTTCTTTGGGAGTACTCTATAATCATATGTTGTAATGATAGTCCATGGATGTTAAAAATCCAGTGGTGTGAATCTAGAAAGCCTATTTGTATTAGTACGTGAATGGTTTTCAAGAATTGATCTGGAGCTTGTAACTATACACTATTGGGACAAAAGAGTTCATGAAGGTTCAATCACATAGACTACCATGTCTTGTTGATAGCTGATTTGGCTATAACCTAGCATGCTTTCTACACAAATGGTTCACTTATCTAGGATTTCATGATAATTCAAAATGAGGTGCATAAGAAATAGCTGATTTTAAAAGTTTCTAGCTGATTGATTAAAAGGATGCCTGCCTCTATTATGTGCTGAAGTTCTGGTTATAAAACAAGTCCAGTTTTTTGCTTAAGAGCATGCATGTTGAAATCACCACACCTACACAACAAGCATGCCAATGAGCATTTGTTATAATAGAAGTTTTGGGTTTTGCATGGACACTCTTTTCATTTAGGGATGACATGCTGCTGACTTGATTTTCTAATTATGTGGTGAATAACTATTGGTTCACTTGGTGTGGATTTGTGGTCCCCATTGGAGGGCTGCTCTTGTTTTGGTGGGGGGAATTGAATGGTTTCTCCTTGCTTAGTATCTGATGTAAATTGGCTGATTGGATGTGAACCATGCCAAGTTTGGATTAATTAAGTTTCTTGCCTTGTTCTTTCTTTCCTGTCTATGCTATGTTTGCACAATCCAGATTTGTGTGATGCATGTCTTGGAATATGTGGAAACTTCATTCATCCTTTGAAGACATATTTATTGTTTTTGGACTCTGAATTTTTTACCTGGTTGGCTTGCTGCATCTTATTCAATGCATTGGGGGAAAAAACTACCAGTTGGCCGTCAATTGCTAGGGGGCCTTGGCAACAACTTTTCTGGTTTACTTAGCACATCACATGAGATAACATGCGGCAATCCCTTATTTCAGGTCAGTGTTTCCTCCACTGTTGTAGTTTTTATTTTTTATTTACTTAAATATTACTTTTTTAGTTATAAGTGTAGAAAATTTTCTTTTGGTTCTCATGCAATATTCTTTGAGATCTTGTATTGTTTGGATGGTTGATAAATGGAAGTAATTTCTTTGTAATCTTGAATGGTACTGTGCATAGTATAGGCAAAATGAGATGGACCGAAGAGCAGCTTTTGATGGGCTAATTATGACAAAGAGTCATGATTATGCTTTTTTTTAGCAGCTGAAAGAGGGTAAGGGGGGTGACTAGCAGTGGCAATTCTACCTGGGCATGGTTATAGTAGAAGAGGCATAATTTCTGGTTTCTGTCAGTTTGCTTAATTTATTTTTACCTGAGATATCTTTTGAAAATATTCTGTCAAAATATATGAATACATGAATTGAACCTTTTGATTCTCAGTAGGCCAGACAAGTTTTTTCCTCTGGGAGTCTGGGTAGATATATTCACATCCAGAGTCAGAACAGGAAACCTGCCTGGATTTTCTGAATCCAAGGTGGAATTTGATGGGGGTTGAAAATATATTTCTGACCAAGCCTATATTAAATTTGGTTCTTATTACATCTGCCCCAAGTGGTAGCCAAATAATGGTAGTCCACATCTAGATGTCTGCTTTCTCCCTTCCTCTTGTAAGGTAGTAGGTTGGTTATACATTTTACTTGTCTAGAGACCAAGAGCACCTTACTTTGCTTTGAAAGGAAGAATTGTTTTAGCCCTTTAGAAGGCTATAAGGATGTCCTAAAAATTGCCTAGTGCCTACATTTTATTTGAAAGATTAAAAGAAACCCTGATAATCTGATAAATTGTTGTAAAACAATGCATATTATTTTAACCAAGATTTAATCCATTTTGCTTAATCAATATATAAAGGTCCACTGTTTTTATCTCCTCTGGATTTTACCTCAGTTTGTTCTTGCAATTTTACAGCAACAAAGGACTTTCATTCAGATGAGGACCGTTCTCAAAGTTGTGGACAACTCGGGGGCAAAAAAGGTGATGTGCATTCAAGCTTTAAAGGGGAAGAAAGGTGCAAGATTGGGAGACACAATAGTTGCGTCAGTCAAGGAAGCCCATCCAAATGGAAAAGTCAAGAAAGGAAAGGTTGTATATGGTGTGGTTGTGCGTGCTGCCATGCAACGCGGCCGCTGTGATGGCAGTGAGGTTAAGTTTGATGACAATGCTGTGGTGCTTGTTGACAAGCAAGGGCAACCAATTGGGACAAGAGTTTTTGGGCCCGTCCCTCATGAGCTAAGGAAGAAAAAGCATGTCAAGATTCTTACTTTGGCGGAGCATATTGCCTAAAGTAGGGATTCTAGGTACATGAGTGACAGCTGTAGTCATAGTATAATAGATCTAGCATATGCTTTGTTACTCTAGAAATTTATTTCAATTTGTATGCACTTCTTTGTGAGAGGGGAAAAAAAACCCGAAAGGAATGTCCTTTATCCCATCAATTTTCAAGTAGTGAGGTAATAGAATGACCTGTAATATTCAAATAAGCAATGCTTATATTGCTGCCATTAGTTAGCTCAATTCGTGTATTATCTACGCTGCTATAGAATGGGGATTCCTCACTTGGTCTCATATTTCCAACCTCCCTAATTATCATCATAAGATAGACCAACCAATAGATAGTCAAATAATACGGTTAAAGAACTAAAAGAAAATAAAAAAAAGGTTTGTATGCTTACCGAGTCAACTCTCACACCCTAATTTATAGTATCGACTAACAACCCAAGAGGCAGTAAAACCTACTTTGTAGGTGTGTAAACATGTCACTAAGAAAAATGACTTTTCTGTTTTATCCCTTCTAATTTTAACATGCTACTATAACCAGACCAAGAAGAATGAAAACATACTGTATTTTTCCTGAGTTATTTTTCTTTCTCACTTCTTTTTGATTGTTCTACTACCATGTGAGATCTGGAATTATTAGAGCATTGAAAGGAATGCTTTGATGCCCTTCAATCAAAGGTAAACAGAAATTGTGAACCCTACCCTTTATGCTTTCATTGATTTATTGATTTTCTCTTTGCTAGGAAAATATACTAAAGTTTCTTTCCTTCAATCATTTGTTATTTTGTTATAATCGCACATATCGCATGTGCACACTTTACTCCATCATAATATAATCATTGAGAGATATAATAGGAGAGAGGAGATTTGAACCGTATACGATTCTGTTAGAAATATTAAGAGATGCCAATTAAGTTACAAAAAGCTGTATACTTACTTCAAATAACATGGGCTGGTCGAAGTTTATTACTTGCTGATAGATACCAAGAAGTATATAATGTCTCATATTTTGCAACTCTAAAGACAGTATGGTCACATGAGTCTTGTTAAAAAACACAAAGGTTGTTATTTATTTTCAAAGGAAAAGAGCATAAGATAATGCAAATTCACGTTCTCCATGTCATTGATTGTGAATGGCCCAAAAAGAACAAGAAGTGACTTTGATAAGTAGTCAACAAGGTGGCCATGAGAAGCATTATATACGTATTTGCAATTAAATAAACTACAACTTGCTCACCACTCCAAGTACAAACCCCCTAGAGTGTGAATCCCATGTATGTGAGACTAGATGCAATGAGACAATGGTCTCATAAGATGGTCAAGTGCGAATCCTCTCATTGTCAATTGGGTTAGACCTAATCGATGAGGATTCACACTAGTGGTATGTAGACCACAAACTAAAAGCATTAATATGCGTTGTTGTCACCGAAACTTCTTGCCATGGAAAACTAGTCAACAAAGGCTGCTATTATAGCAAGCAGCATCGGGTTAACTTTCTAGTGAATACAAACCCCAACTTGGTCGTCACTCCAAGTAATGCAGAATTGGTTTAGTGGATTGACTTGAATAACCTCTGCTTCCAGGCAACTTCTTGTGGATAACTCTCTAGTATAAGAGGCCAACACCCTTGACACTTTCCATTGTTTCCAAGTGAGTCTTTACTCTTTCCTTTGTACCTTCTTTCTTACATAGTCCTGTCAGCGAGGCTCAAAATTCATACAAACCCCTGCTACATAATTATTATCATCAAGAAGTACCAATGGAAGGAGGTGGAAATGAATTCACAGGTGAGATCACTCTTCGGCCATTGGAGCTTTCTGACATAAATGATTTCATGGTGTGGGCTACAGATGAAAAAGTGACTCGCTTTTGCTCATGGGAACCTTACACTAACAAAGAAGATGCAATCAACTTTATCAATACCAAAGTTATTCCTCACCCATGGTTCAGGGCAATTTGCCTTAATGGCCAGCCCATTGGTGCTATTTCAGTGACCAAAAATTCAGGCAATGATAGGTGTAGAGGTGAACTTGGCTATGTTTTGGGCTCCAAGTACTGGGGCAGAGGGATTGCAACTAAAGCAGTTACGCAGGTGGCTAATACTATATTTGCTGAATGGCCACACTTGGAAAGGCTTGAAGCTATAGTTGATGTAGAAAATCCGGGCTCCCAAAGGGTGCTAGAGAAGGCTGGGTTCCAGAGGGAAGGTGTTCTAAGGAATTATATGCTTTTGAAGGGGAGAACTAGAGACCTGGTGATGTTTAGTCTTCTTTCTTCTGATCCCAGGAGCTGATTATTTGTTCAAAGTTTTTTTTTTTGTTTTAATTTGTATGTGATTTATGAATCTTAAGCCACCCACTAGCAGGGAACATTCATTAAAATTCTATTCAAATGCTTTGAACGTTCTCTCTTGTCATATAGAACATTCTTGAGATTATAAAAATTTATATCCATAAAATATAATATTTGTTTTTTAAAAAATGTTATTCCTTCCTACTACAATCTTTCCATAAGAAAGCAGCAGATTAATCGTACACAGGAAATTTGTTCAGTGCCAGGCCATCTAGCATATAAAATTTGTACTGGTTGAAGTACAGAATACATATACCATATAAGACGCACATAAAATATGCCTCTCAGGCATGAATGACAGTTGAAACTTGAAACACACAAAATTCCTATATGTAATGGTAATGGGGTCTCAAAGATTCGGTCCCTGCTGCAAGTCGTTCCAGTGTGCAAAGCAACGGCAATGGACCCTCCCGTTAAAAATTTAACATCATGTAAATGAGTAAATCTTCTTCCCTAACATACATATTATTTTACTATTATTAGGTGCCAAATATCCATGATGAGAAAGAACATATACCAAACACTTGATGTCAGATCAAAAAGACTAAAAAGGGTAATTACTTATTATTATGGAGTGCAGAGGAACTGAGTTTATCTTCTATTGGGCCTTGTCTTAGGCTCCTTATGGCCAGCTTTTCCAAGGTGGGATAGAATCCTAAGCATACAATCAACTTTCTGCATCATTTGTACCTAACTAAATCATTATACCAATTATATATCTATATACATGGGGCACATAACTCTAAAAAGGGAAACAGAAATTGACAAGAATGGCTTAATTTAAGTTTGCTGATTTACTGACAAAAAAGAAAAAGAAAAAGAAAAAGAAAAGCAGATTTGCTCATGTACAATGATTATTTCATATATTTATCTTCTTTCAATGGATCAAACAAAAAAACTAAATTGAAAAACAAATTTGCAACCCAAATTTGCAACACAATAACATCAATAGTCTTCCCAATTACAATGACATATTTTCTAAGTTCACCTTCCTTTTGAAACCCAACTTTTTCCAAAACCCTTTGTGAGGCCCTATTATCCACATTAACAAAGCTTTCCAATCTTTCCATACCTAGAAACTCTTCAAACACACTAGAAATAACCATTTTCACAACCATTGATGGTTATACCTCTGCCCCAATGATGAGTGCAGAGGTGAACTTGGCTATGCTTTGGGCTACAAGTACTGGGGCAAAGGAATTGCACATAAAGCAGTTAAGCTGGTGGCTAATACTATATTTAGTGAGTAGCCACACTTGGAGAGACTTGAAGCTCTAGTTCTTGTTGAAAATGTGGGGTCCCAGAGGGTGTTAGAAAAGGCTGGGTTCCAGAGGGAAGGTATTCTAAGGAAGTATATGATTTTGAAGGGGAAGACTAGAGACATGGTGATGTTTAGTCTTATTTTTGCTGATCCCCAGGGCTGAGTATGTGTTCACAGTTACTGTTGTTTTAATTTGTATGTGATTTTATGAATCTTAAGGCACCTAGTAGCAGAAGACATTATTAAAAAAATCTAATTCAAATGCATGCTATGAATGTTGTTTCTTGCCATGTAGAACATTCTTGGGATTACAAATTTTATATCCACTACAATTAATTTGTAAGAAAATGCGTGATTTTGTATAGAAAATGTTATTCCCTACCATACAATTCAGTGCCATGCAATAGACCATATAAAATACACATATCATATACAAGCAACTGCAACTTTCAGTACTGTTGTGCTTGGTCTTTGCGTAATGGCAACTAATCAAACTAGCAACTTTCTGCATCATTTTTACCTAACCAAATCGTTATACCAATTATATCTATTTATATTAGTTAATAAGGCACAGAACTCTAAAAAGGGGGAAAGGAAATCGACAAAAATGGCATAGTTTACTGGCAAAAAAAAAAAAAAAATACTGATTTGCTAAACAGATAGTGACATAATACCAATTTTTGTTGCTGCATAATTAGTTCATATATTGAATGTACGCATGATCTCGTTCCAGTGAGTGACTTCAACTCATTGACAGAAACTGATAGGCCAGCCTTATTAACAATAGATCAAATATCAATAAACAAATTGGCAACACCCAGAGAGAGAGAGAGAGAGATATGAGCATTAAAAGAAAAGAACCCCTTCGATTAATTACTTGGTCAGTGTTTAAAAAGCTATACATAATGACATCAATCGTCTTCCCATGGACAATGACATACTACCTAAGTAGACATTCCTTTTCAAACCCAGCCTTTTCCAAAACCCTTTGTGAGACCTTAATATCCACATTAACAAAGCCTTCCAATCTCTCCATATCCGGAAACTCTTCAAACACACTAGAAATAACCAATTTCACTGCCACTGTGGTTATACCTTTGTTCCAATACTTTGATCCAAGAGCATTGCTGATTTGCCCTCTACAATCTCATAGTCAGACCCTGGTTTGACACATGAATCCAATTGGATGGTCCTCCAAACATATGGCTCTGTAGCATGAGTGAGGAATTGAAATTTCCTTAAATAATCAAGTGCATCTTTTCTTGAAGTGTAGTACCTTAGTCTGCTAGTGCGAATGACTTGATCATCACATGCCAATTCCATAAATTTAATTACATCAGAAAATTGATAGGGGCATTGGTTGATTTCTATCTGATTATATTAATCTATATGCATTGTTCTTGTAGCTAACTCCGAACCACTAAAATGATTGCTAAATATTTAGGAAGAAAAGAACAGGTTATAACTTATGAAGACCAAGAATTAGAACTACAAGTTAAAAAGAGCTACATGAATTAGGGAACAAAAACACAAAAATTATAGCACTAGACCCATATGATGCAAGCACCATGTCTAAAATTTGGCATGTGTCTGTATTGTTTCGAATTCAATGCACTGGACCCAAGCTTTGCCCTTTAGTGACAAAGTAGGAATCTCTCTACTATTAATTAGAATTCAGCTATTGAATCATCTTCCAAATTGTTTATTATGATACAAAAGTCAACTTTTTAGTTTTAAGGATCGGAATTAGTGCATTCCAAATATAACATAGATGTCCTACTGATTTCAGGTGCTAAGGTTAAATTCTAAACTTTAGGAGCTGAAAAAAAAAATTAAATGTTAAGAATTTGTGGGTTTTCAAATAGCCAAATATGACATAGATGCCCTACTGATTTCAGGTGATAAGGTTAAGTTCTAAACTTCAGGAACTAAAAAAAGTTAAATGTTAAGAATGTGTGGGTTTTCAAATAGCCCAAAGCTCTCTAAATTGCATAAATTACCACTCATAAATTTCATTGTGAAAATAGTCTCTTTTGCCAAAACAATCTATTCCATCTCTCATTTTTTCTTGCTTTGAATCTTATGTGTTTTATGTGAAGAATCCTATTTTATTTTTGTTTCAGCTTTCAACCACGACAATTTTTTTTTTTTTTTTTAATAACAGCAAAGACGTTTATTTTTCTTCAAATCACAAGGATATATCCATACTTGCGCACAAAATGGGAAGCATTGTTCTGGTTAATGTGAGTGGTTTAGACTATTTTCTTTGGGTGTGTATAATCCCTTAAAAATAACCACAACTAGTGTATCTGGTCTCATAACTTGTACCAAAGACAGATCAGCATCTAGGGTCAGTTACTCATTTTACGCTTTGTTTGTCACCAAAACTTTTGACATGGTAAAGTAATCAACTAAGGCGGCTATAATTGCAGCATGAGGTTATCTATTGAATTGAGCAAAAGCCACAAGAAGCCAAACATGCTTACTTTAAGAAAATAACCGCTCTTCCAATCCCCAAAGAGAGATAGTCTAAAGTCTACCAGAAAATAAAGGAACAAAAGTCTGAATTGTCTTGTAGGCTACAATGTGTTTAAGTAGTAAAGGAAACCCTAGGGCAGCTAAAAAAACACACTAAATACTAATATTTGTAGGAGACGTTCCAAAAGAGACAATACTTTATTCTAAACTTTAATTTAAAAGTTATATTGGAAATAAAAAAAGTATTAAAAATAGACAATACATTATTCTGATGCTCTCTTTACTCGATGAAAGATTATGTTGTCGGTTCTATATAACCTATCTTGTAGTACAAACCACTATTTGCTCACCAGTGCAAGTAATAATGTAGAATTGACCATTAGGGAATTAAGGTCTTGATTTGTATATCCTTTGTTTCCAGGCAACTTCGCGTGCCTCATTCACTCATTCTCTAAGTGCATAAAAGGCCAACACCCTTTTCCACTTTCCAAGTGAGTCTTTCCTTTGTACCTCATTTCTTTCAACAAGGCTCAAATTCATACAAACCATTGCTAAAACACAATCATTATCAAGTAGTAACAATGGAAGTAGGTGGAAATGAATTCACTGAGATCACTCTTCGGCCATTGGATCTTTCTGACATAGATGCTTTCATGGTGTGGGCTACAGATGAAAAAGTGGCTCGTTTTTGCACATGGGATGCTTACACTAGCAAAGCAGATGCACTAGACTTCATCATGAATAAGGTTATTCCTCACCCATGGTTCAGGGCAATTTGCCTTAATGGCCAGCCCATTGGTTCCATTTCAGTGACCAGAAATATAGGCAATGATGAGTGCAGAGGTGAACTTGGCTATGCTTTGGGCTACAAGTACTGGGGCAAAGGAATTGCAACTAAAGCAGTTAAGCTGGTGGCTAATACTATATTTAGTGAGTGGCCAAACTTAGAGAGACTTCAAGCTCTAGTTATTGTTGAAAATGTGTCATCCCAGAGGGTGTTAGAAAAGGCTGGGTTCCAGAGGGAAGGTGTTCTAAGGAAGTATATGACTGTGAAGGGGAAAACTATAGACCTGGTGATGTTTAGTCTTCTTTCTACTGATCCCCAGAGCTGAGTATTTGTTCAGAGTTGCTGTTGTTTTAATTTGTATGTGATCTTATGAATCTTAAAGCATCTAATTCAAATGCATGCTGTGAATCTTGTCATGTAGAATATTCTTGAGATTACAAAATTTATATCCACAACAAATTGATTTATTAGAAAATGCATGATTCTCTGTATAGAAAATGTAATTCCCTACCATAGAATTCAATGCCATGCAATAGACCATATAAAATACACATATCATATGCAAGCAATTGCTAAGGATCCGGATCCGCTCAGTAAATTAACACGATATCATGTAAGCCTTCTATCCTAAAGATAAATACATTTCTTTTTGCTTCATTAGGAGGCGATGACAAAGAACATATACCAAGCACTTGATTTAAGACCAAAGGTTATTATGGAGTTGAAAGGTATTGAGTTTCTATTGTATTTATTTTCAGTACTGTTGTGCTTGGTCTTTGCCTTATGTCTCCTAATCACACTAGCAACTTTCTACATCATTTTAACCTAACCAAATCATTATATCTATTATATTTCTTGGCTAATAAGGCACAGAACTCTAAAAAGGGGGAAAGGAAATTGGCAAGAATGCCACTGTTTACAGACAAAAAATGCTGATTTGCTAAACAGATGGTGACATAATACCAATTTTTGTCGCTGCATAACTAGTTCATACATTCAATATACGCATGATTTCTTTCAAGTGAGTGAACCCCACAATGGTATGGAATAGGAAATCCAACATCACACTAGAACAGAACTGAGTTATAGAACTTTTCAAGCCTGTTAAACTTGTCCACCTTCAACTCATTAACAGAAACTGATAGGCCAACCTTCTTAACAATAGATGAAAAACAAAATACAAATCAGCAACCCATAAGAAAGAGAGAGTGAGATGAGAATAAAAAGAAAAGAATCCCTTTAATTAGTTAGATCAGTTTTTAAAAAGCTATACATAATAACATCAATAGTCTTCCCATGGACAATGACATTTTTCCAAAGTACTCCTTCCTTTTGAAACCCAGCCTTTTCGAAAACCCTTTGTGATGCCTTAATTTCCACATTAACAAAGCCTTCCAATCTCTCCATATCAGGAAACTCTTCAAACACACTAGAAATAACCAATTTCACTGCCACTGTGGTTATACCTTTGTTCCAATACTTTGATCCAAAAGCATAGCTGATTTGCCCTCTACATATATGATAGTCCGACCCTGGTTTGACACATGAATCCAATTGGACGGTCCTCCAAACACATGGCCCTGTACCATGGGTGAGGAATTGCAACTTCCTTAAGATAATCAAGTGCATCTTCTCTTGAAGTGTAGTTCCTTAGTCTGCTCATGTAAATGACTTGATCATCGCATGCCCATTCCACGAAGTCATCCACATCAGATAATTGATAGGGGCGTAGTTTGATTTCCATCTTGTTATTCTCTCTAAAATCTTGGGCTTGTAGCTAACGCCAAACACTAAAATGATTGCTAAATATTTAGGGGGAAAAAGAGAGAATAAATATATAGAAAAGAACAGTTTTTAACTTACAAGGATCAAGCAATATAACTACAAGTTTAAAGGAGCAACAAGAACTAGGGAACCAAAACACACAAAATTCATTGATTCAAACATGTTTAGCATAACAAAGGAAAAAGACTGCATAGGTTCTACTCATTCACTTCATACTCGTACCCTTTTATAATTCTAGCAAACACTCTGGAGATCTTCCTGTGCGCGCAAACTAGTACAATAATTCTACTCATTACAATGACACTTCACATGGCTAGTGCAATAACTAGCAGACACTTCACACAACTCGAATGCTTTTAGTGACAGGCACAGATAGTGCATTAAATCCAATATGATGCAGATACATGATTAAAATTTACCACATGTTCATATTGAGTTGGGTCCAGAGTACTAGATCCAAGCTTTGCCCTTAAGTGACAAAGTAGGAATATCTTTACAATTGGTTAGAGTTTGTCTAATGAGTCATCTTCCAAGCTGTTTATTATGCTTAAAAAGTCAGTTTTTAAATTAGAAGGAACACAATTAGTACAATCCAAACATAACATAGATGTCCTACTAATTTCAGGTGTTTGATTTGTAGGACTTTACTTTCACAAGACTCCAAAGGACAAAGATACACTTCATGGAAAATATCGAATCATTTGACATTAAATTTTCGATGTGGTGATGATTACATCTATATGTTGAGTGGGGATGCTAGAGCTACACACATCATATGGTCAAGTAAATTCCCACAATAAATTAAATTGCAATTATTTGTGCACTGATCAATCAGCATGAACACACAAAAGATATTAACCAGAGTCAAAATCAGCTTTACCTTCATTCAACACTCTTTTAGGCTAAAAATAAAGCATGTCGCATCAGTCACAGAGCTTCAGTCAGCAACACCAACAGGAAAATCAAGGACTGATAAATAAACTTATTGTTGACTAATTTAAAGCCATCCTATCTGACGTTCTTCCTGGTTCTTGTTTGAATTTCATTATCCTATCTAACCTTTAAAATTCCAAAATCAAAATTTTATTATAAACAAACATGACTAGTATGACTGCAGAGGCATGATTGTGGTGCATAATTGGTATCTAGACTCTAGTAGTTAATTCCAAATACCTACTCCAAAAGAGTAGCGTCTTTTTTTATTAGTGATGGCTGCCCTCTCTCCTTTCATAATAGTGAGCCTCACTAATTAAATTCACCGTACTAATTTGTGTCCCAACTTGTGATTAAATTTTTATCCTGAAAAAAGAAAGCAAAGCTCTGGTAGGAAATCCAACATCACATTGGAACAGAATGAACCATATAACTAGTCAAGCCTGCTGAGCTTGTTTGTCTTAACTCATTAACAGAAACTGATATAACAACCTTAGTAACAACAGATTTTATAACAAAAACAAATTTTCAACAAAACAAAACTTTTAAATGATTATTTTGTCAGTTTTTAAGAAGCTGTACATTGAAATATCAATAGTTCTTCCATCCTATAGAAACCTCTCTTTATTCAATCCACACAATCTACATGGTGGCCACCATTATTAATTCAGTAAATAATATATAAAAATATTTATTATTAATTGATGTGGAGACTATGGAATTATAAAACTTGGTATAGATTTGGGTGGGGTGCGCCAGGCCTGAGCTTTAGTGCAACGCATGGGCGACACTTAAGAGCCCCAGTAGCAAGCTACTGTGGCGGACTCTTCCCCTCAAGAAATAAATTTAATATCGTGTGGGCCGATGACCCACATATCAGATATTAAACTGATAAGAACAGATACTACACTTGATCTTAGCCAAAAGGCCGAGAAAGGTATGAGTGTACTCCTATAATGTGCTCTTTTTTATAGTAACACTGCTTTGAGCTCTTTTCCTGCTTTCATGATGTGGGACGTGATTGTCAAACTCTTATTATGCTTATATTATACATGGCTGGCATAGGAATACAAACATATCTGCTTTAGACAGTTCACAGAAAACAAAGACGATGCCAACAAACTCCATAGTGATGTAGATGATACTGTTTGAAATAAAAAAATTTCTGCCTTTAAATTCAAGCTCTAATTGAAAGACAACAGAGCGGGGACCTGATTTATATTGATGAAATGATATGACTTATAAGTGATAAGTAGCATTAGAGGCATAGATGTAGCTCACATTGAATGCAGAGATAATGGTTGTTGTGACAAGCAGGAGATATATAATCAATTTCCAGCTGGGAATTGTAATCAACTTCTAGCTTTTGCAGGTTCAGTGTAAATCAAGGGCCTAACCTTAACAAACTTTTAAAATCTAGCTCCAATAGTTCATAACTCAAAGAAATGGGAAAACAAGAATTGAAAGAAGAAGATTGTAAGACTAAAGGCACAGCTTGTAATTAATATCACTCACAACAAACTATCTGTTACTAAGAAGCTATAGATAAACATGTCTCTGATCTCTCCTTTACAAAATCCGTACTTTCTTAACAACCCTTCTTTAAGAAATCCAACCTTTTCTAACACCTTTTGAGACCCCCTATTTTCTACCTCTACCATTGCCTCTATCCTCACCAAATCTGGGAACTCTTTGAACACCTTAGAGATGGCTATCTTCAATGCAGTGGTGACTATCCCTTGCCCCCAGTTATCTGTGCCCACAGCATAACTAATGTGTGCTCTGCATCTGTCATCGCCGGATTCTGGCCTAATTGAAACGTAGCCAATTGAATGATCATCCAAACATATGGACTGACGCCAAGGATGGGGTATGGCAACCTTCTCAAGATATGTCAGTGCTTCTTCCCTAGAGGTGATGGAGTCCCATCTAAGATACCGCGTTACTCTATCATCACTAGCCCATTTCAGGAAGTCATCAACATCAGAGAGCTTGAATGGACGTAGGGACAGTCGTGAGGAATCCATTAAAACTAGTTTGAAATAGTTCTAGGTTCAATTAGATTCATCAGGCATATATATGTTGCATACGGTGGATTTTTTGGAAAATCCCAGAACGTCACAGGCCCCATGGCCATGGACTATTAGACACGGTCAATTATGGTATTCATTATTGAGAATCTGACCCTAGTAGCAGACAGTTGGACATTCATTCCAAGGCGCAACTTGCAATTCTTGATAAGCTGAAAAAATTTGACTGGAAAAATACATCATGTACTTAATGATCAATTCTTAATTTACCTTCGGTAAATATTACATATGATATTGGTAACAACAAGAACAAGGGTTGGGTATAAATCCTCAACAAATTTACTAGGTTGACCATATGAAGGCATATTTTTGTTGGTATAAGATATAAACAAAATAAAAAACAAAGATATCAAATAAACACATTAAAAATCAAGCTGAGGGTTTGAGAAGGGACAGTTTAAGGCATAAAATCAGTAGATAAAAGACTGTACATGACCATATCCCTAGTCTCACCTTTATTAAAGCTATACTTCCTCAACACACATTCCTTGAGGAAGCCAACTTTTTCTAAGACCCTCTGAGAAGCCTTGTTCTCTAACTCAACCAAACCTTGAAACCTAACCACATCTGGGAATTCTTTTAGCCCTTCACTAATAGCCATCTTCACTGCTCTAGTTGTTATACCATGCCCCCAGTACTCAGCAGCTAAGGCATATCCAACGTCTGCCCTACATCGGTCATCACCGGAACGTGGCATTATGATAACAAAACCAATTGAACGGTTGTCTATGCATATGGATCTGCAGTAAGGGTGTGGAATGCAATAGTCATTGATGTAAGAAACTACTTCTTGCTTGGAGGTGAAGGTGTTCCACCTTGTGAAGCGCGTCACTTTTTCATTGCCACTATACATTAAGAAGTCATCAACATCTGAAATTTTGTATGGACGAAGTGTGATCTTTGAATGATTAATCTCCATCTCCTTTGACATGTCAAATGGTGGGAACAATATGTGGTGCTGTCTGTTGAGAAATGGAAGTAATGTGTGATTTCTAAAGTTTGCAATACCTACCGTAGGATTCTTATATCTTTTGACCTTATTATTAAGAATTATGCTAGGACCACATAAATGGCCACAATATTGTGCCACAACTCGCCACATGGCGAGTTGTAATTGGCAAAGGTGTGTCAGTGGGCCATGTGGAGACACACCTTTACCAATCATAACTCGCCATGTGGCGAGTTGTGGCCATTTATGTGATCCTAGCACAACTCTATTATTAAACAACCCAGTTTATTCGTTCATCAAACAGGAAAAACTAGTTTAATAGCTCCACGGATATGCTAACCTTGGCTTTCTTAAAGATGTATCAAAGCTCTGACTGTTCCCAACCTACACAATTAATGTAGAAGAAGTTACAGAATGCTTTTTAAAAAATTAGCAACTGCTATAGTTGGTGGTTTAATTTAACTCTTTTCCAACTCTGAACTAGAAATAAATTCTCACACTAGTTTATATCCACTATTTCATACAGGCATCTACAATTGACGTAGGAATACAGTTAAAATGTTCACATTTTAATACATAAAAGTGGTGAACATTTTAATACATAAAAGTGGTGTAAAAAAACATATATGAAATAGTTGATGTGTGAGAATGAAAACTCTACAATGTACGGCTTTTAAAATCACTATCTTTCTTTCTCTTTTTGATATAGTTGTATATTTATTCAGCTTATAGTTTAAGTAAAATAAACCAATAAAAATAAATCATATCAAACCAACACTAGATAATTTTTCTTCTTGCTGACTCAAAAATTAAAATATAGTGATTACACTTTCATTGCTTTGCTGAACTTCTCCATCACACCCCCACCCCCCCCCCCCCCCCCCCCCAAAAAAAAAAAGAAGAAGAAGAAAAAAAAAAAAAAAAGAACTAATGGAATCTTTGACATAATAGTGTACCTCTAATTATGGATCCCAATCCACTGCTCCTCTGTGATACACGTAAAGAAGAAAAAAAAAGAACCATATTTCACTAAATATCTATCTATCATTGCAAGGAAAAAGAAAAACAAATCTCACACAACCAACTTGTGATTCTGAATGATGGTGCATCCAAGGGGAAAACGTTAAAACAACATTGTCTTGAAGGGAAGAAGAACATCAAGATTGGAAATTCAAGGTCCCTACCTGACGTGGAAGTTCTATTTAATATTAATTATTCAATTATAAAAGCTCTATCAGAAAATAAATTATGGGAATCTAGACTATTTGATTTGAAAAGGCATTCGATTGAGTTAGTCATAAACATCACCATACAAAAGAACCTATGTATTACTTTGTTTTCTAGCTTATAAAAAGAAAATGAGAAGTGGAGAAAACCGTGACTACCCTACCTAATTGTGACCAGAAGGACCACCAAACATTTGTTAAGTAACTTTTTTTCTTCTATTTAGGAATAATTGAACCCTGAATACTTCCAATAAATACATAAAAAAAAGTCAGTTAAGTAATTTTTTTTTTCTTTCTATGTAAGAATAATCAAAACTCTTGACGTATCCAATAAAAACAAAAAAGAAAAGAAAAAGTCAGTTGAGTTATAAGTTCTTAACTCTCTTTTAAATTAACTTAAGCCACAAACTTTTGATGAACATCAAGTTTTAGATAAGTCTTAATCTAATATACTTTATTGTTCATCATGTCTTAGATAAGTCTTCTATCTAGATATGTATAGTTTATTGTGGCTCATAGATCAAACACCAATACTTTGACGTTCTAGAATTGTGAGCATACCCTTCAAAGTAGTAATTAAAAATCTAAAGCGTGAAACTCGTTGCATTTTATATTGACTATCAGAAATAAATTATAATTACACCAAACAAACTAGAACTTAAAAGAACATCAAACCCACAGAGAAGAAAACAAACTTGTGATGCTTCAATCAAATTCAAACTTTTAGACTGGGCTTGGGTGGGGTGCGCCAGGCCCGTGCAATAGTGCAACGCATGGGCGACGCTTGAGAGCCCCAGCAGCAAGCTACTGTGGTGGGCTCTCCCCCTCAAGAAATAAATTTAATATCGTGTGGGCCGATGACCCACATATCAGATATTAAACTGATAAGAACAGATACTACACTTGATCTTAGCCAAAAGGCCGAGAAAGGTATGCTTTGCTCAGTATCTGATTTTCACTTTTATTTCTCAGCTCTGTGTATCTGTCCTCTCTCTTACACGATGTGGGACTCGGCATTTGAAACCAGCAAGAGAGGAAGCACGTCTATCGATGCATCTCTATTATGCACTGAACCAGGAAAATGTCTCAGCATATGCTATTATTTGCAGGCGAAGAACCATTGCATTTGGTTATAAAATATATTTTACTTAAAATGTAATGCAAACTACCTTACAAACTCTTAGAGATAGTAGATAGACTGCATCTCACTTATTTACATACTCAAAAACAGTAGATTTAGATTTTTATTATTGAGATGGGTAGTAGGCTTTGATATCAGTAACCCAAACACAAAGATAAAGACATGAAAATATGGAAGAAGACTGCTTCTTGCTTCTTGCAAAAGAATTACACTCCTTTTATAGGAGGCGAAATGGAACGAAAGAATATATATATATATATATATATATATATATATATATATATATATATAGGTGTCCCAATAATTCATGGGCATCTGTATTTTTTCACATAGTATGATTTGGCTAGCATCTTTTTGTTACAATGGTCCACCAAGTTTCACATGTGCAAATCTCATTCCTCCATTTGGTTGATGAGGTTGTAATATTCTTTTTTGTCTAAAGATGACAACGAGATAAAACTTCTATTTCATTTGTCATTAAAAATAAGTCATACGACATAGCAAGAGTTTTTTCTGTGGTTATGTCAAATCCTCACTTTTTTTACTCGTTTTTTAGTTAGACACTAGTTATGGTATAATATATAATTTGTTTTCTAAATTTTGTGGAAAATAATTTGTTCTCCCAAAAGCTTAAACAATTTCTAAAATTATTTTTCATTTATTTATCTCAAAAAATATCATCATTTTATTATTTGGATTTATATGATTGATATTATTCATTTTTAGGGAGTCCATATTTTGATAAATTATGTTGTCGTACGTTATATTTTCCTAATTTGTTTTCCATGTACAACTAAATATTTTGAGTTTCAAATATATATTATTCAAAATTTTCATTATCTTAAAAAGATATTTTTTTTATTTATAATTATTCTTATTGTAGGAGTAAATTCAAACTATTGATTGAGTTTTGTTTAGTAATATAGATACATGAAATTGGAACTGCATATTTCTTAGACATTCCTAAGTGACTATACCATATTATAAATTTAATATTTAAAATAATATGTAGGAAAAAAGTAGACTTTAAGTCTAAAATTGAATACTTCTCCTATTAAAATGAAATAAAATAATCAGTATAACATAAAGAGAACATGATCTAATTTTTTTATTACATACTCTTTTATTTATTAAGATTTAATTGTCTTTAATTGGATCTTCATATCATATTTTTGTTACAACACTCCTATTGAGCCTTCTCATTTGTCACATCATTGGCCACATCATTATTTTTTTTTTTAGTGTTTATTGTTTCACTTTTAATTTTTTGAAAATATTAAATATATAAATATATTGACTTTACAAATTCATCTTAGGAAATTTCAATTTTACATATTCATTTACTTTAATTTTGATGTCATTACTAAATAATAAATCAATGAAAAATAAAAATAAAAATATTGTCTATACATATTCATCTTTGGCGGTTTAATTTTAATAGTTCATAGACACATTCAAATATATAGCCAACATTATATTTTGATATAAATACAAAATCCTACTTCCAAAATAACTAAGAATTATATCAAAAAAAAAAAAAAAAAACAAAGAAACAAACAAAAGCTAAAAGAGGGAGAGAGAAGACTTGTGACGGAAAACTTAAAAAATTAAACACACTACCAAATCATATTAACCCAAAATAGTATTATATAAAAAATACAATTATTTATCAACCTAAAGTAAAGTTGCAAAGAAGAATATATATATATATATATATATATATATTTAGAGAGAGAGAGAGAGAGTAATCACCTTTTCGGGAGAAAAATAGAAAATAAAATGAGAAAAGAAACATCAGATAAAAAATATAGTCATAAGTCAAATACCAAATTATCCAAACCATAATATATAATAGAATAACATTATATTCTTGTAAATTATATTTATATGCAATAAAATAACATTTAATGATTATAGAAAAGAAAAAAAATAATAACTCAAAACACAAAACCAAATTGCAACCCAAAGTAAAATTCTAAAGAACGCATAAATACATCAATCTAAAGTAGAGATACCAAAAATAAAAAATTCACACAAAAATAAAACATGAGAGAGAGAGAGAGAGAGAGAGAGAGAGAGAGAGAGAGAGAGAGAGAAATAATCTTTTTCATTTGAGAAAATATGAATAGAATGGGATAGAGAATGTCATATTTATAATAATAGCATGGGGATAAGAATAGTCAAAATAAAAGGAAGAGGAAGAGATAGATAAAGAGTGACATTAAGGTTGAGAGTAGTGGAGAGTTGAAAAGAAAAAAGAGAAGTTATGGTTGGAAGTAATGGAGAGAATTGAGAAATAGTTAGATGATGTGACCGTTGATGTGGCTTAACAGGAGCGTAGCAACAATAAATGCTACGTTTCAGGTTTTAGATATATATACATGTAGTTGATTGGTATTTGAGTACCATAGAAAAAAAAATTGTCAATATTTTTTATCTTCTAGAAAATGAAATTTTAAATCTAGATTTTGAAAAACACAAAAGAATTGTATTATTTGAGAAAGCAAAATCCCTCTTGCTTTGAAGCCACAAATATATCAATCTTCACAAAGGATTATTGAAGTCAATAGCCATTGAAGATTAAGAATGGGGAATTATTAACCAATTGATTTTTCAAGCTTTACCAACAAATCAATTGAAGACATGGCCACAAGTTTAGCATGATGGAGAAAAAGAGGTAAAAATTCTTCCAGCCATATCAAATTTGGTTCTTAAAGACAACAAGAGAAGAATAATTTGTTAAAAATGGAATAATTAATAGCAAGGTGCCAACCATATCATACTCTGTAAAATGATATAGATGCCCATGAATTATTGTACATATAAAAGTTGTATGTATCCAACCAATGGAGGTAGTATAAACAAAATTATAAAAGTTTTGTAATTCAACTAATACTTCTTGTTATTTCCAACCGAAACATTCAAGGTTTAATTTATCTCTCCCTCTAAGGCCTTTACTACGAAATTATAAAATAAAAATAAAAGTAAACAATACCTCCTCTACCCATATTAAGAGTGACCATAATACCTACTCTACCCATATGGCTCTGTACCATGGGTGAGGAATGGTAACTTCCTTAAGACAATCAAGTGCATCTTCTCTTTGAAGTGTAGTACCTTAGTCTGCTCGTGCGAATGACTTGACCATCGCATGCCCATTCCATGAAGTCATCCACATCAGATAATTGGTAGGGGCGTAGTTTGATTTCCATCTTATTAATCTCTCTAATATCTTGGGCCTGTAGCTAACACCAAACACTAAAGTGATTGCTAAATATTTAGGGGAAAAAAAGAGAGAATAAATATATAGAAAAGAACAGGTTATAACTTAAATGGATCAAGCAATAGAACCACAAGTCAAAAGGAGCAAGAAAAACTAGGGAACCAAAACACACAAAATTTATTGATTCAAACATGTTTAACATAACAAAGGAAACAGACTGCATATGTTCTGTTTGTTCACTTCATACTTTACCCTTTTATAATTCTAGCAAAGGCTCTGAAGATCTTCTTGTGTGTACAAACTAGTACAATAATTCTACTCATTACAATGACACTTCACATGGCTAGTGTAGTAATTGACAGACACTTCACACAACTTAGATGCTTTAGTGATGGACATAGATAGTGCACTAAATCCAATATGATGCGGATACATGATTAAAATTTAACATGTGTTCATATTGTGTTGGGTCCAGTGCATTAGACCCAAGCTTTGCCCTTTAGTGACAAAGTAGGAATATCTTTACAATTGGTTAGAGTTCGTCTAATGAGTCATTTTCCAAGCTGTTTATTATGCTTAAAAAGTCAGTTTTTAAATTAGAAGGATCAGAATTATTACAATCCAAACATAACATAGATGTCCTACTAACTTCAGGTGTTTGATTTGTAGGACTTTTTACTTTCACGAGACTCCAAAGGACACAGATACACTCTACATGGAAAATATTGGATCATTTGACATCTTTAAATTTTCAATGTGGTGATGATTCCATCTATATGTTGAGTGGGGATGCTACAGCTACACACATCATATGGTCAAGTATATTCCCACAATAAATTAAATCGCAATTATTTGAGCACTGATCAATCAGCATGAACACAAAAGATATTAACCAGAGTCAAAGTCAGCTTTACCTTCACTCCACTCTTTGAAGCTAAAAATAAAGCATGTCGCATCAATCACAGAGCTTCAATCAGCAACACCAACAGGAAAATCAAGTTTTAAGGACAGATAAATAAACTTTTGTTGATGACTAATTTAAAGCCATCCTATCTGACGTTCTTCCTGGTTCTTGTTTGAATTTCATTATCCTACCTAACCTTCAAAATTCCAAAATCAAATTTTCATTATAAACAAACATGACTAGTATGACTACTGAGGCATGATTGTGGTACATACTTGGTATCTTGATAGTGGTAGTTAGTTCCGAATACCTACTCCAAGTCTCCAAAAGAGTAGCTTCTTTTTTTATTTGGTGAGGGCTGACCTTGTAGCAAGCAACCGTTATGGTTCTCTCTCATCTCGCATGATAGTGGGTCCACCGTACCATTTTTGTCCAAATGTCCACATTAACAATGCCTTCCAATCTCTCCATATTCTCTTCAAACACACTAGAAATTACCATTTCATTTTTCACTGCCAATGTATGCCTTTGCCTCAATACTTTGATCCTAGACCATAGCTTGTTCTGCATATGAATCCAATCAACAGGTTTGAAAGACATGAAATTTCTATATGGAGGTCGCCATTATTATGAATCCAATCAACATGTTTGTAAAACATGAAATTTCTATATGGAGGTCGCCATTATTAATTCAGTAAGTAATATGTAAAAGACAACAGAGTGGGGACCTGATTTATATTGCTGAAATGACATGACTTACTTTACCCAAAAAAAAATCATATGACTTAAAAGTGATAAGTTGCATTAGAGGCACAGATGTCGCTCACAATGAATGCAGAGATAATGGATGCTGTGACAAGTAGGAGATATAAATATATAATCAATTTCCAGCTGGGAAATGTAATCAACTTCTAGCTTTTGCGGGTTTGGTATAAATGGAGGGTCTAACCTTCCCAAACTTCTAAAATCTAGCTCCAATAGTTCATAACTCAAAGACACGGGAAAACAAGAATTGAAAGAAGAAGAATGTAAGACTAAAGGCACAGGTTATAATTAATATCACTTACAACAAACTATCTGTTACTAAGAAGCTATAGATAAACGTGTCTCTGATCTCTCCTTTACAAAATCCGTACTTTCTTAACAACCATCCTTTAAAAAATCCAATCTTTTCTAACACCTTTTGAGACCCCTTATTTTCTACCTCTACCATTGCCTCAATCCTCACCAAATCTGGGAACTCTTTGAAACACCTTAGAGACGGCTATCTTCAACGCAGTGGTGACTATACGTTGCCCCCAGTAATCCGTGAGCTCTGCATCTGTCATCGTGGGATTCTGGCCTAATTGAAACGTAGCCAAGTGTGGGGGTATGGCAACCCAGAGGTGATGGAGTCCCATCTAAGATACCGCGTTACTCTATCATCACTAGCCCAATTCAGGAAGTCATCAACATCAGAGAGCTTGAATGGACGTAGGGAAAGTCGTGAGGAATCCATTGAAACTAGTTTGAAATAGTTCTAGGTTCAATTAGATTCATCAGGCATATATGCACCATGGTTAACCGTTATTTTCGTATGAATAACAATGGTTATGAAAGCAGCACAAGTTATTAAACTATGACCTTCTATAGCATACGCCAAAATCGTTGGACCCTATAAGAAGAGAGTCGATTAATTTTTGAACTGGAATTGGGTGGGGTGCGCCAGGCCCGTGCAATAGTGCAACGCATGGGCGACGCTTGAGAGCCCCAGCAGCAAGCTACTGTGGTGGGCTCTCCCCCTCAAGAAATAAATTTAATATCGTGTGGGCCGATGACCCACATATCAGATATTAAACTGATAAGAACAGATACTACACTTGATCTTAGCCAAAAGGCCGAGAAAGGTATGCTTTGCCTATCTTCTGATTTTCATTTTTATACCTCAGCTCTGTTTATCCCTGCTCTCTCTTACACAATGTGGGACGCAGCATTTGAAACCCGCAAGAGTGGAAGCACATCTATTCAATGTATCTCTCTTACGCTCTTAACCAGGAAGGTGTCTTAGTATATGCTATTATTTGCAGGCGAAGCGCCATTGCATTTTGGTGATAAAATATATTTTACTTAAAATGTAATACAAACTACCTTACAAACTCTTAGAGATAGTAGATAGACTGCATCTCACTTATTTACATACTCAAAAATAGTAGATTTAGATTTTTATTATTTAGATGGGTAGTAGGCTTCGATATAGTAACACAAACACAAAGATAAAGACATGGAAATATGGAAGAAGACTGCTTCTTGCATTCATTGGTTTCTTACAAAAGAATTACACTCCTTTTATAGGAGGAGAAATGGAACGAAAGAATATATATATATATATATATATATATATATATATATAGGTGTCTCAATAATTCATGGGCATCCGTATTTTTTCACATAGTATGATTTGGCTAGCACCTTTCTGTTACAATGGTCCACCAAGTTTCCCATGTGCAAATCTCATTTCTCCATTTGGTTAAGAGGTTGTAATATTCTTTTTTGTCTAAAGATGACAAAGAGATAAAACTTCTATTTCATTTGCCATTAAAAATAAGTCATACGACACATTAAGAGTTTTTCCTATCCACATGTCAAATCTTCAACTTTTTTTACTCCATTTTTAGTTAGACATGTAGTTGATTGATATTTGAGTACCATAAAAAAAAAATAAAAAATTGTCAATATTTTTTATCTTCTAGAAAATGAAATTTTAAATCTAGATTTTGAAAAACACAAAAGAATCGTATTATTTGAGAAAGCAAAATCCCTCTTGCTTTGAAGCCACAAATATATCAACGTTCACGAAGGATTATTGAAGTCAATAGCCATTGAAGATTAAGAATGGGGAATTGTTAATCAATTGATTTTTCAAGCTTTACCAACAAATCAATTGAAGACTTGGCCACAAGTTTAGTATGATGGAGAAAAAGAGGTAAATATTCTTCCAGCCATATCAAATTTGGTTCTTAAAGACAACAAAGGAAGAATAATTTGCTAAAAATGGAATAATTAATAGCAAAGTGCCAACCATATCATACTCTGTAAAATGATATAGATGCCCATGAATTATTGTATGTATAAAAGTTGTAGATATCCAACCAATGGAGGTAGCACAAACAAAATTATAAAAGTTTTGTAATCAACTAATACTTTCTGTTATTTCCAACCGAAACATTCAAGGTTTAATTTATCCCTCCCTCTAAGGCCTTTACTACAAAATTATAAAATAAAAATAAGAGTAAACAATACCTCCTCTACCCATATTAGGAGTGACCATAATACCTCCTCTACCCATATGGCTTTGTACCATGAGTGAGGAATTGCAACTTCCTTAAGAGAATCAAGTGCATCTTCTCTTGAAATGTAGTACCTTAGTGACTTAGTCTGCTCGTGTGAATGACTTGATCATTGCATTCCAATTCCATGAATTCATCGACATCAGAAAAATGATAGGGGCGTAGTTTGATTTCCATCTGATTATATTAATCTTTATACATTGTTCTTGTAGCTAACACCGAAACACTAAAATGATTGCTAAATATTTAGGAAGAAAAGAACAGGTTATAACTTTTGAAGACCAAGAATTAGAACTACAAGTTAAGAGGAGCTACATGAATTTGGGAACAGAAACAAAAAAATTATAGCTTCAAACATGTTTAACATAATTAAGAAAGAAGAGGGCCTATGTTCTGCTCTTTCACTTCATACTCATATTCCTTTATGATACTCAAAGGCTTTGAGGATCTTCTTGTATGCACAAACTAGTACAATAATGTTACCCATTACAACCACACATCACATGACTTATACTATAATTGGCTGACACTTCACACAACTCTTTTTAGTGATAGACACAACTTGCATCTAGTGCACTAGAGCATTAGACCCATATGATACAAATGTTGTGTTTAAAATTTGGCATGTGTCCGTATTGTTTTAGATTCAGTGCATTGAATCCAAACTTTGCCCTTCAGTGAAAAAGTAGAAATCTCTTTACCGTTAGTTAGAATTCATCTATTGAGTCATCTTCAAAGTTGTTTATTATGATATTCCTCAACAAAAAAAAGTTGTTTATTATTGTTGGGTGCATCATAGCACCGTGGGTCCAGCCCAAACTTAATAAAACACCTCATTAAAGAGGTGGTTGCACAAGCCACAAAAGTCAGCCTATTTTCATCTTGCAGTGACTTAGGCGTGTTGGAGTTGCTGAGCAGAAAAAGAAGAAAAGAAAGGGGCTGCTGCACTAAAGTCATTCGGCCTAAGGGGGAGCTGATTTTGTTTGAAGCAAAGTCAAGGTAGGTGGCTTGCATTTATTCAATAAATTTTATTGTGACTTGAAGTGAAGAGTGTGAAAGGGGGAAAAGAAGGAAAAGATGAAGAAATATAAGGAAGGCCATTCGGCCATTTGAAGAAGTGAAAAAAAGAATTGAAGTCCCATCGTGTGAGGACCGGTGCAGTCTTGAAGTACTGCATGAGTTAGAGCAAGCAAATGAGAAGAGAAAAAATAGAGAGAGCAAGAGAAAATTGTGAGAAATACACAGTGAGGAGGGCAGTGAGTGAAAAGAAGAAGAGAGTTTTTTTTTACATTTCAGGTGATAAGCTTAAATTCTAAGCCTTAGGAACTAAAACAAATTAAATGCTAAGAGCGTGTGGGTTTTCAAATTGCCCAAAGCTGTCTAATCACACGTGAAAATACCCTCTGTTGCCAAAACAATCTATTCCAGTCTCATCTTTTTCTTGCTCTGAATCTCATGTGTTTTATGTGAAGAATCCTATTTTTTTTTTTTTTTTTCAACTTTCAACCTCTACATTTTTCTATAACAGCAAATACGTTTATCTTTCTTCAAATCACACGGATAGATCGATACTTGTGCACACAATGGGAAGCATTTTTTTCGTTAATGTGGGGGGGGGGGGGGTGTGTTTAGACTATTTTCTTAGGGCTGTATAATCCCTTAAAAATAACCACAATTAGTGTATATGGTCTCATAACTTGCACCAAAGCCATCAGCATGTAGAGTCATTTACTCATTTTACGCGTTGGTTGTCACCAAAACCTCTTGGCATGGTAAAGTAATCAACGAATGCAGCTATTACAGCAGTATGTGGTTACCTATTAATTCGGACGGATGCCACAAGAAGAAGTAGAGCATGTTTACTTCAAGAAAATAAACTTGATTCCACAGGATTCTTTGAATACACAAGAAGAGATTAGTCTGAAGTTTACCAGAAAATAAAGAGACAAAAGTCTGAATTGCCTTGTAGGCTACAATGTGTTTAAATAGAAAAATAAAACCTGGGGTAGCTAAGAAATCAAACCAAAAATCCTAATGTGCATTAAACACAAAATTAGGTGGCAAAATGAGATAATTGCAAACTAAATACTAATATTTCAGGGAGATGTCCCAAAATAGACAAGAAATTATTCTTACTTTAATTTAAAAGTTACAATGTAAAATAAAAAAAAAAAAGTAATAAAAATGGTAAAAACACAAATTTTAGAACCTAAACAAAGGAATTTGCCTAAATAGCAGCTTCAATCGTGGCCTAAGGTCACGAGTTTCGCTCCAAGCGTTGTGAAGGATTTTCACGCAATTTTTCAATTAGTTTGATCAGTTTTTAAAAAGCTATACATAATAACATCAATAGTCTTCCCATGGACAATAACATATTTCCTAAGTACACCTTCCTTTTGAAACCCAGCCTTTTCCAAAACCCTTTGTGAGGCCTTAACTTCCACATTAACATAGCCTTCCAATCTCTCCATTTTTGGAAACTCTTCAAACACACTAGAAATAACCAATTTCACTGCCTCTGTGGTTATACCTTTGTTCCAATACTTTGATCCAAGAGAATAGCTGATTTGCCCTCTACATATCTCATAGTCAGACCCTGGTTTGACACATATGAATCCAACTGGACGGTCCTCCAAGCATATGGCCCGGTACCATGGGTGAGGAATGGCAACTTCCTTAAGATAATCAAGTGCATCTTCTCTTGAAGTGTAGTACCTTAGTCTGGCCGTGCGAATGACTTGTTCATCGCATGCCCATTCCATGAAGTCATCCACATCAGATAATTGGTAGGGGCGTAGTTTGATTTCCATCTTATTAATCTCTCTAATATCTTGGGCCTGTAGCTAACACCAAACACTAAAGTGATTGCTAAATATTTAGGGGAAAAAAAAGAGATAGAATAAATATAAAGAAAAGAACAGGTTATAACTTAAAAGGATCAAGCAATAGAACTACAAGTTAAAAGGAGCAAGAAAAACTGGGGAACCAAAACACACACAATTTATTGATTCAAACATGTTTAACATAACAAAGGAAACATACTGCATATGTCTGTTTCAATGTGGGAATATACGCATCTATATTTTTAGTGGGGATGCTAGTGCTACACTCATCAAGTGGTCAACTAAATTCCCACAATAAATTAATTTGCAATTATTTGAGCACTGATCAATCAGCATGAACACAAAAGATATTAACCAGAGTCAAAAGCAGCTTTACCTTCACTCCACTCTTTGAAGCTAAAAATAAAGTATGTCGCATCAATCACAGAGCTTCAATCAGCAAAACCAACAGGAAAATCAAGTTTTAAGGACAGAACTACAAGTTTTAAAGTAGAAATGGCCACGGGTCAGGTTTGGGCCGGGTTTTTTATATCCGGACCCGACTCGTTTAAAAACGGGTTTTATGCGGGCTCAGACCCACCTCGCCGGCCCAGTTTAGCCCTACCAGATTTGGTCCCAATGCAAGGCCCAAATCGTAGCCCAACCAATTTTTTTTTTTTTGGTTGAATTGAAGCCCTTTTTATCAAACCCAATTTGATCTTTAATTATTTTGTTAATTCTACTGTCATTTTCTAATTATGCATTTGTTTCACTCTAAAGTTTTCGTTTGTTTCAAGTGGTTACATACTTACATTCAAGTTTCAACCTTGTTCCCAATATATAAGAACCCCTTGGATGCTCTGCACGTTCTCTGGGGTTTCTCATCCTCAATATATATATATATATATATATGAACACCTTAGATTCTAGCCGAAGTGAATTTCTAATGTATACATAGAATCTTTTACACCGCAAATACATACAATCTGAGTTTTCTTAAGTAGAGAAAACAAAAGAAAAACAAACCGGCGGTGAGAGGCAGTGAGCTTGGACCGCCGGTGCTTGAGAGTGAGTGAGACGGAGGCCGTGTGAGGTGTGTGACTGAGAGTGAGTGTGTTCTGTGAGGGTGACGCGCTGTGAGTCTTTGACTGAGGGAGGGTGAGGCGTGAGATCTGAGATGTAATGAGTGTTAGGGACTTAGGGTGAGGCGTGAGATCAATAGCTGTTTCTGACTTCTTGTCTCTTCATTCATCTGCTCTTGTTTGTATTGCTTATTTTTATCTCTACCTTTAATTTCATTCACTTTGTCTGTAGAGCTTTTCTAGGGTTGTGAGCTAGTGGCATTGGAAAATGGAAATTGAGAAGAAAATGAGACTTTATTTAAATAATGCCTATTTTACTAAAAATTAAAAATGAGTAACAATAAAGAAATACTTTTTACTATTGTATGGTACCATGTGACCGTTTGGATTGAGCTGACATGCACGTTGCGTTTCCTCAGGTACGTTTCTCTCCTTTTTTTTTTTTTTTTTTTCAACGTGCATGAACAGTAACCGGTACTGTTCATGCACGTTTTTTCACTGTAGCAACACTGTGCAGGAGACAAAAATCACTATTTGGCACTGTTTACGCACTGTTCATGTACTTTTTTAGCAATTTTTTTATAAAAAATGGGTCCTGCAATACTATTCACACATTAAAAAAATTATTTTGCTACAGTGATTTCAGTTTCAGTTTTCAGTTCAGCAAAAATAAGCTCTATCCAAACGGACCCCATTTATTTGTCTATACAAAACGCAAACGCACTTTTGTTTGTTACAAACCCTTAAATCCACCAATTGGGGGTTGGTTGAGTTGGTCAGGACTTCGCTTCGCTGTTTGTCAGGTTTGAGTTTGAGTCCTGCCAACGGCCTTCTGTTGGTGGACATCCATAGTGAGGGGTGTACTTAGAAATGAGGTGATTTTCACACGTGTTTACGAATATGTATGACGCAGCGCCCTGTCCGGGATTTAATACAACCATAAACACTCCCATTCTATTTAACAAAAAAAAAAAAAAAAAGCCTTAAACCCCACGTGATGATAATTTATATTATCCTCTTTTGTCCATTTATGGTACTATACAAAACGCAAACGCACTTTTGTTTGTTACAAAGCCTTAAACCCCACGTGATGATAAATCATATTATCCTCTTTTGTCCATTTATGGTACTATTTATTTGCCTATACAAAACGCAAATGCACTTTTGTTTGTTACAAAGCCTTAAACCCCACGTGATGATAATTCATATTATCCTCTTTTGTCCATTTATGGTACTATTTGTGCCAGTACAAATTAATGCTTTTAATTTTCTTTTGATAAAAAAATAGTTACTATTATTTTAACTAGACATAGTTAAAATATAAACTTATAGTTTTAATTGAACTATTTTATTTAATTTTTTTTATTTTTTACTAATTTAATATTTTTATAAATATTTAAAATAATTAATAAATTAATTATGATCACGATTCAAAACTAGGGGTGGCAAAATCCGACACGACCCGCGAACCCGACACGGCTAACCTGTTTATAAACAGGTCATGGGTTGAGGCTAAACGGGTTCGGGTCAAATTCGGGTTGACACGACTAACCCGTTTATTAAACGGGTCGTGTTCGTGTTCAACCTATTGAACCCGTTTGACCCGTTTGATCCGATTAGCTTATAAAGGTAATTTTACAATTTTACCCTTAAACCTAGGTATATAAACTTAGCTATGAACTATGATTTATTCCCCTCCTCAAAACCAGACCTCACGCCTCTCTGCAGAGTCTTGTGTCTCTTCGTTTTCATCAAAATTCATTACTCTGTCTCCTCCGACTCTCCTTCTTCTCCTCAAAACTCCAGCCTCTCCTATAGATACAGATTCTACAATCTATACTATAAATTAAATCAAAACCCTAGCCGCCTCATGTCTCTCAACACTCTACTTTCTCTTTCCCTCAAAACCCTAGCCGACCCCTCTAATATCTCTTCCCCTCAAAACCGTGGCTGCCCTCTCTGCTCTTTGTTCTCCTTCACGACTTCACAACTTCACCAGTTCTTTTTCTTCAACTTTCAACCACCGAATCCCTACGAAGGTATATATGTTATATATTTTTGTTTTGTTTTTTTTGTTTTTGTTTTCTTACTTATGAAATTTTCAGTAATTGTAGATTTTGTTGTTTATTGTGTTAATCCAAAAAATTAATTCCATTCCCAAAATCCGATTAGGGCAAAGGAGAAAATTTTCGCAAATCAAATCCGATCGGTTTAGCAATCTGAGATCAAATCGATTTTGAAGCATACATCTTTGGATTAAAGTAAGTCAATTTTGATAAAAAATCGTTTCGTTTTTGTGTTTGTTGGTGCACTTTTATTTCGTTTTCATTGGAGGTGTATTGTGTTTGTTAGGGTTTTGATTTTGGGCTTCGATTTGCATATGCTTTTATTGATTACAAGCTTTTTAGGGATTTTGAATATTGGGTTATGAAAAAGTAATGAAATTAATCAGTGTTTGTGGTTAGTGATTGGGTGTTGCTAAATTTGATTAGTTATTATTAAGTTTTTGGGGTTGATTGGGTTGTGTTTGAATGATTAAATGCTTGGAATTATATTCAGATGAATTGGGTGCATAAATTGTATGAAAGTTTTGTTGTTTAGGGTATTCAAACAAATTTGAAGCATAAAAATATTAAATTTTAATACGATTGAATGGTGTATTTTTGAATGAAAGTAAAAGCTTTTCATTTTCCTAGATTTAGGGATTTTTGAATGGTTTATTTTGTTAATCACTATCATGTTGATTGTTTTGTTCTTTTTTTTTTTTTTTAATAGAAATTTTATTAGATACTATATGATAAATAGTACATGTAACATCAAAATAGGGGAAAACCAGATTTATTTTGCAGAAAAATAAATACTGCAGAAAACAAACATAGCAGAAAAATAATACTGTGCAGAAAAACTATACTGCAGAAAAATAACATTGTGCAGAAAAACACCAATGTACAATAAAACTACACTGCAAAAAAATAACAATGTGCAGAAAACACTACTGTGCAGAAAAATAACAATGTGCAGAAAACACTACTGTGCAGAAAAATAACATTGTGCAGAAAAACACCAATGTACAATAAAACTACACTGCAGAAAAATAACAATGTGCAGAAAACACTACTGTGCAGAAAACACCACTGTGCAGAAAAATATTTGTCACTTGTTCACTGTTTAGTATACTAGTAATCACTACATTGTTGATTTTTAGTACATAATAGGAGATCTTTTTTACTGATATAAAAAAAAAGTAGATATGTTTATTTTTTGTTGATTTAAAATAATTTGTCTTGCGCTATGATTTAATTTCAAGTGTTTACTGTTTCTATCATCTTAAAATAAAATAATTGAAGATCCATTTGTTTTTTGTGTTAATCAATGTAATGTTTTAGTAGATTTGTTTGTTTGTTTTGTCGATTTTAAATTTATTTGTTGTTCTTTATGATTTCTTTTCAAGTTTATTTGTTTCTGTCATCTTAGAATTACTAAATTGCTGATCAATAATTGTTCTTTAAATTGGTCTAGATGGAAAGTGATGAGCTGATTCCTATTGACATTGAGTATGAAAGAGAAGACCTTGACTTGGAAGATGAACTTGATGAAGTGGCTGAACTTCCTCCACCAAAGAAGGCTAAGAGTAAGTCTAAGAATGAGACAGACAACAAAGACAAGAAAAGGAGGAGGACTTCAACCGTTTGGCGTTTCTTTCAGATGCTTCCCACAAAAGATGAAGAAAAGCCTACATGCAAATGTAAGAAGTGTGGAAGGGAATATATTGCTTCCGGATCATATGGTACTGGAAATTTGAAGCGGCATTTGAAGGTATGTCCAAGAAAAGACACAACGGATGTTGGGCAGCTTATACTTGGCCAAAATGCAATGTCTGTAAGTTCACCTAAATTTGATCCTGCAAAATTTAGGGAGTTGTTATGTGCTGCAATTACAATGCATGAATTACCTTTCAAGTTTGTTGAGTATGTTGGTATACGGGCAGTATTTTCTTACTTGTGTGTTGATGTCCCTAATATCTCTAGAAATACTGCTAAGAATGATATGGTTAAGATGTATAAAAGGGAAAAAGAAAGGATGAAATCTGTGTTGGCATCTGTTCCTGGTAGAGTTTGTTTGACATCTGATTTGTGGACTTCTATAGCAACTGATGGTTATATGTGTGTTACAGCTCATTTTATTGATGCTAATTGGGTCTTACAGAAAAGAGTGTTGAACTTTTGCTTTATGCCACCACCACATAATGGTGTGTCTTTGTTTGAGAAAGTCTATAAATTGCTGTCTATGTGGGGCATTGAGAATAAGATTTTTTGTGTGACATTGGACAATGCTTCTTCCAATGATATTTCTGTTGACATGCTTAGAACTCAATTGAAAAATAAGAAAGCACTTGTTTGTAATGGTGAATTTTTTCATCTTCGTTGTTGTGCTCATATTCTCAATTTGGTTGTACAAGATGGTTTGAAAGAAATTGATGTTGTTGTTCAAAAAATTCGTGAAAGTATTAAGTATGTAAGAGGCTCACAAGGGAGGAAAAAAAGTTTTTATGAATCTGTTAAGCAAATGGATTTGGATGGTAAAAAAGGTTTAAGGCAAGATGTGCCTACTAGATGGAATTCAACCTTTTTAATGCTTCAAAGTGCTCTCTCTTATCGACGTGCTTTTCAACACCTAGAGTTAACTGATTACAATTTTAAGCACTGTCCTACTGGTGGTGAGTGGGAAAAGGCAGAAAAAATTAAAAAGTTTTTGGCTGTTTTTTATGATGCGACATTGGTCTTTTCTGGCACAAAATATCCCACAGCTAATTTATATTTTCCACAATTTTTCATTGTTTATTTTACCTTGAAGAAAGAAAGTGATAGTGAGGATGAGTATATGAGAAAAATGGCAGATCAAATGCTTGTGAAATTTGAGAAGTATTGGATAGAATTTAGTGTTGTGTTGGCCATAGCAGTGGTCTTGGACCCTAGGTATAAGCTGTCTTTTATTGATTGGTGCTATCAGAAGCTTTATGGGCATGCTAGTTCACTCCAATATTTTAAGGTTCGTGAAAAATTATTTGCTTTGTTTGGGGAATATGTGAGTAATGTTTCTGCACCTTCAATATCTTCTGAAATGGCTGGTCAAGCTACTCAAGAAACTGAAGAACAATATGCTAATGAGGGATCTTTGTTTATGATGCAAGTATGTTTTTTTTTTTCTTTTTTATTTATTTATATTATGTTATTTATATTCTGCCTAAATTAATATCTATTATGTTGTTTTTATATGTAGGAATTTGATTCTTTTCATAGTATGAATATGGGTAGGCAGGCACAAAAAACTCAATTGGAGCTCTACTTGGATGAACCAAGAGTAGATAGGAATGCAAAATTAGACATTCTTGCTTTTTGGAAAGGAAATGAATTTCGGTATCCAGAACTTGCTGCTATGGCTCGTGATGTTTTGAGCATTCCTGTTTCTAGCGTTGCTTCAGAATCTACTTTTAGTGTTGGGGGACGAGTCATTGATCAATTCAGGAGTGCACTTAAACCTGATGTTGTGGAGGCATTGGTTTGTAGCAGAGATTGGTTATATGCAGATATAGGTAATTTATTTTTTATTTACATGTTGGCTGAATGAGTTATAAGTTTTATGATGATTTTTTAAAAAGAAAATAATATATATATGTCAGATTTCATATATGGCAGATTTCATATATGTCAGATTTCCCATATTATGTCAACTTTAAATGGTAGAAACGTTGCTCTATGGACAAAATATAATAGTTTATAGATGTTATTTGGCAGACTTGGTACAGTAGACTATCTATGATTTGTTATCCTATCTTTCGATGTCCAACTTAGCTGTCAATATCTATGTAGGATCATGAACTTTCTTCTCCTTTTCTCTTTATGACATTGTGGTAGAAACTAAAACTTTACTTGTGAAATTAGTGTTTTATAGCTATTAATTTATAAAAGACAAACTCTAAATGTTATGGAGCTTTTCTAAAAGTTTCAAATTTTAGTATTTCCTTGTAAAACTCTTTTTAGCTTTAAAAACTCACAGGTTAAGTTCTGCTTAATGCAGAGTTGATATGTATTATTTTTTAAAACTTAAATTTGTCTAGGTACAATTGTATTTTTATCCACATTTATCGAAGTTCATTACTACTAATTACTACTATGTGAATTACTATTATTTACTTAATTGATTCAATTGCTTCAATTGCTTGATTACCCAACAGTTTCTAAATTTCTTATTTATAATGCTTTGATAAGTTTTTAATGTTTCATTCAATTTTTTGATGTAGAACTTGCACAATCAGAGTTGGAAGAGCTTACTGAAGATATAATGACTATGAATATCAATAAGGATGAGCACATAGAAGACACCTCTTCAATGGGACCCTCAATCTCTTCTAATCCAGCTTCTTAATTAGTGATATCTTTTACTTTTTGATTTGGCACTTGGATGGTTGGACTTGGATTTTTTTGCCATCATGGAAATATTGATCTATCATGTAATTATTTTGGTTTGTCTTTTAGATTTTTGAGATGGCACTTGGATGCCATGTAATAATCTTGGCTTTTTATTATGGAACATTGACATATTATTGAATTTGGATTTGATTGTATGAGGGTTGGAACCTTTTGGACTAGTAATTTTATTTTGAAGGAATGAAAGAATTCTTTGCTATTGTTATTATTTGAATTTTTATTACTTGATTTATGGTTGAAGTATAAATTTAGATACATGGGAGTTGATAGCAGGTTATTTGGGTTAAGTTTAATTAAACAGGTTGTTTGCGTCATAATCAAACAGGTTATTAACAAGTTATTTGTGTCGATTTTAACTTGACCTACTAATTAAACGGGTTAAACGGGTCGTGTCGGGTTACCCGTTTAATAAACAGGTCGTGTTAGGGTTGAGAAATCCTGACCTGTTTACTAAACAGGTCGGGTTCGGGTTGACCTATATAACATAATACTCACATCTCAACCCGACACGAACCCGACACGCGAACACGAATTGCCACCCCTATTCAAAACCATATTAATTACACCAAACAAACTATATAAATTAATGGACATCAAACCCACACAGGATACAGCACGAAGAGACAGCTCAGCCCAGTGCAACAAAGTTGTGATGCTTCGATCAAATTCAAACTTTTAGACTAGAGTTGGGTGGGGTGCGCCAGGCCCGAGCAGTAGTGCAACGCATGTGCGACGCTTAAGAGCCCAAGTAGCAAGCCACTGTGGTGAGCTCTTCCCCTCAAGAAATAAATTTAATATCGTGTGCGCCGATGACCTACATATCAGATATTAAACTGATAAGAACAGATACTACACTTGATCTTAGCCAAAAGGCCGAGAAAGGTATGCTTTGTCTAGCATCTGATTTTCCCTTTTATTTCTCAGCTTTGTGTGTCTCTCCTCACTCTTACACGATGTGGGACTCGGCATTTGAAACCAGCAAGAGAGGAAGCACGTCTATCAATGCATCTCTATTATGCACAGAACCAGGAAAATGTCTTAGCATATGCTACTATTTGCAGGCGAAGTACCATTGCATTTGGTGATAAAATACATTTTTTTACTTAATGTAATACAAACTACCTTACAAACTCTTAGAGATATTAGATAGACTGCATCTCACTTATTTACATACTCAAATATAGTAGATTTAGATTTTTATTATTTAGATGGGTAGCAGGCTCTGATATCAGTAACACAAACACAAAAAGATAAAGGCTCTGGTTATTATCATCAATCTAACGTAGGACTTCTATGTCCTTTGCTAATAAAAATAAGCCATATGACACATCAAGATTTTTTCTTGTGGTCATGTCTTCTAGCAAATCTTCGACTTTTTTGACTTGATTTTTAGTTGGACGTGTAGGGTTTTTTTTTTTTTTTTTTTTTTTTTTTTTTTGAGAAGGATTTGGACGTGTAGTTGATTGGTAATTGAGCACCCAAAAAAGATAATCCTTAAAAAAAAAAAAAAAATTCAATATTTTTATCTTATAGAAAATGAAAATTTAAATCTAGATTTTGAAAAACACAAAAGAATAGTGTTATTTGAGAAAGAAAAATGCTTATTCCCTCTTGCTTTGAAGCCACAAATATATCAATCTTCATGAAGGATTATTGAAGTGAATAGCTACTATTAATAAGGAGGAATGATATATTAAAAAGGAAAAGGTTTTGCTGCATAGTTGTATGCAGCAATTATTACATAATGGGTTATGTGGCAGCAAAAAGAAAGTGACAAGTGTCTAAGGGTTCACTTGATCATGAGCATTGCACATGACCCTTGGCACATATTGCCTATCTTTTTGCTACCACATTACCCCTTATGCAACAAAACTTTTTCCCTATTGAAAATAAAAAATGGGGAATCATTAACCAATTGATTTTTCAAGCTTTACCAACAAATCAATTGAAGACATGGCCACAAGTTTAGCATAATGGGGAAAAAGATGTGAAAATTCTTCCAGCCATATCAAATTTTGTTCTTAAAGGCAACAAAGGAAGAAGAATTTTTTGAAAATGGAATAGTTAATTCATATGAATTAGCTTATGTTGATATAACAAATTATTGGACAAAAATCTAATTAACTTTTTTGATAGAACAAAAGAAAAATAGGAATCAACCTTCAAAAAAATTTATTGTAATAGGTGGCAAAAGGTTATTTGTTACTCAAATATCAATCAACTACATGCCAATTGCACATCAAGTCAAAAAAGCTGAAGATTTGCTAGCATATGATATAGAAGAAGTCTTACATTAGATTTGATGATAGCTAGTCTTATCTCTTCTCCATCATTAGATGAATAAGAATATTACAACCTCATTAACCATGTGGAGGAATGAAATCTTCTCCATCATTAGATGAACTAGTCGCAGACCCACGCATTGCTGTTGTTGTTGTTGTTGCTTTACTATCGTCTATGTAACTTATGTAAAATTCTTATATGGTTAAATTATCCAAATCATGCTGTGTAATAAAATAATATTATATTTTTTATAATGCAAAAGGATAACATTTAAAAATCAGAGAAAACAAAAAAGAAAAAAAAACTTAAAACACAAAATTAAATTGCATCAACTCAAAGTAGAGTTCTTAAACATACAAAAAATTAATAACCTAAAACAGAGATGCAAGAAAAATAAAAAATCCCCAAAAAATTTGAGAAAGAGAAATAACCTTTTTTTTGGGGGGAAAATTATGCACAGAAATATTAAATAGAAAAGATAATGAAAAATTTATAATAAGAGGATAATAATAAGAAGAAACAAAATAAATGAAGATAAAGAGAAAGATGAAGAGTGATATTAAGGTAGAGGGAGTTATCAAAAAAGATATTAAGGTAAAGGGTAGTGGGGAGATTAAAATGTGAAAGGAATAAGTAATATTGGAGAAAGTGTAAATATTATAAAAAATGAGTATGATGTTATAAGGAAATTTTTATTTATTTGTATTTAATTAAAACATTAAATGTGTGTATATATATATATATATTGCAACATGAAAAATAATAAACCCTAGTCATATAACTAAATTAAAGTTACTTTATGATGTTGAGTTAACAAAACAAATTGGTGGTTACTAGAAAGCTAAGCATTTTTTTTTTTTTAAGAATAAACCTAAAAACTGAACATGAATCATCTTGTCTTATTGCTTGTCATTTGGGTGAGATTGAAACCTCATAAATTAATGGAGTCTTATTAGACCTATCAACCATTATAGCTCTAAAGAATGCCAATAACAAAAACTTAGCATAAATCAGTACTTATTCTTTGTAAGTCAAGAGGCTGCACATACAATCTAACGTATATCATTACCCGACAATGTTTCAACTCATTATACAAAAATGTAATCATGCAAATGAACTTTGAAATATCCATTTGGTGTTACGATCAATGGTATGTAGCTTTCAAGAAAAAATATGTAGTAGTGGTAAATTAAACAATGATACTATTCAACTACTCAGATTTATCACAATATGAGGAAAACATGAATGCATTATAGACCCCTTTGTTCCTTATGGGCCATACAAAATTTAAATGGAATTAAGAAGAAATAGATTTCTAAATATATAAATAGAATAATTTTTGTTAGAAGTCAATCACTCCACATGAGGAGAGAAAAAAAAAATCAAATGAAAAGATAACGTATCAAGTCTAAAAGGAATTTCACAGAATAAATGTTATGTTGTACAAAAATAACATATATAGAACAACTAAATCGATGAATTGAAAGCAACCCAAACTAAGAATTTAAAAGAAAAACAAATATAATAAAGTTAACAATTAAAGAGAGAGAAAAAAAAATTAAAATCACATCAGCTTAATATAAAGTTCTAAAGAACATAACAATTTATCAACCTAAAACAGAGATGCAAGAAAAATAAAAAATCCACCAAAAAATTGAGAGAGAGAGAGAACCTTTTTTGTGAGAGAAAAGTATGTAAATAATAGAAGAGAGAATGACAAATTTGTAGTAAGAGGTGTGAATAAGAAAGGACAAAGAAAAGAAAGATGGAGGGAAATATAAAGAGTGATATTAAGGTAGAGAGTAGGGGGGAAATGAAAAGGTAAGGAAGAGTAGTGAAGTGATGAAAATGTAACGGATAGAGAAAGTATAAATATTAAAAAAAAAAAAAGTAAGTGTTAAAAAAATTATAGAAAAATTAATAAGAAAAATTGATAATGATGTGGATAATATATATCGATATGAATATCTGAAGCTTGGTGGATCCTTGTTTAATTGCATAAGTGTGAACAATTTCTCTTGAAATTATGGATTACTTGCAATTACTTTAAGGTTATGAGCTTCTTATGAATAACGATTAGGCCCGTGCAGCAAACTTGTGAAACTTTGGGCTAGTTTTGGTGGGGTGCGCCAAGCCCGTGCAATAGAGCAACGCATGGGCGATGATTGAGAGCCCCAGTAGCAAGCTATTAAGGCTCTACTAAACTATAATTAAGGCTCTAGGTATAAGATCGATAGTATATGCCACTTCTAGGTATATAAGGTCGTTTTTAATGTGAGCAAACAATGAACTAGAATGGGATACACAAAGGTGTTAAGTTGGAGACCTTTTTCCGTGCATCAAAGTATAGTTTCTATCATTGTAGTATCAAATTTATCACAATAAAAATAACTCAGGACCGGTGATTAACCCTTGTACTAGAATTGGGTGGGGTGCGCCAGGCCCAAGCTATAGTGCAACGCATGGGCGACGCTTAAGAGCCCCACTAGCAAGCTACTGCAATGGGCTCTCCCCCTCAAGAAATAAATTTAATATCGTGTGGGCCGATGACCCACATATCAGATATTAAACTGATAAGAACAGATACTACACTTGATCTTAGCCAAAAGGCCGAGAAAGGTATGAGTATTTCACCCACACATGCCATCTTTTATTGTCCAACTCGTACAGGTTCTCCTCTTCTGGAGGCAGTGTGGGACAAGTACTGTGGTAACCTATCACTTATTTTTTACCTCTGAATTTGTATTTCTGGCTAAGATGTTAAATACAAGCTCAAAGTTAAAACAGTTTTGTATCAACAAATAAAGATTCTTGCGATTGAACCTGATGAGGCTTTGAGTCTAATGAAGATCGAAACCCTGTGTATAATAAATAATTTACAAGATTATCAAAATGATGCAGCGTAAGTGGCTGTTCAGAGAAAAAAAGAAGAAGAAGAAAAGGAAGAGAGGATTTTTTTTTTTTTTGCAGTATTTGTGGCAGGAAATGTAGCCTGCTACCATTGCAAGGAGGATGATTGCTAATGAAAATATTCAACGTGGTAGAATTCCCAAGATGATTGTGGCTTCTGCAGATTCAATGTAGAAACATTGTTTAGAGTTTAGACATGAAACAGGAACGTTCCTCTTTAATAAGTGAAAGATTGAAAGTTCACTGGTAACAAAAACTAATTGGGTCAATTCACCTTGGCCTTTTTTGATATGCAGTTTGACTCCATCATTGACGGATGAGCCTAACGATAGAATCACAAGAAAAGTTGAAGTTCTCAAAAGAAGATGCAAGAAACTTTACATTATTCGTATCAGTTTGTTGTGGTATAAATATGAATGAAAGGAACAACATTCTATATAAGACAATCAGAAAGGGAAGTAGTCCATCCTTTGTTCTTACTTAAACAAATAAACAAAATATATAATGATTATCTAACATATTGGGATTTTGTAGGCAGTTGTTGGAACCCACCTCCACTACTTTTTGTTAAAGTGAACGTCAATGCAACCATCAATGATGACAAAGCAAAATCGTATGGGACTGAGGGAGAAGTCCTGACTTCATTGATGTTTAGGATCCTCTTATAGCTGAATCCAAAGCAACCCTTCTTGGTCCAATTCAGTCCACTTCGGTCCAATTCGGTCTTACTCAGTCCGTTCGGTCTTGTTCCATCCATTTAGATCCAATTCAGTCTTATTCGTCCATTTGCTCCACTTCTGTCCATTCCGTCTACTTCGGTATATTTGGTCCAACTCGATCCACTTTGATCTTTTTCAGTCCACTTCATTCCAATTGGGTATGAGTCGGTCCAATGCGATCCATTCACTCCACTTGCTCCATTTCGGTCCACATCAGTCCATTCAGTTCACTTCGGTCCAACTCAATTTAATTCGGTCCCCTGCCGTCCATTCAGTTTACATGGTCTAAATCGGTCCATTTCAGTATGTTCGGTCACTTTGTTCTTATTTGGTCCAATTCAGTCCATCAGTCTAATTGGTCCAATTCCGTCCACATCTGTCCATTTGGTTCACTTCAGTCGAATTTGGTCTTATTCAATTCTTTTCAGTCTATTTTGATCCATTTCAGTTTATTCAGTCCACTTATGTCCATTCAGTTCATTTTGGACTAATTGGGCCTTAAATTTATTCTTTTTATAGGCTGAATTTTTTTTTCATAAGTTTTTAGAAATTAGAGATAGAGGCCCTTAAAATTCAAGTTTCAATAATGTAAGTATTATGCTTATATTTGGAAAGAGATAAAAAAATGCTACAATTCTAAACTTATTTAATAATTTAAACTTAATGTAACATGTTACACGTGTTCCATGGAATGAAAACGAACGTGTGGATCCAAACAGGTATAAAAAATGCTACAATTCTAAACTTATTTAATAATTTAAACTTAATGTAACATGTTACACGTGTTCCGTGGAATGAGAGTGTACATTTTTTTTTTAATATTCTTGATGTGCTCAAATTAGTCAACTGATTATGGTATATTTAAAACCCTTTTAATAACATCATCTCTATTTATATAAAAAAAATATTATAATCATGAAATTTTAATATTTTAATTAAATTATGTTTTTCATATATATTTTACTATGCATTGTTGTTGAATGCAAAATACATTATATGTTCTGTAAGGACACAAATCAAGCTTGGACTCAAGTGCGTGACAGGGCCGGCCCAAATGGCCTAAACAATATAATTTGTAGAGAGTGGACTTGAAGCCTAGACTTCTCAGGACAATCTATTCCAGTCTCATCTTTTTCTTGCTCTGAATCTCATGTGTTTTATGTGAAGAATCCTATTTTATTTTTGTTTCAACTTTCAACCTCGACATTTTTCTGTAACAGCAAATACGTTTATCTTTTTTCAAATCACACGGATAGATCGATACTTGTGCATACAATGGGAAGCATTTTTTTCGTTAATGTGGGGGGGTTTAGACTATTTTCTTAGGGATGTATAATCCCTTAAATAACCACAATTAGTGTATACGGTCTCATAACTTGCACCAAAGCCATCAGCATGTAGAGTCATTTACTCATTTTACGCGTTGGTTGTCACCAAAACCTCTTGGCATGGTAAAGTAATCAACGAATGCAGCTATTACAGCAGTATGTGGTTACCTATTAATTCGGACGGATGCCACAAGAAGAAGTAGAGCATGTTTACTTCAAGAAAATAAACTTGATTCCACAGGATTCTTTGAATACACAAGAAGAGATTAGTGTGAAGTTTACCAGAAAATAAAGAGACAAAAGTTTGAATTGCCTTGTAGGCTACAATGTGTTTAAATAGTAAAATAAACCCTGGGGTAGCTAAGAAAACAAACCAAAAATCCTAATGTGCATTAAACACAAAATTAGGTGGCAAAATGAGATAATTGCAAACTAAATAATAATATTTCAGGGAGATGTCCCAAAATAGACAATAAATTATTCTTACTTTAATTTAAAAGTTACAATGTAAAATAAAAAAAAAAGTAATAAAAATGGTAAAAACACAAATTTTAGAACCTAAACAAAGGAATTTGCCTAAATAGCAGCTTCAATCATGGCCTAAGGTCACGAGTTTCGCTCCAAGCGTTGTGAAGGATTTTCATGCAATTTTTCAATTAGTTAGATCAGTTTTTAAAAAGCTATACATAATAACATCAATAGTCTTCCCATGGACAATAACATATTTCCTAAGTACACCTTCCTTTTGAAACCCAGCCTTTTCCAAAACCCTTTGTGAGGCCTTAATTTCCACATTAACATAGCCTTCCAATCTCTCCATTTTTGGAAACTCTTCAAACACACTAGAAATAACCAATTTCACTGCCTCTGTGGTTATACCTTTGTTCCAATACATTGATCCAAGAGCATAGCTGATTTGCCCTCTACATATCTCATAGTCAGACCCTGGTTTGACACATATGAATCCAATTGGACGGTCCTCCAAGCATATGGCCCGGTACCATGGGTGAGGAATGGCAACTTCCTTAAGATAATCAAGTGCATCTTCTCTTGAAGTGTAGTACCTTAGTCTGCTCGTGCGAATGACTTGATCATCGCATGCCCATTCCATGAAGTCATCCACATCAGATAATTGGTAGGGGCGTAGTTTGATTTCCATCTTATTAATCTCTCTAATATCTTGGGCCTGTAGCTAACACCAAACACTAAAGTGATTGCTAAATGTTTAGGGGAAAAAAAAAAGAGAGAGAATAAATATATAGAAAAGAACAGGTTATAACTTAAAAGGATCAAGCAATAGAACTACAAGTTAAAAGGAGCAAGAAAAACTAGGGAACCAAAACACACAAAATTTATTGATTCAAACATGTTTTACATAACAAAGGAAACATACTGCATATGTCTGTTTCAATGTGGGAATATACGCATCTATATTTTTAGTGGGGATGCTAGTGCTACACTCATCAAGTGGTCAACTAAATTCCCACAATAAATTAATTTGCAATTATTTGAGCACTGATCAATCAGCATGAACACAAAAGATATTAACCAGAGTCAAAAGCAGCTTTACCCTCACTCCACTCTTTGAAGCTAAAAATAAAGCATGTCGCATCAATCACAGAGCTTCAATCAGCAACAGCAACAGGAAAATCAAGTTTTAAGGACAGATAAATAAACTTTTGTTGATGACTAATTTAAAGTAGAAATGACCACGGGTTGGGTTCGGGCTGAATTTTTCTATATCCAGACCCGGCCCGTTTAAAAAACAGGTTTTTATGCGGGTTCAAACCCGCCTCGCCGGCCCAGTTTAGCCTTACCAGATTTGGTCCCAATGCGTGGCCCAAAGTGTGGCCGAACCAAATATATATATTTTTTTGAATTGAAGCCCTTTTTGTCAAACCCAATTTGATCTTTAATTATTTTGTTAATTCTACTGTCATTTTCTAATTATGCATTTGTTTCACTCTAAAGTTTTCGTTTGTTTCAAGTGGTTACATACTTACATTCAAGTTTCAACCTTGTTCCCAATATATAAGAACCCCTTGGATGCTCTGCACGTTCTCTAGGGTTTCTCATCATCAATATTTATATATATATATATATATATATGAACACCTTAGATTCTAGCCGAAGTGAATTTCTAATGTATACATACAATCTTTTACACCACAAATACATACAATCTGAGTTTTCTTAAGTAGAGAAAACAAAAGAAAAACAAACCGGCGGTAAGAGGCAGTGAGCTTGGGCCGGCGGTGCTTGAGAGTGAGTGAAACGGAGGCCGTGTGAGTTGTGAGACTGAGAATGAGTGTGCTTCTGCGAGGGTGAGGCGTGACTGTGAGTGTGCTTTTATGTGAGGGTGAGGCGCTGGGAGTCTTTGAGTGAGGGAGGCTGAGGCGTGAGATCTAGAGCTGTTTCTGACTTCTTCGCTTTTCCTTCATCTGCTTTTGTGTTGCTTTTCTTATCCCTTCCTTTAATTTCATTTACTTTTGTCTGTAATGCTTTTTTAAGGGTTGTGAGTAGGGGTGGCAATTCGTGTTCGCGTGTCGGGTTCGTGTCGTGTCAACTCATACATATCCGACTATATGGGTCAACACTAACCCGACATGTTTATTAAACAGGTCAAGATTCCTCAACCCTAACACGACCCATTTATTAAACGGGTCAGTCGTGTCGACCTGTTTATCTGATTTTATCAAAATGAAGAAAAACATTTATGGAAAAACAAGCAAATAAATATTTTAAATATAAAATTTAGAACTAATGAGTAATTATATCACAAATAATCATTCAAAACTAAAACATATCTCAATATCATAAATAATCAATCACAATACGTCAAAGAAAATAAACTACAATAACTAATAAGTTTATATACCTATAGTTTGAATGGTATATTGGTAAAATTTCATTTAATTAAACGGGTCAGACGGGTCAAACGGGTTCCATAGTTTAAACCCTAACCCAACCCGTTTATCAAACGGGTTCATCGTGTCAACCCAAATATGACACGAACCCATTAAGCCTCAACCCATAACCTGCTAATTTCGTGTCGTGTCGTGTCGGGTTCACGGGTCGTGTCCAATTTTGCCACCCCTAGTTGTGAGCTAGTGGCATTGGAAAATGGAAATTGGGAAGATAGCGCGACTTTTTTTTAGATACCATTTATTTTATGGAAAATTAAAAATAAAAATAATAAAAAAATATTTTTTACTATTTTTTAGCATTATTTATTTGTTTATTTACACTATTCATATTCCATAGACAATATAAGGGGAGCTAAGCTGGAATAAAAAAAAAAAAAAAGACAAAAACGCAAACACATTATTGTTTGTTACAAAGGGTCCGTTTGGATAGAGCTTATTTTTACTGAACTGAAAAATGAAACTGAAAATACTTTAGCAAAATAATTTTTTAATGTGTAAATAGTACTGCGGGACCCATTTTTATAAAAAAATTGCTAAAAAAGTACATGAACAGTGCATAAACAGTGTATGAACAGTGCATGAACAGTGCCAAACAGTGATTTTTGTCTCTCGCACAGTACCGCTACAGTGAAAAAGTGCATGAACAGTCCCGGTTACTGTTCATGCACGTTGAAAAAAAAAAAAAAAAAAAAAGGAGAAAACGCGGAAACGGAAACGCAACGGGAGAAAAGCTCTATCCAAACGAGTATAAAGTCTTAAGGCCCACATGATATGATGATTTGGGACAACTTGATGCTTTTAATTTTATTTTTGCGAAAACCACATTTTCGTCCCTATATTTTCATCTGATTTTTATTTTGGTCCGTAACTTTTATTTCCATCACTTATAGTCTTTATTTTGAAAAATGCGTCTCGTTTTCGTCTCTATCGTTACATCAAAAACAAAAAATGCACACGTGACAAACGAAGTGCACTGTTAAGCTGACGTGGCCATTAAAATAATAATAAAAAATGTCACGTCAGTATCTAAATTAAAAAAATTAATTTATTAATTTTAACTAGATAAAAAAAATTAAAAACAGAATTAAAAATTAAAAATTACATGAATGAAGATCTACAAAACAAGAAAAAAGTCACATCAAAACAAGAAAAACAAGAACACAAAACAAGAACACAAACCCAGATAAGGATCCCAAACCCAGAAATTAAAAAAAAAAAAAAAAAAAACTCATCCAAACCATCCACAAGATTAACAATATCATGATCCCCAATCCCCACTAACCCTAACCCTTCACCCATTTTGTAAATGCATATGATTCTGTAAATCCCACTCTTTTCTCCCAAAGCCACCGCCGCCGCTACTGACTCCCACTACCACGTCTTCTCTCGCCGAGCCCCAAAGCGAAACTAGAAGAACGCCCACAACCGTCTTCTCTCTTGAGTCGGTTCGTGTTAATCTCAACCGTGCCAATCTGGCTCGGGCGTTGAGGTTGTCGTTGCCGGGGAAGAAGGGTGCCGCTGCCGTTGCTTCGGTGGTGGAGGTGGACTCACTGGGGTCGGCGGAGGAGATTGGGTTTGTGGAGGATTTGGTGTCGAAAAGGCGGAGAAGGTTGAAGAGAAGATGGAGGTTGAGGTTGGTGTTGGTGTCACAAGGGTCGCTCGCTCGTACGACGTGGAAGACGAGGAAGAAGATGGAGATGGAGATGGAGATGGAGGGGCAAGAAGGTCATTTTGCTTCTGATGATGATGCTGATGTTGTTGTTGTTGTTGTTGTTACTGTTGTAATTGTTGTTGTAAAAACAATTGTTGTTGAGACAGATTTTTTTTTTTTTTTTATGGAACAAGAAGGTCATTTTTTTTTTTTTTTTTTTTTTTTTTTTTTTTTTTAATTTTTTTTTGGGTTTGTAAGAGGGTTGGGGCTGTTTGTGATGGTGAAGAAGATGAGTGGATGTAGGAGGAGGGAAGAGAAGTGGGGGGGGATGGGTTGAAATCGGAAGAGATGCCGCTGCTTTGTTTTCCGATTTGAACTTCCGATTTCTTTTTATTTTGATTTTGATGGATTTTTTTTTTTTTTTTTTTTTAATTTCTGGGTTTGGGATCCTTATCTGGGTATGTGTTCTTGTTTTGTTTTGTGCTCTTGTTTTGATGTGCCTTTTTTCTTGTTTTGTAAATCTTCATTCATGTGATTTTTAGTTTTTAATTCTATTTTTATTTTTTTTATTTAGTTAAAATTAATAAATTAATTTTTTTTAATTTAGATGCTGACGTGGTATTTTTTATTATTATTTTAATGGCCACGTCAGCTCAACAGTGCACTCCGTTTGCCACGTGTGCATTTTCTGTTTCTGATGTAACGGTAGGGACAAAAACGAGGCGCGTTTTCCATAATAGGGACTAAATGTGGTGGAAATAAAAGTTAGGGACTAAAATGAAAACTGGGTGAAAATGTAGGGACGAAAATGTGGTTTTTGTCTTTTTTTTTTTTTAATAAAAAAAAATGGTTACTATTATTATTGGAATAGATATTTCATATTTAGGCTTGAGATGGTATATTAGACATAGTTAAAATATATAGATTTATAGTTTTAATTGAACTATTTTAAATAATTTTTTTTTGCTAATTTAATATTTTTATATATACATTTAAAATATATATAAATTAATTATGATCACGTTTCAAAACCATAATAATTACACCAAACAAACTATAAATTAATGGGCATCAAACCCACACAGATACAGCACGAAGAGACAGCCCAGCCTAGTGCAACAAAGTTGTGATGCTTCAATCAAATTCAAATTTTTAGACTAGAGTTGGGTGGGGCGCGCCAGGCCCGAGCTATAGTGCAACGCATGGGCGACGCTTAAGAGCCCCAGTAGCAAGCTACTGTGGTGGGCTCTTCCCCTCAAGAAATAAATTTAATATCGTGTGGGCCGATGACCCACATATCAGATATTAAACTGATAAGAACAGATACTACACTTGATCTTAGCCAAAAGGCCGAGAAAGGTATGCTTTGCCCAGTGTCTGATTTTCACTTTTATTTCTCTGCTTTGTGTATCTCTCCTCTCTCTTACACGATGTGGGACTCAGCATTTGAAACCAGCAAGAGAGGAAGCACGTTTATCAATGCATCACTATTATGCACTGAACCAGGAAATTGTCTTGGCATATGCTATTATTTGCAGGCGAAGAACCATTGCATTCGGTGATAAAATATATTTTACTTAAAATGTAATACAAACTCTTAGAGATAGTAGATAGACTGCATCTCACTTATTTACATACTCAAATATAGTAGATTTAGATTTTTATTATTTAGATGGGTAGTAAACTCTGATATCAGTAACACAAACACAAAGAGATAAGGCTCTGGTTATTATCATCAATCTAACCTAGGAGTTCTATGTCCTTTACTAATAAATATAAGCCATATGACACATCAAGAGTTGTTCTTGTGGTCATGTCTTCTAGCAAATCTTCAACTTTTTTGACTTGATTTTTAGTTGGACGTGTAGTTGATTGGTATTTGAGTATCCAAAAAAGATAGTCCTAAAAAAAAATTTTGTCAATATTTTTATCTTATAGAAAATGAAAATTTAAATCTAGATAATGAAAAACACAAAAGAATCGTGTTATTTGAGAAAGAAAAATGCTTATTCTCTCTTGCTTTGAAGCCACAAATATATCAATCTTCATGAAGGATTATTGAAGTGAATAGCTACTATTAATAAGGAAGAATGACATATTGAAAAGGAAAAAATTTTGCTGCATACTTGTATGCAGCAATTATTGCATAATGGGTTATGTGGTAGCAAAAAGAAAGTGATAAGTGTCTAAGGGTTCACTTGATCATGAGCATTGCACATGACCCTTGGCACATATTGCTTTCTTTCTGCTACCACATTACCCATTATGCAACAAAACTTTTTCCCTATTGAAAAAAAAAATGGGGAATCATTAACCAATTGATTTTTCAAGCTTTACCAACAAATCAATTGAAGACATGGCCACAAGTTTAGCATGATGGGGAACAAGAGGTGAAAATTCTTCTAGCCATATCAAATTTGGTTCTTAAAGGCAACAAAGGAAGAAGAATTTGCTGAAAATGGAATAGTTAATTCATATGAATTAGCTTATGTTGATATAACAAATTATTGGGCACAAATCTAAATAATTTTTTTGATAGAGCAAAAGAAATATAGGAATCAACCTTCAAAAACAATTATTGTAATAGGTGGCAAAAGGTTGTTTGTTACTCAAATATCATCAATCTTATGTTAGATTGATGATAGCTAGAGTCTTATCTCTTCTCCATCGTTAGATGAATAAGAATATTACAACCTCATTAACCATATGGAGGAATGAAATCTTCTCCATCATTAGATGAACTAGTTGCAGATCTACGCATTGCATGTGATAATTTTTTTAGAGCTATCTCATAAATATATATTATTTATTTTTTATTATAATAATAATTATTATTTGTTGTTGTTGTTTCGCTATTGTCTATGTAACTTATGTAAAATTCTTATATGGTAAAATTATCCAAATCATGTTGTATAATAGAATAATATTATATTCTTTATAATGCAATAGGATTAAATTTAACAATTAGAGAAAAAAAAAAAAACTTAAAACACAAAACTAAATTGCATCAACTCAAAGTAGAGTTCTTAAAAATGCAAAATATTAATAACCTAAAGCAAAGATGCAAGAAAAATAAAAAATCCACCAAAAAATTAAGAGAAATAACCTTTTTTGTGAGGGAAAATTATGCATAGAAATATAGAATAGAAAAGATAATGAAAAATTTATAATAAGAGGATAATAATAAGAAGAAACAAAATAAATGAAGATAAAAACAAAGATGAAGAGTGATATTAAGATAGAGGGTAGTGGGGAGATTAAAATGCGAAAGGAATAAGCAGGGCCGGCTTAATGTGTTTTGGGGCCTAAGACAAATTTTGAGTGGGGCCTTTTAAAAAAAATTTAAATATTAAAATTTTTATTTGTTGTTTTTTTTTTCTCACAAAATAGTTATATTTGTTAACATAATAACAACCAGTGTTAATGTGGACCCATATAAGAGTATACAAGTAATTTTTTTTTTTTTTTATAACAAATCAATAAAATTCTAAAACAAAAAAAAAAAAATTTGAAGATGAAATTTATTTAAAAAATTAAAACCCTAAGAGATAAGTACAGACGTAGCTCCATGATTACTAAAAATAATAAAATAAAATAAATTTATGGTCCTATGCTACTCCACGTCCCAACCAATATGTTAAATGAATGAACGAATGACAATGAGTTAAACTATGTGCTGCCACACGGGGGTGTGGCTTGATTGTAGGAGTCCTCGTCCTGCACCCAAAGAGGAGCGGTTCGAGCAATAGCCCCAACAAGGCCCATGTGTTACACGTAGTATTACCCATTACCGTCACGTAACGTGGAGTTGATGAGCCCACACCAGAGACCCTTTTTTTTATTTAGCCAAAAAAAAAAAAAAAACTATGTGCTGTGTCAAAATTTAAAGTAATTACCAAGAATAAAATAAAGAGAAAGTAAAACAAGATAGCTTGAATTATGAGAAAGTTTAAGAAAAAAAAAAGGTTCTAGAGAAGTAACAAGCCTGAGGATCAAACTCAAATGAGGAGAAGAAGGTCTAAAGCGTAGTAGCTATTGCTTCAAAATAGTTTCTTTTTTATGCTTTAAATAGAGAGTGGGGAAAAATTTCCAGCAATTAGTACAAGAAAAATTGAGGTCTAAGATTGAATATGTATGTAATTTTTGTCTTTAAATTTTATTTATTTTTTGTTGAGAGAGATTAGTTGTTTGGTTGAGAGAGGGAGTGTGTGTTTTTAGCTTCTTTGTGTGGGAGTTAATGAATTTTACACTGAAAAACACCCATGGAGAACATGAAAGGTTACACATCTAACGAAAATTTATTTGCTCTAGTTTTTTCTTTGATAAAAAATATTATTTTTTATTTATTTGTTAAAATTTTGGGCTTAATTAATACTTTCAAGAAGTAGATCCTATTGGGTAGAAATAATGTTACGATATATAGCATTTTCCACAACAATTAAGTTTGTAAATTTTGGTTTTTATTGGTTTTATTTGGGTCACCATTGACATTATTTTATCATCTAACATTTGGGGACTTAAAAATTTTTGATTGGTTGAAATTTGGGGCCTTTTTTTGCTTAGGGGCCATAGGCGATCGCCTTAGTTGCTTAGTATGTTGAGCTGGCACTGGGAATAAGAAATATTGGAGAAAGTGTGAATATTATAAAAAATGAGTATGATTTTATAAGGAAATTTTTATTTATTTGTATTTAATTAAAACACTAAATATATATATATATATATATATTGCAACATGAAAAATAATAAACCCTATTCATATAACTAAATTAAAGTTACTTTATGATGTTGAGTTAACAAAATGAATTGGTGGTTACTGAAACGCTAAGCATTTTTTTTTTTAAAGAATAAACCTAAAAATTGAATATGAATCGTCTTGTTTTATTGCTTGTCATTTGGGTGAGATTGAAGCCTCACATAAATTAATGGAGCCTCATTAGACCTATCAACCATTATAGCTCTAAAAAATACCAATAACAAAAACTTAGCACAAATCAGTACTTACTCTTTGCAAGTCAAGAGGCTACACATACAATCTAACGTATATCATTACTCGACAATGTTTCAACTCACTACACAAAAATGTAATCATGCAAATAAACTTTGAAATATCCATTTGGTGTTACGATCGATGGTATGTAGCTTTTAGGAAAAAATATGTAGTAGTTATAAATTAAACAACGACACTATTCAACTACTCAGGCTTATCACAATGAGGAGAACATGAATGCATTATAGACCCCTTTGTTCCTTATGGGCCATACAAAATTTAAACTATTGGAATTAAGAAGAAATAGATTTCTAAATATATGAATAGAATAGTTTTTGTTAGAAGTCAATCACTACACATGAGGAGGAAAAAAAAAAAAAAAATCAAATGAAAAGATAATGTATCAAGTCTAAAAAGAATTTCATAGAACAAATTTAATGTTGTACAAAAATAACATATATAGAACAACTAAATCGATGAATTCAAAGCAACCCAAACTAAGAATTTAAAGAAAAACACATGTAATAAAATTAACAATTAAAGAGAGAGAAAAAAAACTTAAATAACAAAACAAAATCACATCAGCATAATATGAAGTTCTAAAGAACACAACAATTTATCAATCTAGACCAGAGATGCAAGAAAAATAAAAAATCCACCAAAAAATTGAGAGAGAGAGAGAGAGAGAGAGAGAGAGAGAGAGAGAGAGAGAGAGAGAGAGAGAACCTTTTTTGTGATGGAAAAGTATGTAAATAATGGAAGAGAGAATGACAAATTTAAAGTAAGAGGTGTGAATAAGAAAGGACAAAAGAAAGGAAGATGAAGAGAAATATGAAGAGTGATATTAAATTAGAGACTTGGGGGGAAATGAAAAGGTAAGGTTGAAGGTAGTAAGGAGATGAAAAGGTAAGGGATAGAAAAAGTATAAATATTAAAAAAATATATGAGTGTGTTAAAAAAAATTATAGAAAAATTAAAAAAAAAAATGATAATGACGTGGACAATATATATTGATAGGAATATCTGAAGCTTGGTGGATCCTTGTTTAATTGCATAAGTGTGAACAGTTTCTCTTGAAACCATGGATTATTTGCAATTACTTTGAGGTTATGAGCTTCTTATGAGTAACAATTAGGCCCGTGCAGCAAACTTGTGAAATTTTGGGCTAGTTTTGGTGGGGTGCACCAAGCCTGTGCAGTAGTGCAACGCGTGGGCGACGCTTGAGTGCCACAGTAGCAAGCTACTGTGGTGGACTCTCCCCCTCAAGAAATAAATTTAGTGTGCGTTACGCTTGAGTGCCACAGTAGCAAGCTACTGTGGTGGACTCTCCCCCTCAAGAAATAAATTTAGTGTGCGTTCTTTCAGTAATAAATTTTCAATTTCAACAAAATAAGTGATATCCAAACAAACTCTTAATATCATGTGTGCCAATATTAAACTGATAAGAACAGATACTATACTTGATCTTAGCCAAAAGGCTGAGAAAGGTATGCTTTGCACATCTTCTGATTTTCCCTTTTATACCTCAGCTTTGTTTATCCCTCCTCTCTCTTACACAATGTGGGACTCACCATTTGAAACCAGCAAAATTGGAAGCACACCTGTGTATCTCACATCTTTGCGTTATATTGTTGCCATAATTGGCTAATAAGCTTGTTCCTTCTTGGAATCCAATTCATTTACTCATAAAATGGTTCTGTCCTACCTATAACGCACTGCTGGTAAGTGGTAACCTATCATCTTTTCTATCCCTCAGTGGATTGTTGCACTTCCTATATAGCATTGAACCAGGAAGATGTCTTAGCTTATGCTATTATTTGCAGGCAAAGAACTGTTGCATTTGGTGGCAATTGGTGGCAAAGGCATGCAGGATGCTAACATTTTATTGACTCGTTTACTGTTACATGAGTTAGATGAAACATATAGCAACCAAACCACAACATCTTTAAGTAGGAAGTATCTAGCTTAAGAGAGACAACCAACCTAACATCTTTGCAACATTTTTTTCCCCTCAAATGACTTGAATTATTCACGACTTAGACATTGGTCAATTCTTGCAACTGCAACTCTTCTTTTTCTTCATCCTCTTTCTAACAAATGGGGCTACTTTTTGTTAAAATTTTCATCATGATTGCCTTATTTTTGGTACAAAAATACCGGCACTGGCAAGTACATCCACCCTCAATTATTCAATACTGCCTTCTGCAGCAATGAAGAGTCTGTTAACAAGTACAACTAGTTGATCGACTAATTCCATTTCCATACAATCACTTCGATTTAGATTTAGTTATATACTATTGCTCAAAAGGAAAAATATTAAAATTATTTCATTATTATAATTAGAATATGAAAGAATTGAGTTCTTCAACTGCATCATTAGAAAAACTTAGGCTTGATTTGGTGGGGGTGTGCCAGGCCCTTGCAGGCTTACAGCCTTGCTGTATTGTAAAGCTAGGGACTTGGGAACCCCAGTGGTGTGGTGGACTCTATGTCTCTATCCCTCAAAAATTAAAAAAAATTAAAAAAAAAAAAAAATCTAGTATCTATCCAATTTTTCCATTAATAAATAAGCTTCATTTGCCCTATTTCTCTTCCACAAATGTGGGATGAGACTTGGAGAGTAACTTGCATATTTGTTCAATGCCGTTGCAATAAATATAATAGCTCAGTCCCTTGGAATCCAGGTTCTTTGTTTTGTTATTTCAGCAAGTATTTTTACATGAAAGCAAAGGCCTTTTTAAAAATAAAATAAAAATAAATAAAATGAAATTGATAGTTATCAGGGATTCAAACTTTAGTTCTCTTAATAAAAGATAGTAGAATATGCCCCTAAACTATAAGGCTCTAGGTATAAGGTCGATAAGTAGAATATGCCACTAAACTATAAGGCTCTACTAAACTATAAAACTATTAAGGCTCTACTAAGCTATATAATTAAGGCTCTAGGTATAAGATCGATAGAATATGCCACTTCTAGGTATAAGGTCGTTTTTAATGTGAGCAAACAATGAACTAGAATGGGATACACAAAGGTGTTAAGTTGGAGATCCGTGCATCAGAGTATAGTTTCTACCATTGTAGTATCAAATTTATCACAATAAAAATAACACAGGACCGGTGATTAACCCTTGTACTAGAATTGGGTGGGGTGCGCCAGGCCCAAGCTATAGTGCAACGCATGGGCGACGCTTAAGAGCCCCAGTAGCAAGCTACTGTAATGGGCTCTCCCCCTCAAGAAATAAATTTAATATCGTGTGGGCCGATGACCCACATATCAGATATTAAACTGATAAGAACAGATACTACACTTGATCTTAGCCAAAAGGCCGAGAAAGGTATGAGTATTTCAATCACACATGCCATCTTTTATTGTCCAACTCGTACAGGTTCTCCTCTTCTGGAGGCAGTGCGGGACAAGTACTGTGGTAACCTATCACTTATTTTTTACCTCTGAAATTGTATTTCTCGCTAAGATGTTAAATGCAAGCTCAAAGTTAAAACAGTTTTGTATCAACAGATAACGATTCTTGCGATTGAACCTGATAAGGCTTTGAGTCTAATGAAGATCGAAACCCTGTGTATAATAAATAATTTACGAGATTATCAAAATGATGCAGCGTAAGTGGCTGTCCAGAGAAAAAAAGAAGAAGAAAAAGAAGAGAGGATTTTTTTTTTTGCAGTATTTGTGGCAGAAAATGTAGCCTGTTACCATTGCAAGGAGGATGATTGCTAATGAAAATATTCAACGTGTTAGAATTCCCAAGATGATTGTGGCTTCTGCAGATTCAATGTAGAAACATTGGTTCGAGTTTAGACATGAAACAGGAACGTTCCTCTTTAATAAGTGAAAGATGAAAGTTCACTGGTAACAAAAACTAATTGGGTCAATTCACCTTGGCCTTTTTTGATATGCAGTTTGATTCCATCATTGACGGATGAGCCTAATGATAGAATCACAAGAAAAGTTGAAGTTCTCAAAAGAAGATGCAAGAAACTTTACATTATTCGTATCAGTTTGTTGTGGTATAAATATGAATGAAAGGAACAACATTCTATATAAGACAATCAGAAAGGGAAGTAGTCCATCCTTTGTTCTTAACTTAAACAAATAAACAAAATATATAATGATTATCTAACATCTTGGGATTTTGTAGGCAGTTGTTGGGACCCACCTCCACTACTTTCTGTTAAAGTGAACTTCAATGCAACCATCAATGATGACAAAGCAAAATCATAAGGGACTGAGGGAGAAGTCCTGACTTCATTGATGTTTAGGATCCTCTCATAGCTGAATCCAAAGCAACCCTTCTTGGTCCAATTCAGTCCACTTCGGTCCAATTCAGTCTTACTCAGTCCGTTCGGTCTTGTTCCATCCATTTAGATCCAATTCAGTCTTATTCGTCCATTTGCTCCACTTCTGTCCATTCCGTCTACTTCGGTATATTTGGTCCAACTCGATCCACTTCGATCTTTTTCAGTCCACTTCATTCCAATTGGGTCTGAGTCGGTCCAATGTGATCCATTCACTCCACTTGCTCCATTTCGGTCCACATCAGTCCATTCAGTTTACTTCGGTCCAACTCAATTTAATTCGGTCCCCTACGGTCTATTCAGTTTACATGGTCTAATTCGGTTCATTTCAGTATGTTCGGTCACTTTGTTCTTATTTGATCCAATTCAGTCCATCAGTCTAATTGGTCCAATTCCGTCCACATCTGTCCATTTGGTTCACTTCAGTCTAATTTGGTCTTATTCAATTCTTTTCAGTCTATTTTGATCCATTTCAGTTCATTCAGTCCACTTATGTCCATTCAGTTCATTTTGGACTAATTGGGCCTTAAATTTATTCTTTTTATAGGCTGCATTTTTAGTTTTGGGTTAAATTTTGTTTTTTTCATAATTTTTTAGAAATTAGAGATAGAGGCCCTTAAAATTCAAGTTTCAATAATGTAAGTATTATGCTTATATTTGGAAAGAGATAAAAAATGCTACAATTCTAAACTTATTTAATAATTTAAACTTAATGTAACATGTTACACGTGTTCCGTGGAATGAGAGTGTACATTTTTTTTTTAATATTCTTGATGTGCTCAAATTAGTCAACTGATTATGGTATATTTAAAACCCTTTTAATAACATCATCTCTATTTATATAAAAAAAATATTATAATCATGAAATTTTAATATTTTAATTAAATTATGTTTTTCATATATATTTTACTATGCATTGTTGTTGAATGCAACATACATTATATGTTCCATTATAAAAAACTTATATAATAGAAAACACTTTTAAATAATGGTGTTCTTAAGACTAAGTGATGTGAATCCAAAATAAGAGGACCATAGGATTCCTAAAACTAATCTTCTAAAAAAAACAACTAAAATTAAGAGATGTGCTTCCATAATAATGATAGGAGTGAGACGTTTTTTCAAACCAAATTCAAAGAAGTGCTCCTTAAAAATTTGCAAAAATATAACCAAAAATTAATTTAAAAAATTACGTGGTAATTAACTTCTATAAAGTCAAGTACCATTTAAAAAAAAAACACCTACTTGGTTTAGTCATTTTTTAAAAATGACAATCGTTTAACATGCCATCACTCTCATTCTAATACTATCATCCATTTTCAATACTACTCATTAATCTCATCTCTCTCTCTCTCTCAACATGCCATCTCTCTTCTAATACTAGCATCCACTTTCAATACTACTCACTAATCTCACCTCTCTCTCAACATGGATCCACTCTCGGTGGTCTGCGACTAACGGACTACATGATTCTAAACGAGCTGGATTGGATCGTCTGGTACAACGATGAGTTACTATTTGGGTTACCCTAGTATCAATCAACTACACGCTAACTATAGATCAAGTCAAAAAAATCTAAAGATTTACTAGAAGACATGACCATAAGAAAATATCTTGATGTATTGTATGACTCTTTACTAGTAGATGACATCTCTTTGCCATCATTACAGAAAAAAGAATATCACAACCTCATTAACTAAACGGAAGGATGAGATATGCACGCTTGAAGCTTGTTGGATTCTTGTAAAAAGATATAGACGCTTGAATTAAAAAAGTTGTACATATCCATGCGTTATTGGGACACCTATTCATGTACTATTGTACTATGATGAGACCTGTATTGTACCTCAAGTTAAATGAAGCAGCAAGAACTAGGGAGTCATTCCAAAACACAAATTTTATTAATTCAACATGATAAAGGCAACTAGGCAAGAGACTGTCAACGTTTGCTCTTTCACTCCACACTCTTCCTCTTTTCTTTTTTTGGAGCAAACGCTCTTACTATTTATAATACTAGGAAAGGCTCTGATTAGTCTTCTTGCACGCACAAACTAGTACAATGAAGCTACCCGTTACAACCAGACTTCACATGGTGAGTGAAATAATTGGCTGACACTTCACATAACTGTTCATGGATCATTTGACATGGTTGGATGCTGCACATATCAGACGGTTTACAACAAATTAAATTTCAAATACATGAGCACTAATCAATCAGCATTAACACACAAAGATACCAGAGTCAAAATCAGCTCTACCTTGATTCTACACTTTTAATTCAGCTGTGATTAACATACAAAATGCAGTATGCAGCTTAATGGCTTAGAAAACATGGAGAAAAACATATAGAAAGATTTGGGTCATCCACATAAATTAAGCAAACATGTGAAACTTTGTACTAGAATTGGGTGGGGTGCGCCAGGCCCGTGCAGTAGTGCAACGCATGGGCGACGCTTGAGAGCCCCAGTAGCAAGCTACTGTGGTAGGCTCTCCCCCTCAAGAAATAAATTTAATATCGTGTGGGCCAATGACCCACATATCAGATATTAAACTGATAAGAACAGATACTACACTTGATCTTAGCCAAAAGGCCGAGAAAGGTATGAGTGTTTCTGTCACACATGCCATTTTTTATTGCCCAACTCGTCCTGGTTCTCCTTTTCTGGAGGCAGTGTGGGACAATACTGCGGTAACCTATGTACACTTCTTTTAGATCTAATTTTGTATTTCTGGCTGAGATGTCAAATACAAACACAAAGTTTAACCAGTTTTGTATTAACAGATTCGATTCTTGTGATTGGGCCTGATTAGGCTATTGAGTCTAAAGCAGATCGAAACTTTGGGTATAATAAATAATTTACGAGATTATCAAAATGATGCTCCGTAAGTGGCTGTCCAGAGAGAAAAAGAAGAGAGGATTTTTTGCAGCATTAGTGGCAGGAAATGTTCTGTTACCATTGCAAGGATGATGATTACTAATGACAACATTCAACCTGTTACAATTCCCAAGATGAACAGTGGCTTCTGCTGATTCAATATAGAAACATTATTTAGAGTTTAGACATGAAACAGCAACGTTCTCCTTTAATAAGTGAAAGATTGAAAGTTCACCAGTAACAAAAACTAATTGGGTCATTTCACCTTGGCCTTTTTTGATATGCAGTTTGACTCCATCATTGATGGATGATCCTAATGATAGAATCACAAGAAAAGTCGAAGTTCTCTAAAGGAGATGCAGCAAACTTTACATTATTCGTATCAGTTTGTTGTATAGATATGAATGAAAAGGAACATTCTATATAAGACAAACAGAGAGGAAAGTAGTCCATCCTTTGTTCTTACTTTGACAAATAAACAAAATATATAAATGATTATCTAACTTCTTGGGATTTTGTAGGCAGTCCGCAGTTGTTGACTTTTTGGAACCCACCTCTACCCCTTTTTTTAAAAGTGAACTTCAACCCCTTTATTGATGTTTAGGATCCTCTTGTATCTGAATCCAAAGCAACCCTTATTGGTCCAATTCGGTCCACTTCAGTCCAATGAGGTCTTAGTCGGTCTGTTTAGTCTTATTCTCTCCATTTCGATCCAATTTAGTCTTATTCATCCATTTGGTCCACTTCTATCCATTCCGTCTACTTAGGTATATTTGGTTCCATTCAGTTCACGTTGGTTTTATTCAGTCCATGTCAGTCTAATTGGTCTTGTTCGGTCCGATGCGATCCATTCACTTTAATTGGTCCAATTCGATCCACATTAGTCCATTCAGTTCACTTCGGTCCAACTTGATCTAATTCCGTCCCCTACGGTCGATTTAGTCCACTTGGTCCAATTCAGTACATTTTAGTCTGTCCGGTCACTTAGTTCTTATTTGGTCCAATTCGGTCAATCAGTGCAATTGGTCCACATCTGTCCATTTGGTTCACTTCAGTCCAATTTGGTCTTTTTCGATCCCGTTCGGTTTTTTTTTATCCACTTTGGTTCATTCAATCTTCTATTCATTCATGTATAAAAAAAAAAAAATTGCTATCCATTTAGTTCATTTTGGACTAATTGAGCCTTAAATTTACTCTCTTTATAGGCTGCAGTTTTAGTTTTCGGCTAAAATTTTTTTGGGCCAAACTTTATAGTTTTGGGCTAAAAAATACAAATAAAATTGACATTAGAAATTAGAGATAGGAGCCCTTAAAATTCAAGTTTCAATAATGTAAGTATTATGATTATATAGGACAAAAATGCTACCATTCTAAACTTATTTAATAATTTAAACTTAATGTAACATGCTACATGTGTTCTATGGAATGGGAGTGTACATTTTTTTTTTTTTTAATATTCTTGATATGCTCAAATTAGTAAACTAATTAAGGTATATTTAAAACCCTTGTAATAGCATCATCTCCATTTATATTAAAAAAAAAAATTATAATTACGAAATTTAAATATTTTAATTAAATTATTTTTTTCATATATATTTTACTATGTATTGTTGTTGAATGCAAAATACATTATATGTTCCATTACATAAAACTTATAAAATAGAAAATACTTTTGAATAATGGTGTTCTTAAGACTAAGTGATGTGAATCCAAAATAATAGGACTACAGGATTCCTAAAACTCATCTTCTAAAAAAAACATCTAAAACTAAGAGATGTGCTTTCATAATAATGATAGGAATGAGACATTTTTTCAAACCAAATTCAAAGAAGTGCTCCTTAAAAATTTGGAAAAATATAACCAAAAATTAATTTAAAAAATTTACATGGTAATTGACTTCTAAGAAGTCAAGTACCATTAAAAAGACCAACCACCAACTTGGTTTAGTCATTAAAAAAAAAAAAAACAAAAGTCGTTTAGCATGCCATCTTCTCCTTCTAATACTAGCATCCACTCTCTCTCTCTCTCTCTCTCTCTCTCTCTCTCCATGGATCAACTCTAGGCAGTCTGCAACTAGGCGACTACAAGATCGAAAATGAGCTGGATTAGATCGTCCGGTATAACAACGAGTTCCAATTCAGGTTACCCTAGTACCAATCAATCATATGCCAACTATAGATCAAGTAAAAAAAAATCTAAAGATTTACTAGAAGACATGATCATAAGAAAATATCTTGATGTGTCATATGACTTTTCTTTACTAGTGACATCTTTTTGCCATCATTACACAAAGAAGAATATCGTAACCTCATTAACTAAATGGAAAGATGAGATACGCACACCTGAAGCTTGGTGGATTCTTATAATCAGTAAGGTGCAAGAAATACGATACTTCGTAAAAAGGTATATGTTAAGTTTTTAGACCCCTTAAAACACAATTGGATTAACCTAGTTAACAAGCCAAGTTATTACTTAGTCCAAATTCCAAATCTAGGTTAATACAATCATATAATCATAATAATGTAAAATGCAAAAAAAAAAAAAAAAAACACAAAAATATGATGACCTAGGAAAACCAGACAGGTAAAAAACCTGAGAAGGATTTAACCTAACTATTTACAAGGTAAAACTGAATCCATTATGAAAGAATTGAAGTTTGTACAATAGCGACTTAGACCACTAACATCCTATTGCTACTCACTAGTAGAAAACTTACTGACACGACTACATGCAAGCTCCAAGACCACAGACTCTTTTCTTGGATTCCCAGCAAGCACAAGCACTCTCACTTGTATATCTTGAAGCTCTTGAATCTGCAACTGAATTGATCACTAAGTTCTTGAAGAAATCTCATTCTTGATAATCTTAAGCTTGTGTGAAGGCAAGCACCTCTTAGATCTCACAAGAGATTCACACAAATAGCAATATGAGCAATATAAAAAACGTGGCTAGGGTTTGCCTTTTATGCCTAGGGCAAAATATAAAACCTTACACGTCATATGGGCTTAGGGCTGAGTTGGAAATTCTGCAAAAAAAAAAAAAAAAAAAAAAAATCTGCACGATTTTCGATTGGTCGAGTCTAATTCTTGATCGATCGAGCCAGACAGATTTACACAATATTTTCTGCAGTTAACTCGATTCCAACTTTACATAAATGACATACGTTGAGCAAGTCTAAAATAGACTAAACACCTGTTTTGATCATGGTTTGCCAATAATACGCATTAGAGTTCTAATACATTAGTTCCTAAGTATTTAGAACCTAATAATATAGACTCTAGAATTTAAAACGTTGTGCATATCCATGCATTATTGGGACACCTATTCATGTACTATTGTACTATGAGACTTGTATTGTACCTCAAGTTAAATGACGCAACAAGAACTAGGGAGATATACGAAAACACAATTTTAATTGATTCAACATGACAAAGGCAACAAGGCAAGAGACTGTCAACGTTTGCTATTTCACTTCACACTCTCTCCCCTTTTATAATTACGAGGAAAGGCTCTGACGAGTCTTCTTGTACAATAATTTTTACAGCCAGACTTCACATGGTGAGTACAGTAATTGGCTTACACTTCAAATAACTGTTCAATAACTTGTCTGACATTTCAAACAACTCAGATGCTATTGGAATAATTACATTTAGGGTCCGTTTGGATGCAGCTGAAATTGAAAACTGAAAACTGAAAAACACTGTAACAAAATAATTTTTTAATGTGTAAATAGTATTGTGGGACCCATTTTTAATAAAAAAGTGGTTAAAAAGTGAAATTTGTGGGGCCATGAACAGTGCACACCTGTTTATATAAAAAGTCAAATCTGTCAGTCAAACATAATAAAAAAGTAAAAGAAAAAATCTGAAACGCTATACGTGCGTTTGGGAAGCGCAAAATGCGCTTCCCAAACGCCCTCTTAGTGTGAGTTTGTTTCAGCTTTTTGAAGTTGAGCTTTTTGAAAAAGTGGAGTTTTCAAAAAGTGCAGTAAGAAAAAGTGTTTTTTTAAAAAGCTGAGTGTTTGGTAAAAACTGTTAAAAAGTGCTTTTTAAAAAGGCTGAGTGTTTGGCCAGCACTTATAAAAGTGGCAATTTGAGAGGTAAATTACTAAAAAGGACAATGTATATATAAAGAGAATTGTTATAAAAATATTCTCTCAATAGTATTTTTTTTTCTAAAGAAAAATAGAACTACTTAAAAAGTTTAGATATATAATAAAATGTCACAATATTTTTACAATACTAATTTAAAAATAATATTTGTAAAACAAAATTTTATTAACACTTATGTTTTTAAATTAATTGTTCTAAATGAATTATTCTAGTACCCACAATTTTTTCTCCACCGAATGTCCAATAACATCACAGTTATAAAAAAAAGTGGTAAAATAATATGTGTTCACGTTGTTTACCCAAACCCAAAAACACTTTTTATTTTATTTTTCTTTCACTTTTTTTCTCATCCACACGGTGACTTTGTCCTCATCTTTATCTTTCTTTTCTTTTACTTTCCTCCACACAAAGCCACCCACCCACACACACACACACACACACACACACACACACACACACACACACACACACAAGTCTGAGCTCTCTCACGAGCTCCCTCTCTCTACTCTGTCCGAAGGTTCCATTTATCATAAAAAAAAAAAAAAAAAAAGAGAAGAGAAGAGGAAGAAGAAGAAGAAGAAGAAGAAGAAGAAATGGGTTAGATCATTTTTTTTTTTTTTGGGTTCTGATTTTATTATTGGATTCTTGCAAATTGTGTAGAAATGGATCAGATCATTTTTTTTTTCTTTTTTGGGTTCTGATTTCGTATTGGGTTCTTGTAAAATTGTGTAGAAATGGGTCAATCAATTCTTTTTTTTTTTTTTGGGTTCTGATTTCATTATTGTGTAGAAATGGGTCTAATCAATTTTTTTATTTTTTTTTGGGTTTTGATTTCATTATTGGGTTATTGTTAACTTGTGTAGAAATGGGTCAGATCAATTTTCATTTTTTGGGTTCTGATCTCATTATTGAGTTCTTGTAAAATTGGGTTTCTAAGAAAAAATAGTGGGCGAAGCAGAGAGATGAGGGCCAGAGTAGAGAGATGAGAGGGCTGTTCTGTGAGGAATGCGTGAGAAAAAGAAGGGTAAAGGGAAAGGGTAAAGCAAGGCAATTTTGTAAAATCATTTTTGCTCCAACGGATACTTGTTAACGTGCACCCCGCTTTTTCCAAAATGGTCCGAATTCGCCCATAAATTTTATGCGCTTTTACTTCAGAGCTGAGAACCGCGCATTTTCATTAAAGCCAGCTTTTTCAAGTTGCCAAACACGTAAACAGTGTCCACATTTTACAAAAGCGCATAGAGGGGCTTAAAAAGCGGAAACAAACACACTTACTTTCACGAAGACTCGAAGGATGCAGATGCACTCTACATGGATCAATTCACATAGCATTAAATTTCAAATACTTAAGAGCATTATCAATCAGCATTCTAGAGTCAAGATCAGCTATACCTTCATTCTACGCTTAAGAGCCCCAGTAGCAAGCTACAGTGGTGGGATCTCCCCCTAAAGAAATAAATTTAATATCGTATGGGAAGATGACCCACATACCAAATATTAAACTGATAAGAGCAGATACAACGCTTGATCTTAGCCAAAAGGCCGAGAAAGGTATATGCTTTGCCCTTCTTTCGATTTTCCCTTTTATACCTCACCTTTGTTTATCCTTCCTCTCCCTTACACGATGTGGAACTCGACATTTGAAACCAACAAGAGGGTAAGCACGTCTATCAATGCATCTCTTTTATGCACTGAACCAGGAAAATGTCTTAGTGGATGCTATTATTTGCAGGCGAAGAACCCATGGCATTTGGTGACAAAATATATTTTTACTTAAAATGTATTACAAACTCCCTTACAGACTCCTAAAGATAGTAGATAGACCGCATGTCCCTTATTTACGTACTCAAAATAGTAGATTCAAGTTTTTATTATTTAAATGGGTAGTAGGCTTTGATAATGATAACACAAACATAAAGAGAAAGACACTATATGGAAAGGCCAAATCTAGCAATATACCACTTTTTTTAAACTTGAGTTCATGAAACTCGAGTTTGTTGTGTAAAACAATTTTTAAACACTCGAGTTTCATAAAAAAACTTGTATTGACGTGAATTTTTTTATTGAAAAAATGTCATATGGAACTCGAGCAAGGTAAAGTCGAGTTTCATGCTACACAATACTTGAGTTTGCCAAGCTTGAGTTCTTTGTACATACAAAACTCGAGCGTAATACTCTTTTTTTTTCTTCTATGCTACTCAAGCTTACCAAGCTCGAGTTCCTTGTAATATGGAACTCGAGTTTGGTAAGCTGGAGTTCATTTTATATATATATATATATATATATATATATATTTTTTTTTTTTTTCAATAATCCACAGATAAACATAAACATAAAAATAAGTAATTTTTTCAGTTGAACGCACAAACATATGTTTTTATTTATTTAAATAGAAATATTGTAAAATATAGAAATTTTAATTTCAAAATATTAATTTTTAGGCCACTCATACCCTTGTTCATTCATTTTTAACACACTCATCAATTTCTACCTTCTTGGAAGTGTTATGGTCAAATTGGTTAAAATATTGGGGCTTACAATGAGAAATTAGAACAACATGTAAAAGAAAAATCTCACTCCATTTTTAGCCATGGGCACATTGAAAGAAGTTCAAGCTACATATTGTTACTTATCAATCCTATTCTGAATTACTATATAGTCAAACGATTGATAAGTATTGAAGAAAGAGTGGACCACTTAGATATAAAGAAGAACTTACGTCTTACCACGTCTGGATATTTAAGACCAACAGTGCCTTGAAGAGGAATGTGAGATTTTTTCTGTACATTTAAATATTCCTAGTAATAAATGCCCAAGTTTCCTTCGGATTGATGCATTTTTGTTAAAAAATCTTTGACATTCCTTTTAAAAACACTGTAAGTCAAGAACGTACATATCCACACGTGGTAAGACGTAAGTTCTTCTTTATATCCGAGTAGTCCACTCTTTCTGCAATCCTTATCAATCATTTGACCATACAGTAATTCAGAACATGATTGATAAAATAACAATATGTAGCTTAAACTTCTTTCGGTGTGCCCATGGCTAAAAATGGAGTTATATTTTTCTTATATATGTTGTTCTAATTTCTCATTGTAGCCCCCAATATTTTAACCAATTTGACCATAACGCTTGCGAGAAGTTAGATGTTGATGAGTGTTTTAAAAATGAATGAATAAGGGGTATGAGTGGCCTAAAAATTAAAATTTTAAAATTAAAATTTCTATATATTATAATGCTTCTATTTAAATAAATAAAAACATATGTTTGTGTGTTCAAATGAAAAAAAAATACTTATTTTTATATTTATGTTTATTTGTTGATTATCAAAAAAAAAAAAAAAAAGTATAAGGAACTCGAGCTTACAAAGCTCGAGTTCCATATTACAAGGAACTCGAGCTTTGTAAGCTCAAGTACCATAGAAGTAAAAAAAAAAAAAAAAAGAGCATTACACTTGAGTTTTGTATTTACAAAGAACTTGAGCTTGGTAAACTCGAGTATTTTGTTGTATGGAACTCGAGTTTATCAAGCTTGAGTTTTATGTGGCATTTTTCAATAAAAAAATCCATACCAGAACAAGTTTTTTTTTTTTTTTAATGAAACTCAAGTGTTTAAAACTCGATTTACACAACAAACTTGAGTCTCATGAACTCGAGTTTCAAAAAGTGGTATATTGCTACTTATTTTGTAAACAATGGTATGTTACTAATAATTTTGGCGAAAAGTGGTAATGGCCAATTTGGCCATATGGAAATATGAAAGAAAGACTTCTTATTGCATTGGTTGGTTTCTTATATATTTTATAGAGTACTTAAATATATCTTTTATAGAGTATGATCTAGTTGGTACCTTACTATTTACAAGGATCCACTAAATCTCACGCATGCTGACCTCATCCCTTTCTCTAGTTGATGAGGTAATACCATTCTTTTTTGTGTAAAGATGGCAGAGAGATAGAGCTCTAACTGTCTTTTGACATAAGACTTATATGTCATCTGCCAATAAAGATAATTCATATGGCATATCAAGATTTTATCTTGTGGTCATATCTTTTGGTAAATCTTCAATGACTTGATTGCAATTGGGCTTGTATATAATTGTGTTATTTGAGAAAGCAAAAAAAATTACTCCCTCTTTTATGTTTTTGAAACTCTTTAACAAAGACTCGAAAACCAAGGAATAAGGGTTAGAAAGGTCCTACTTTGAACTCACAAATATATCAATCTTCATGAAGAATTAATGAAGTCGACAACTCACTACATCAATATAAGTTTATTACAGCAAATGTTAATACAATAACATTTTTTTTTTTTTTTGGAAAGCGTTAATGCAACAACATTAGTATAGTTGTATTAGACAAAATATTGCATCTATAAGTTACAAATGTTGCAGTAATAGCTTTAAAGTGGCAAATTATCACATTTACAATAATTATTTGCAATAACTTATAATTATCGATACTACATTAGGAAAATTTGTTTCAATAACTTAAAATAAAAATATCGTTATAATAACTTGATAATAATTATTTTTGCAATTTATTACAACAAGATTTCAAAGTGATATTTTATTGCAATAAAGACATCATTGTAATCATTTGATATCAATTATTTTACAATCTATTGCAATGACACACATGAAATGAATATATTAATGCAATAACTTGATATCAATTATTTTACAGTTTATTGTAATGAAAAATATACAACAATTATATATTACAATGAATATATCGTTGCAATAAATTGTGATGGGAATATTGTTAGGATATATGCCCTTAAATCCTATTGTATGATGCTATGTATGACATTATGTATGACTTAATGTTGTGTTTAATAAAATTGTTTATTTTTATCTAAAATAATGGTAACATGAATATTTGGACATTATCATATAGTCCATGAGATGCATAGTATGTGATTTATGTGATTTAGTCACAGAAGATATAAATCACAAGTTCTTTGTAAACTCAGAATTTATAATTCGTAGTCGGTGATGAAATTGGGCATTTCATCTACGAAGACTATAACGTATCAACTAAGATGATTTGTCTTGATCATGGAAGTGGTGACTTCTAGTTGATATGTTGATATGTTTTAAGAGTTAAAACATATTGAACTGGACCGCTGTGAGATTTATTATTCTCCTAACGACTGTCAAATGAATAATAAATCTCACAACTTCTATTTGCATGAACTCTTAATCCTGAGAGAATAATGGACTTGATCATGAGGTGTAGGTTGCTTTGATATATCAGGAGTGAGATCTAAAATGACGGTCAAAACCTTAGTATGTTGGGCAACCACATTTAGTGTTGATGGAACATATATTCTCAAGATGGAATTCATAGTCTCTTAATGGAGATACAAAATATTCTCTTGAGATAAGTTTAATGAGTTTGGTTATTCAGAGAGTTAAGCCTAACCACTTTGGTAAGAAATTACTAAAGTATATATTTATGAAATTAGATTTCATAAATATATGATGAATAACTTTAAAGGATTAAACCGGGTACTCAAGGATAAGATGTAGTAATTTACAAAGTGGTAGTCTATATTTATGACTTTGTATTACTACGAATATTTTATGAAGGGGTTGCGTGTAAAATAAAGTCTTGGGATATAATTTATTAATAAGGCCTATAGTGCAATTATATTTATATAGTGGTATTAAATATAATTAATGGTAACTTTGGACTTGTCAAGAGTTGACGGAAAAGCCCAAGGTCCATTGGAGCTAGTGTCTTATTGGTCCCTTTTGGTCCCATTCCAAGCCACACATTATAGCCAAATTGGAAAGGCCCAATAGGCCGGCCCAATTAGATAATCAGTTAGTTATAAAGGGAGAAACATACAGAATTTTTTAATGCGATTTTTCGAAAAGAAAAATAAAGAGTGTGAGACGCACTTTCATTCTCCCTTTGGAAACTGATTGAGAGACCACACATCTTGGGCGTAAAGTGGAATTGGAGTGAAGATTAAAAGTTTTCCCAAGTGCTTCTAATCTTTGTTTTGAATTTCTCCACACCAAGGTACGCTATCTTGTTCTTAAATTCTGAAATTTACAGAGTGCATGTTGTCAATCATGAATGAAATAGATCCTCGTTTGTTGCTTCCGCTATGTGTTTTGTATGAGATACAAAACCAGATTTTTATCCAACAAATATGTACGAAATTTCTAGATCCGTGAGATGCAACAATATATAAAAAATATATGTCAAAGAAAAATAATCACACACAAGACAGTATTTATGAGATTTGGCAATTTGCTTACGTCTACAGAGTTGTTGGGATTTCACTATTCTCAAGGAAAAAATACAGAGTGCGGCAGTACAATTTTCTCTCTCAAAACAACATCAAATCCTAATCTCCAAAACAATAGTTTTTATATCCTGCACATAGAATTCATAATGGGCTTCAAGAATACAATGGGCTTCAAGAATACGATAGAGATGTTACTGTTATGAAGGAAAAACTAAGTATTGCTAGGTAACTATCTCATTGTCATTTTTATTAATTGTTTTTTTTTCCTATTCGGATGTTACATACTTCATTTTACAACTCACTTCTATATATAGATATGTTAGGAGTTTAGGATGACGACAAGCTTCAAGAATATTGCGGAAGTTTGGTTCATTTCTCATTGATTGACACTTGTCCATGAGGTGTCCACTTGTTTTCTTGTTCAATTTTGCTATTGCTAGATTCTTCATTTGTTGATATCTAGATGATACTTAGGACCCACTTTGACAATTACAAATTACATTCTAACGGAATCAACCTTCAAAAGATTTATGCCAATAAAAGGCAAAAGCTTGATTTTACTCAAACTAATGTGTAACTCTATGCATATACATAGATACAATTAAAAACAATATCAATTATACAGTTTAAATTATACATGATATTAACTTATACATTTTTTAAATCATACATTTTTAAAATATGTAATGATTTCTCATTATATATATATATATATATATGCATACTCAAGCTTCCCTAGATGGGCTGGGCCTAGGATTGGGTTCACAACTTATTTGTATAGTGGGTTAAGAGTTTTCTACTATGGATAATCCCTGGCAAATCAACTCAATGACACCTTATCTCTCACTCATTCCCCTTCTTTTTCCTCTGCATGTTGCTTTCCCTCCTAGTGGTGCTAATACTATCGCTCTTTTACTTTGTTTTCTCTTTTAAAATACCAACCCCCTCCTCACGTTCTATTCTCCTATTTATAGCTTGAGATGAGTGGATGCGTTATGATTACTTCCTGACCTCACTCGTGCGAAGGGAGTCCAATCTTTTCATTTTTGATAAGAATATGCTCTGTTGGGAACAATGATAATGGCATTGGAATTTGTTCCAGCCTCTAAAATGCTATTTGGTAGCGATACTCCCCAAGGCAATACTGGGCTGTTGAGAACATGGACTACCCCGAGTAAGCGCATTCTCGATCAAGTTATAATCGGCATATGCTCACTTCTAACACGCTCAAGACCGGGTAGACCTATTATGGTATTCGGGTTGAGGTTGGGCCTTAAAGTGTGTCTAAACCGTGGCCTAAGGCCCAATGAGCATAGGGTCATGCACCATACCTTGAGGCCTAGGCCCAAGATCCAATGGGCCTAGGATTATACCCCATATAATAGCCCCCCCTTGATTCTTGCCCGACCACTGGGAACGAATCAAGGACAGCATGGTTGGCGCTAGCGAATCCTCAAAAAGCCCAATCGTTAGCTCCTAAGCGAATAAGACGGCCATTAATGCTTTCTCAAAAGGAGAGTTATGCCAGGCTGTCACGTCTAACCGTAATTATATGTCTAACCGTAATTATAACCTGAAGGTTCATGAACCTACGCAATGCCTTTGGGGATTACAAAAAGAATTCCTGCCTTCCTTTTCATTAAATGCCTCAGCTCGTGAGTTCTAGTTAGCTCAACTAGTAAAGTCTCTGATGGTTGTATAAAAGATCTGGGGTTCAATCCCCGCCTATGCCAAAAACTGATTGGTGTCTTGGTCTGATGATAAAGAGCTATCATCAGGAGCAGAAGGTTGAAACTCTCTAAAAAAAAAAAAAAAAAAATGCCTCAGCTCTATAAATAGTCTCTTCTAAGTTTTCATTCCACTTTGGTTTGTTATAATTTTGAGAAGAAACATCATGAACTTTCATAAAAAAGAAATCAACTGAAATCGGCTAAAAGTACATCTTTGAAGAAGTAGACTCCATCCACACAATAGAACCAATAGCATGTCTTGCATCTATAGATGCTTCAAAGTTCAAAGACATAAACCGGAAAAAATACACTGAAAAAAAAAAAAAATCAACAAGTTTTTGCTTGCTGCACCAGCAATTCCATGTGACCTCAGTTCTTCAATTAAAGAATTCAAATCAGAGTAAGATGATCTACCTTCTTCAACAGCCTTCTTTGCCTTTTTCCCAAGCTCTCTAGCTCTGCTTCTTATTTCCTCTGCTTCTGCCCCAACCATTATTCGAATCATTGCCTTCTCTATGGCTTCGCTCTTGATGCTATCTCCCACAAATCTAGCCCATTGTTGAGCACCCGCAACAACTCCAATTCTCAATATTTGGGTTACAAACTTTTCACTGAAGAATTGCTCAGCGGAAAATGGCCATGTAACCATTGGAAGCCCAGCAGAGACTCCTTCCAAGGTAGAATTCTAGCCCAATGAGTCACAAATCCTCCAACAGCTTCATGATCAAGAATCATCATCTGGGGTGCCCAACCTCTTATAATTAGACCCTTCCCTTTCACTTTTTGCTCAAACCCATCAGGCAGCCATTCTTCTTTTCCTCCATCATTCTTTTCTTTCCTCACCACCCAAATGAATTGCTGCTCAGAAGCTTCAAGACCTATTGCTATATCCTTTAGCTGGGAATCACTGAAGTTTGCCATACTTCCAAAACATACATAAACAACCGAATCAGGTTTCTTTGAATTAAGCCATTCAAAACATTCGTGGAAATCAATGGAGACTTCCTTTCCCCTTTGTGCTTTATCTTCAGTGTCCTGGTTGCATAGTGAAATCGGGCTTATCTGCCAAGCCTTTCGTCCAAGCACCTCCTTGTAAAAGTTTGCATAAGCTGGTTCAAGTGCATAAAAGCTATTAAAAACAGCCCCAAAACTCGTCAGCTTTGCTTCTAGTACTTGTTCATACATCTTCGTTGCATATGTTTGAACATTTTGTGTAAAAAAATTTGGCAGTTGCTTTCTTGTCAACTTGATGTCATCAGGGAAGTTGGGGATGATAAATGGTTCTGTATCTGATGAAACTTTTTTGTGAGGTTCGTATAGTCTCAGACATTCAACTGTACATGTAGAGAAAAAACTCATTAAATGCAAAATAAGCCTTAGTATGCCAAACTTTTTAGCAACACCAGTGGTCCAAGGAAACAAAGTGCTGGATACAAGGCAATCAGGAGCATATTCTTGAATAAGTTTCTTGAGTGGTTGCTCTAGCATGGCAGTAGCCTGATAGAATTTTGTCCGAAGATCAAGTGAAGTAGCCAATTGGTAGCTCTCACATCCTATGGGCAATCCAACCTCAACACAAGGGAAATCAATGACTAGAACTTTCATATCTAACCCCATGGTTTTGCTTTTTTCCATGGTTTTGGAGAACAAGGAGGCATTCAGAGGAGTGGTGATTATGCTTATTTTCAAACCACGCAAAGCAAATTGCTTGGCCATGTCTATGGCTGGGATCAGGTGTCCTGAAGCCAGGAATGGTAAGAAAAAAGTGAAGCAAGTGAAGAAGAAGAAGAAGAAGCAAAACTTGGCGCTTTTTTCACTATCCATAATGGTGATGAAGAAAAGATTGATCAAAGAGAAGATAATATGAAAATAATAAAGGAATAAGATTAGAAAAGAAGGACAAAACTAACAGATTCTTTTGATCACTTATAGCAACAAGTAGGCTTTCGATTTTGGTTTCTGAGTTTCTGGTTGTCCAGTTAGTGAACGTGGTCACAAAAAGAAAAAAAAAAAAAACTAAATTTTTTTTCAATAAGGAACTTATAGGTTCAGGCTTATACTGGGGAAATTAAAAAGAGACTCCGAATCACCATGAGAAAGAAAAGATCGAGCCGCGTCCGGTGTGTGAGAATGTGGAGGCGGCAGCAGCGGCGTAGACGAGGGTGATGAAGGATGAAGGCGTGAGGCATGAGGCGTGATGGACATTGGGAGATGGAGCCTGGAAAGGCGTGAGGGAGATGGAGGCGTGATGCTTGAGGGAGATGAGGGAGATGGAGGATGGAGGCGTGAGGGAGATAGGATGGCGGCTGGATGGGTAAAAGATGGAAATGGCGGCTGGAAATAAAGGAATAAGATGGGGAGATGGAGAGATGGCGGCTGGAAAGAAAAGAGGGAGATAAGGGAGATGGAGATGGCGGTTGGAAAGACAAAAGGGAGATGAGGGAGATGGAGATGGAGATGGCGGCTGGAAATTAAAAGGGTAAGATGGAGGAGATGGAGGCGTGAAGGAGATGAGGGAGATGGAGATGGCGGCTGGAAAGAAAAGAGGGAGATGAGGGAGATGGAGATGGCGGTTGGAAAGACAAAAGGGAGATGAGGGAGATGGAGATGGAGATGGCGGCTGGAAAGAAAAGAGGGAGATGAGGGAGGCGTGAGGGAGAACTTATGAAAATGAGAGCTAAGGTTTTATGTTTAAATGGTTTTAAAAAATCAAAAAAATAAAAAACGCAGGCGGAGAGGGCTCGAACCCAGGAAGGCTTAGCCCTTCACAAGAGAAGCTGACAAGTGGCTAATGTTACTATGTTTGTTTGTGTGAAAAATTTGCCCCGACAACCGAACTCGGTTTTATGAGCCATTTTTGATCTTCAACTTTTTTTCCATCGGTATCAATTGTAGAAAAATGGGCATTTTCTTCTATTTGTGACGTATTCTCTTATGTCATGCAAATAGCGATGGAAACATTTAAAATTAGGAGCATTCTACTCTGATTTGTGATGCTGGGTAACCTTTGATTCTTTAATCAAATTCGCACCTTAAATGACTTTAAAATTGATCTAAAAATTATTATAATAAAAAATAGTTTAAAATTGATGTAGAATTATTATAAAAGAAGAAGAAGAAGAAACAGTTTTGTATCAACAGATAACGATTCTTGCGATTGAACCTGACACGGCTTTGAGTCTAATGAAGATTGAAACCCTGTGTATAATAAATAATTTACGAGATTATCAAAATGATGCAGAGTAAGTGGCTGTCCAGAGAAAAAAAGAAGAAGAAAAAGAAGAGAGGATTTTTTTTGCAGTATTTGTGGCAGAAAATGCAGCCTTTTACCATTGCAAGGAGGATGATTGCTAATGAAAATATTCAACGTGTTAGAATTCCCAAGATGATTGTGGCTTCTGCAGATTCAATGTAGAAATATTGTTTAGAGTTTAGACATGAAACAGGAGCGTTCCTCTTTAATAAGTGAAAGATTGAAAGTTCACTGGTAACAAAAACTAATTGGGTCAATTCACCTTGGCCTTTTTTGATATGCAGTTTGATTCCATCATTGACGGATGAGCCTAATGATAGAATCACAAGAAAAGTTGAAGTTCTCAAAAGAAGATGCAAGAAACTTTACATTATTCGTATCAGTTTGTTGTGGTATAAATATGAATGAAAGGAACAACATTCTATATAAGACAATCAGAAAGGGAAGTAGTCCATCCTTTGTTCTTACTTACACAAATAAACAAAATATATAATGATTATCTAACATATTGGATTTTGTAGGCAGTTGTTGGAACCCACCTCCACTACTTTTTGTTAAAGTGAACTTCAATGCAACCATCAATGATGACAAAGCAAAATCATAAGGGACTAAGGGAGAAGTCGTGACTTTATTGATGTTTAGGATCCTCTTATAACTGAATCCAAAGCAACCCTTCTTGGTCCAATTAGGTCTTATTCCATCCATTTAGATCCAATTCAGTCTTATTTGTCCATTTGCTTCACTTCTGTCCATTCCGTCTACTTCGGTATATTTGGTCCAACTCGATCCACTTCTATCTTTTTCAGTCGACTTCATTCTAATTGGGTCTGATTCGGTCCAATACGATCCATTCATTCTACTTGTTCTATTTCGGTCCACATCAGTCCATTCAGTTTACTTCGGTCCAACTCAATTTAATTCAGTCCCCTGTCGTCCATTCAGTTTACATGGTCCAATTCGGTCCATTTCAGTATGTTCGGTCACTTTGTTCATATTTGGTCCAATTCAGTTTATCAGTCCAATTAGTCCAATTCGGTCCACAACTGTCCATTTGGTTCACTTCAGTCCAATTTAGTCTTATTCAATTCTTTTCAGTCTATTTTGATCCACTTCAGTTCATTCAGTCCACTTATGTCCATTGAGCTCATTTTTGGACTAATTGGTCCTTAAATTTTTTTTTTTTATAGGCTGCATTTTTAGTTTTGGGTTGAAATTTTTTTTTTTCATAATTTTTTAGAAATTAGAGATAGAGGCCCTTAAAATTCAAGTTTCAATAATGTAAGTATTATGCTTATATTTGGAAAGAGATAAAAAATGCTACAAACTTATTTAATAATTTAAACTTTTTTTTTTGAGGGAGAAAAAAAAAGGAAAAAAAAAGAGAAAAAAAAAGTTTAATAATTTAAACTTAATGTAATATGTTACACGTGTTCCATGGAATGAGAGTGTACATTTTTTTTTTTAATATTCTTGATGTGCTCAAATTAGTCAACTGATTATGGTATATTTAAAACCCTGTTAATAACATCATCTCTATTTATATAAAAAAATATATTATAATCATGAAATTTTAATATTTTAATTAAATTATGTTTTTCATATATATTTTACTATGCATTGTTGTTGAATGCAAAATACATTATATATGTTCCATTATAAAAAACTTATATAATAGAAAACACTTTTAAATAATGGTGTTCTTAAGACTAAGTGATGTGAATCCAAAAAAATAGGACTATAGGATTCCTAAAACTAATCTTCTAAAAAAAACAACTAAAATTAAGAGATGTGCTTAAAATTCAAAGAAGTGCACCTTAAAAACTAATCTTCCAAATTCAAAGAAGTGCCCCTTAAAAATTTGGAAAAATATAACCAAAAATTAATTTAAAAAATTATGTGGTAATTGACTTTTATAAAGTCAAGTACCATTAAAAAAAAAAACCACCTTCTTGGTTTAGTCATTTTAAAAAAATGACAATCGTTTAACATGCCATCACTCTCATTCTAATACTAGCATCCGTTTTCAATACTACTCACTAATCTCACCTCTCTCTCTCTCTCTCTCTCTCTCTCTCTCTCTCAACATGCCATCTCTCTTCTTCTAATACTAGCATCCACCTTCAATACTACTCACTAATCTCACCTCTCTCTCTCTCTCTCTCAACATGGATCCACTGTCGGCGGTCTGCGACTAACGGACTACATGATTCGAAACGAGCTGGATTGGATCGTCTGGTACAACGATGAGTTACTGTTTGGGTTACCCTAGTACCAATCAACTACACGCTAACCATAGATCAAGTCAAAAAATCTAAAGATTTACTAGAAGACGTGACCATAAGAAAATATCTTGATGTATTGTATGACTCTTTACTAGCAGATGACATCTCTTTGCCATCATTACAGAAAAAAGAATATCACAACCTCATTAACTAAACGGAAGGATGAGATATGCACGCTTGAAGCTTGGTGGATTCTTGTAAAAAGATATAGACGCTTGAATTAAAAAAGTTGTACATATCCATGCGTTATTGGGACACCTATTCATGTACTATTGTACTATGATGAGACCTGTATTGTACCTCAAGTTAAATGAAGCAGCAAGAACTAGGGAGTCATTCCAAAACACAAATTTTATTAATTCAACATGATAAAGGCAACTAGGCAAGAGACTGTCAACGTTTGCTCTTTCACTCCACACTCTTCTTCTTTTCCTTTTTTGGAGCAAACGCTCTTCCTATTTATAATACTAGGAAAGGCTCTGATATGTCTTCTTGCACGCACAAATTAGGACAATAAAGCTACCCGTTGCAACCAGACTTCACATGGTTAACAACAAATTAAATTTCAAGCTACTCGTTACAATCAGACGGTTAACAACAAATTAAATTTCAAATACATGAGCACTAATCAATCAGCATTAACACACAAAGATACCGGAGTCAAAATCAGCTCTACCTTTATTCTACACTTTTAATGGCTTAGAAAACATGGAGAAAAACATATAGAAGATTTGGGTCAACCACATAAATTAGGCAAACATGTGAAGCTTTGTACTAGAATTGGGTGGGGTGCGCTAGGCCCGAGCAATAGTGCAACGCTTGGGCGACGCGTAAGAGCCCCAGCAGCAAGCTACTGTGGTAGGCTCTCCCCCTCAAGAAATAAATTTAATATCGTGTGGGCCGATGACCCACATATCAGATATTAAACTGATAAGAACAGATACTACACTTGATCTTAGCCAAAAGGCCGAGAAAGGTATGAGTGTTTCTGTCACACATGCCATCTTTTATTGCCCAACTCGTCCTGGTTCTCCTTTTCTGGAGGCAGTGTGGGACAAAACTGCGGTAACCTATGTACACTTCTTTTAGATCTAATTTTGTATTTCTGGCTGAGATGTCAAATACAAACTCAAAGTATAACCAGTTTTGTATTTGACAGATTCGATTCTTGATTGAGCCTGATTAGGCTATTGAGTCTAAAACAGATCAAAATTTTGGGTATAATAAATAATTTACGAGATTATCAAAATGATGCTCCGTAAGTGGCTGTCCAGAGAGAAAAAGAAGAGAGGATTTTTTGCGGCATTAGTGGCAGGAAATGTTGTCTGTTACCATTGCAAGGTTGGTGATTGCTAATAACAGCATTCAACCTGTTACAATTCCCAAGATGATTGTAGCTTCTGCAGATTCAATATAGAAACATTATTTAGAGTTTAGACATGAAACAGGAACGTTCTTCTTTAATAAGTGAAAGATTAAAAGTTCACCAGTAACAAAAACTAATTGGGTCATTTCACCTTGGCCTTTTTTGATATGAAGTTCGACTCCATCATTGATGGATGATCCTAATGATAGAATCACAAGAAAAGTCGAAGTTCTCAAAAGGAGATGCAACAAACTTTACATTATTCGTAGCAGGTTGTTGTGGTATAAATATGAATGCAAAGGAACAACATTCTATATAAGACAAGCAGAAAGGAAAGTAGTCCATCCTTTGTTCTTACTTAGACAAAAAAACAAAATATATAAATGATTATCTAACTTCTTAGGATTTTGTAGGCAGTTGTTGGAACCCACCTTTACCCCTTTTTTTAAAAGTGAACTTCAATGCAACCATCAATGATGACAAAGCAAAACCTTAAGGGAGAAGTCCGACTTTAGTGATGTTTAGGTTCCTCTTATAGCTGAATCCAAAGCAACCCTTCTTGGTCCAATTCAGTCCACTTCGGTCTATTCTTTCTACTTCAGTCTAATGAGGTCTTACTCGGTCTGTTTGGTCTTAGTCTTAGTTGTCCATTTGGTCCACTTCTATCCATTTCATCTACTTAGGTATATTTGGTCCCATTCAGTCCACTTCAATTTAATCGGTCTTGTTCCGTCCAATGCGATCCATTCACTCCAATTAGTCCAATTCCATCCACATTAGTCTATTCAGTTCACTTCGGTCCAATTCGATCTAATTCAGTCCCATACGGTAGATTCAGTCCACTTAGTCAAATTCAGTCCATTTTAGTTTGTCCGGTCACTTAGTTCTTATTTGGTCCAATTCCGTCCATCAGTCCAATTGGTCCACATTTGTCCATTTGGTTCACTTCAGTCCAATTTGGTCTTATTGGGTCCCCTCCAATTTATTTTGATCCACTTTGGCTCATTCAGTTTTCTGTCCATACAGTTCATTTTGGACTAATTGAACCTTAAATATATTCTTTTTATAGGTTGCAATTTTAGTTTTGGGCTAAAAAATTTTTTTACAATTTTTTTGGCCAAACTTTATAGTTTTGGGCTAAAAAATATAAATAAATAGACATTAGAAATTAGAGACAGGGGCCTTTAAAATTCAAGTTTCAATAATGTAAGTATTATGATTATATAGGAAAAAAAATGCTACATTTCTAAACTTATTTAATAATTTAAACTTAATCTAACATGTTACATGTGTTCTGTGGAATGGGGGTGTACATTTTTTTTAATATTCTTGATATGCTAAAATTAGTAAACTAATTATGGTATATTTAAAACCCTTTTAATAGCATCATCTCCATTTATATAAAAAAAAAATTATAATTATGAAATTTATATATTTTAATTAAATTATGTTTTTCATATATATTTTACTATGTATTGTTGTTGAATGCAAAATACATTATATGTTTCATTACATAAAACTTATAAAATAGAAAATACTTTTAGATAATGGTGTTCTTAAGACTAAGTGATGTGAATCCAAAATAATAGGACTACAGGATTCCTAAAACTAATCTTCTAAAAAAAAAAAAATCTAACACTAAGAGATGTGCTTTCATAATAATGATAGGAATGAGACATTTTTTCAAACCAAATTCAAAGAAGTGCTCCTTAAAAATTTGCAAAAATATAACCAAAAATTAATTAAAAACATTTACATGGTAATTGACTTCTGAGAAATCAAGTACCATTGAAAAGACCAACCACCAACTTGGTTTAGTCATTTTAAAGAAAACAACAGTCGATTAGCATGCCATCTTCTCCTTCTAATACTAGCATCCACTTTCAATTCTACTCACTAATCTCACCTCTCTCTCTCTCTCTCTCAACATGGATCCACTCTCGGCGGTCTGCAACTAGGTGACTACAAGATCCAAAACGAGCTGGATCGGATCGTCCGGTATAACGACGAGTTCCAGTTCAGGTTACTCTAGCACCAATCAATCATACGCCAACTATAGATCAAGTAAAAAAATCTAAAGATTTACTAAAAGACATGATCATAAGAAAATATCTTGATGTATCGCATGACTTTTCTTTACTAGTGACATCTCTTTGCCATCATTACACAAGGAAGAATATCTTAACCTCATTAACTAAATGGAAGGATGAGATATGCATGCCTGAAGCTAGGTGGTTCTTATAATCAGTAAGGTGCAAGAAATACCATACTCAGTAAGGTGCTATTTCACTTCACACTCTCTCCCCTTTTATAATTACTAGGAAAGGCTTTGGCGAGTCTTCTTGTACAATAATGTTTACAACCAGACTTCACATGGTGAGTACAGTAATTGGCTTACACTTCAGATAACTGTTCAATAACTTGTCTGACATTTCAAACAACTCGGATGCTATTGGAATAATTGTATTTACGAAAACAAAGACTCGAAGGATGCAGATGCACTCTACATGGATCGATTCACATAGCATTAAATTTCAAATACTTAAAGAGCATTATCAATCAACATTCTAGATCAAAATCAGCTCTACCTTCATTCTACGCTTAAGAGTCCCAGTAGAAAGCTAAAGTGGTGGGATCTCCCACTCAAGAAATAAATTTAATATCGTGTGGGCCGATGACCCACATATCAAATATTAAACTGATAAGAACAGATACCACACTTGATTTTAGCCAAAAGGCCGAGAAAGGTATATGCTTTGTCCTTCTTCCGATTTTCCCTTTTATACCTCACCTTTGTTTATCCTTCCTCTCTCTTACACGATGTGGGACTCGACATTTGAAACCAGCAAGAGGGGAAGCACGTCCATCAATGCATCTCTTTTATGACACTGAACCAGGAAAATGTCTTAGTGGATGCTATTATTTGCAGGCGAAGAACCAATGGCATTTGGTGACAAAATATATTTTTACTTAAAATGTATTACAAACTCTCTTACAGACTCTTAGAGATAGTAGACAGACTGCATGTCCCTTATTTACGTACTCAAAAAAGTAGATTCAATTTTTTATTATTTAAATGGGTAGTAAGCTTTGATACTGATAACACACATAAAGAGAAAGACACTATATGGAAAGGCCAAATCTAGCCATATACCATTTTTTTTTAAACTTGAGTTCATGAAACTCGAGTTTATTGTGTAAATTAAGTTTTAAACACTCAAATTTCATAAAAAACCTTGTGTTGACGTGAATTTTTTAATTGAAAAAATGCCACATGGAACTCGAGCATGGTAAAGTTGAGTTCCATGCAATACAATACTCAAGCTTAACAAGCTCCAGTTCTTTGTACATATAGAACTCGAGCGTAATGCTCTTTTTTTTTCTTCTATGCTATTCAAACTTACCAAGCTCGAGTTCCTTGTAATATGGAACTCAAGTTTGGCAAGCTAGAGTTCATTATACTTTTTGATCAACAATCCACAAATAAACATAAACCTAAAAATAAGTAATTTTTTTCATTTGAACGCACAAACATATGTTTTTATTTATTTAAATAGAAGTATTGTAAAATATAGAAATTTTAATTTAAAAATATTAATTTTTAGGCCACTCATACCCCTTGTTCATTCATTTTTAACACATTCATCAATTCCTAACTTCTCAGAAGTGTTATAGTCAAATTGGTTAAAATATTGGGGGTTACAATGAGAAATTAGAATAACATGTAAAAGAAAAATCTCACTCCATTTTTAGCCATGGGCACATTGAAAGAAGTTCAAGCTATATATTGTTACTTTATCAATCCTGTTCTAAATTACTGTATGGTCAAACGATTGATAAGTATTGTAAAAAGAGTGGACTGTTAAATTTAAAGATGCTCTTATGTCTTACTACGTCTGAATATTTAAGACTTGCAGTGTTTTTAAAAGGAATGTGAAGGATTTTTTTTGTACATCTAAATATTCCTAATAATAAATGCCCAAATTTCCTTCAGATTGATGCATGTCTGTTAAAAAATCTTTCACATTCCTTCTAAAACACTGCAAGTCAAGAACTAACATATCCATATGTGGTAAGATGTAAGTTCTTCTTTATATCTGAGTAGTCCACTCTTTCTGCAATACTTATCAATCATTTGACCATACAGTAATTCAGAACATGATTGATAAAGTAAGAATATGTAGCTTAAACTTCTTTCGATGTGCCTATGGCTAAAAATGGAGTGAGATTTTTCTTATACATGTTATTCTAATTTCTCATTGTAACCCCCAATATTTTAACTAATTTGACCATAACGCTTCCGAGAAGTTAGAAATTGATGAGTGTGTTAAAACTGAATGAATAAGGGGTATGAGTGGCCTAAAAATTAAAATTTTGAAATTAAAATTCCTATATTTTATAATGCTTCTATTTAAATAAATAAAAACATATGTTTGTGTGTTCAAATGAAAAATAATTACTTATTTTTATGTTTATGTTTATTTGTTAATTATAAAAAAAAAAAAAAAGTATAAGGAACTCGAGCTTACAAAACTCGAGTTCCATATTACAAGGTACTCAAGCTTTGTAAGCTCGAGTACCATAGAAGTTAAAAGAAGAGCATTATGCTTGAGTTTTGTATTTACAAAGAACTTGAGCTTGGTAAGCTTGAGTATTGTGTTGCATGGAACTTGAGTTTACCAAGGTCAAGTTCTATGTAACATTTTTTCAATAAAAAAAATCCACATTAGCACAAGTTTTTTTTTTTTTTTGAAACTCGAGTGTTTAAAACTTGATTTACACAACAAACTTGAGTCTCATGAACTCGAGTTTCAAAAAAATGGTACATTACTCCTTATTTTGTAAACAGTGGTATGTTGCTAATAATTTCTGTGAAAAGTGGTAAATGGCCAATTTGGCCATATAGAAATATGAAAGAAAGACTTCTTATTGCATTGGTTGGTTTCTTATATCTTTTATAGAGTGCTTGAATATATCTTTTATAGAGTATGATCTAGTTGGTACCTTACTATTTTACAAGGATCCACTAAATCTCACGCATGCTGATCTCAACCCTTACTCTAGTTGATAAGGTCATACTATTCTTTTTTGTGTAAAGATGGCAAAGAGATAGATCTCTAATTGTCTTTTGACATAAGACTTATATGTCATCTGCCAATAAAGATAATTCATATGGCACATCAAGATTTTATCTTGCGGTCATATCTTTTGGTAAATCTTCAATGACTTGATTGCAATTGGGCTTGTATATAATTGTGTTATTTGGAAAAGCAAAAAACTTACTCCCTCTTTTATGTTTTTGAAACTCTTTAACAAAGACTCGAAAACCAAGGAATAAGGATTAGAAAGGTCCTACTTTGAACTCACAAATATATCAATCTTCATGAAGAATTAGCGAAGTCGACAACTCACTGCATCAAAATAAGTCTATTACACTAAATGTTAATGCAATAACATTCCTTTTTTTGGAAAGCGTTAATGCAACAACATTAGTATAGTGGTATTAGACAAAATATTGCATCTATAAGTTAAAAATATTGCAATAATAACTTTAAAGTGGTAAATTATCACATTTACAATAATTACTTGCAATAACTAATAATTATTGAGACTACATTAGGACAATTTGTTTCAATAACTTAAAATAAAAATATCGTTATAATAACTTGATAATAATTATTTTTGCAATTTATTACAAAAAAATTTCAAAGTGATATTTTATTGCAATAAAGACATCATTGTAATAATTTGATATCAATTATTTTACAATCTATTGCAATGACACACATGAAATGAATATATCAAAGCAATAACTTGATATCAATTATTTTACAGTTTATTGTAATGACAAATATGAAACAATTATATATTAGAATGAATATATCGTTGCAATAAATTGTGATGGGAATATGTACAAAATTTCTAGATCTGTGAGATGCAACAATAGAGAAAAAATATACGTCAAAGAAAAATAATCACACACGATAGTATTTACGTGATTCGGCAATTTGCCTATATCTAAGGAGTTGTAGGGATTTCACTATTCTCAAGAAAAAAATACAAAGCGCGGCAGTACAATTTTCTCTCTCAAAACAACATCAAACCCTAATCTCCAAAACAACAGTTTTTATATCCTGCGCACAGGATTCATAATGGGCTTTAAGAATACTGTAGAGATGTTACTATTATGAAGGAAAAATTGAGTATTGTTGGGTAACTATTTCATTGTCATGTTCATTCAATGTTTTTTTTTTTTTTTTTCTTTTTCTATTCGGATGTTACTTCATTTTACAACTCACATCTATATATAGATGTGTTAGGAGTTTAGGATCAAGCTTCAAGAATACTGCAGAAGTTTGGTTCATTTCTCATTAATTGACACTTGTCCATAAGGTGTCCACTTGTTTTCTTGTTCAATTTTGCTATTGTTGGATTCTTCATTTGTTGACATCTAGATGATACTTAGGACCCACTTTGACAATTACAAATTACATTCTAACGGAATCAACCTTCAAAAGATTTATCCCAAAAAAAAGCAAAAGCTTGTTTTTACTCAAACTAATGTGTAACTCTGTGCATATACACATATACAATTAAAAATAATCTCAATTATATAGTTAAAATTATACATGATATTAACTTCTACATTTTTTAAATCATACATTTTTAAAATATGTAATGATTTCTCATTACATATATATATATATATATATGCGTACTCAAGCTTCCCTAGATGGGCTGAGCCTAGGATTGGGTTCACAACTTATTTGTATAGTGGGTTAAGAGTTTTCTACTATGGGTAGTCCCTAGCCAAGCAACTCAATGACACCCTACATCTCTCGCATTCCCCTTCTTTTTCCTCTGTGTGTTGCTTTCCCTCCTAGTGGTGTTGATACTATCACTCTTTTACTTTGTTTTCTCTTTTAAAATACCAACCCCCTCCTCACGTTCTATTCTCCTATTTATAGCTTGAGATGGGTGGAGGTATTATGATTACTTCCTAACCTCACTTGTGTGAAGGGGGTCCAATCTTTTCATTTTTGATAAGAATATGCTCTGTTGGGAACAATGATAATGGCATTGGAACTGGTTCCAGCCTCCAAAAGGCTATTCGGTAGCGATACTCCCTAAGGCAATACTGGGCTGTTGAGAACATGGACTGCCCCAAGCAAGCGCATTCCCGATCAAGTTATAAATTGATCGGCATATGCTCACTTCTAATACGCTTAAGACCGAACATACCTATTATGGTATTCAGGTTGAGGTTGGGCCTTAAAGTGTCTAAACTGTGGCCCAAGGCCCAATGGGCATAAGGTCATACACTATACCTTGAGGCCTGGGCCCAAGATCCAATGGGCCTGGGATTATACCTTATACAATAGCCCCCCTTTGATTCTTGCCCGGCCACTGGGAACGAATCAAGGACAGCATGGTTGGTGCTAGCGAATCCTTGGGAAGCCCAATTGTTAGCTCCTGAGCGAACGAGATGGCCATTAACGCTTTCTCAAAAGGAGTGTTACGCCAGGCTATCACGTCTAACCATAATTATAACTTGACAGTTCAAGAACTTAGGCTACGCATGTGGGGGTTACAAAAAGAATTTAGAAAGGTTTTTCCACCTTCCTTTTCATTAAATGTGTTAGCTCTATAAATAGTCTCTTCTGAGTTTTCATTCCACTTTTTACTTTCTTATTCAACTGCCTTTCTGCTGAGCATCTTTCTCCCGTGCATAAATTCTTCAATCAAGGTCACCCACTTCTAGAGCCCATAGTAAGTTTCTCTACTCTATCCTCTTCTTTCAATTCTTTCCCTTCACTTTAGAGTTTAAGAATGAGACACTCTCATCTTCTTTCTACTGAGGCGTCCTTGGCTAACTTTAGAGCAATTTTTGGCATCCCTAAAGATGTGGATGTGGCTTATTGTCATGAGGGTGACATCACTCTCCAGCGACGTACTGAGCCCAACACAAGATTTTTTTCTTTGATGGCTATTTTAGAGGGAGGGGTTAGGTTTCTCGTGAACTCTCTTATACTTAATACCCTTAGGTTTTATGGTTTGTGTCTTGATCCATTTCCTCCCAATTTTTACAACGTCGTAAGTTGTGTTAGTAGATTAAATTGGATATACGGGCTACAATTCAACCACCATGACATAAATTTTATGTTTAGTTTGTGTGGCAATATTAGATCTATTTATTACTTAAAGGCTAGGGATGTACGGGTATGGCTTATATCATGGCTTCCCGATTCTAACAGAAATTCAGCGGGGGAATACGTTTGGGTGAACAGCAATTGGCTTATCGACGAGCTCACCTGCCCACTTTCATCGCGTGACGTCGGTCAGTACCGAGCACCATTAACTTTTTAATCGTGTTTTACCCGTGATCGTTTTGCTCAAATAGGCACTAACCAGTTTTTGTATTATTTTGATGCAAGTGGCAAAACGTTCAAACCAGACATTAGAGTAGTGCATGTAAGAGACTTGAATTTCGTGCTCCGATTAGAGATATTCATAAATTCTGATGGACAGCTCTAGGCGTCCCACCTTATACTCGGTTGCACTCCTGTTTACTCAACTTGGCAGCCTTTCAGGCAAGCTTTACTGGTGGACAGTCCTTTGCTGTCGTATAGAGACGTGCAGCACTCTAACCTTTTTCCCCCCTAGTTGACTGTTGGTGAAGCTCGGGACTTCGGCCCCCAGTTTACTAGCGTGGAGTCTCTGGTACCTATAAAGGATGCTTCGGCAGATCTTGTATCTCAAAGTCATGTAGTCCATGTACCCGTTGAAGAGCCCGAAGCCCCAGTTCAGATAGCCGAGCTAGCAGCAGCCAAGTCGGTGAACTCATCGAAAGTGGAAGCTGGCCAAGGAAAAGACAACATGGTGGTCAGGTAGAAAATGGACCTAGATCGTTTTGTACCCGGTGCCTGTCCATTGGGGCAGCAGCAGCTACCCCCTAGTAGAAGTTAGACTCGCCCTCCCCTCTCCTGCCCGTACTCTGAAAAGGCAGCGTACGACCGACCAACCATCTAAGGGTTCGGGGTAGCCCTCAAAAACACCATCGACTTAGGCAGCGGAGGGGATAGTTATCTGGGAGCCTGTTGGCACCACTCAGCCTCTCGTCCAAGTAGGATTGAATGTGGCATCCTTTTCCCATCCAGTAGTGGGTTGGCAGACCGTCTTCAAGCTTAGGAACGAACCTCTTCCTGCAACAGCCAGTGTCAAGACTAGGGCTCAAGGTGACGGAGGGCGGTTTACCCAAAGTCTGGTGCAGGGCCTTCTCTTGCCCGAGGACGTGCGTTTCTTCACAGATGGCGCCGATGAGTCCTTAGGTACCTGGCTGCAATGGCACACTATAGTAGTAATATTCTTTACTTACTTCCCTTTAGACTAATATACTTTTACTTGGCTCTTTCACATGTGGTGTTACTGTGTCCTCAGGCTGTACAATTGGCTTACGTAATGGATGAACGGCTGAAGGAAGCAGCCAAAGATGCTAACCGGGAAAGGGTGCTGAAAGACGTTGTTGTGCCATGGTGAGTGACAAGAGCGAGGCCGTTGTAGCAGCCTAGAGGAAGGCCAAGGATTCTAAGAAGGCTTAGGCTTTGGCGAAGAAGAAGCTGACCGAGTTGGATGTGAAACTGGGCGGCACCGAGCTCAAGCTAGCAGAAGCAAAGAGCCTTAACTTAGCACAAGCGGATGAGATAGCAGATTTGAAGTCGCCCTGGAAGCATGCAAGGACAAATGGTATAACGCTGGCTTCGCGAACGCTGAGAATTCTGCTAAGCCAATTGTCCATGAAACGCAGAAACTCGGTTTCAAAAAGGATTGGATGGCCGCTTTTCAAGCCATAGGGGTGTCAGATGACTCTCCGCTGAAGAATCCCGAGCAGATCCCCTTTCCTAAGCCTCCGCCTATCCAAAACCCTACCAAGGCCAGTGACGAGGATACTCCTAGCATGAGGGAGCTGGTGTAGGAAATAGATTCCCATGTAGAGGCAATCAACCTAGAAATCACTAGAACTTTTTATGTCGTGCCCCACATGGCCTCATCGCCCCTGTTAAATGTTGGAGCTCAATCTGCTGGGAACGTGCTAACCTCGCCATCTTCTGTTGCTCAGCCTGCCGTTGACGCTCGAAGCTCATTTGCCATGGAGACTGACCTGATCACCTAAGCATGAATGCATTCCGTTTGCTATCTTGTGTTCTACCTTTACTTTTATTTAGCATGGTTTGCCTAGAGTCGTCGGGATGTGGTGACAGAACAATTGCTTTATCTAAATTTTATTTTAGTTTATTTAGTTACTGTAATAGGGTGACAGGACATTTATTCTGCTTACATTCATAAATAACTTTCGTGCTATGGTTAAATTATCCTTGTTAGACATTGTTCTTCCATTTATGGCTATCATGAGATTGGAGTAGGATTCATCCTCGAAAGGTGATTTACCTTGACCAGGGTAATTGTCCCGAGTGTAGAGGGGACTAAAAATTCATCCCCTCGGGTTTCTATCCTTAGAAAAATTATATAAGATTTCCGCCCGTTTGGTGATTAGGACCAAACCGAGAACAGGCTTTTGTCCTTAGGGAAATTTAATATGTTTCTACCTGTTCGGTGATTAGGATTAAACCGAGAACAGGCTTTTGTCTTGAGAGAAGTTTAATATAAGGTTTCCACCTGTTCGATGATTAGGATCGAATTGAGAACAGCCTTCTGTCAAATTTTTAGAGTAAGGTTTCCACCTGCTCGGTGATTAGGATTGCACCGGAAACATGCTTTTGTCCTTAGAAACTTTAATATAAGGTTTCCATCTGTTTGGTGATTAGAATCGAATTGAGAATATGTGTCTATCCTTAGGGAATTTAGTAGGTTTCCACCTGTTTGGTGATTAAAATCGATCCAAGAACAGACTTTTGTCCTTAGAGATTTTTAGAGTAAGGTTTCCACTTGCTCGGTGATTAGGATCGAACCGGGAACAGGCTTTTGTCCTAAGAAACTTTAATATAAGATTTCCACCTGTTCGGTAATTAGGATCAAACTGAGAACAGGCTTTTGTCCTTAGGAAATTTAGTAGGTTTCCACCTGTTCGGTGATTAAAATCGAACCAGGAACAGGCTTTTGTCCTTAGAGATTTTTAGAGTAAGGTTTCCACTTGCTCGATGATTAGGATTGAACTGGGAACAGGTTTCTGTCCTTAGAAACTTTAAATAGGTTTCCATCTGCTCGGTGAATAAAATCATACCGGGAATAGGTTTCTACCCTTAGAGTAATTTTAATATAAGGTTTCTACATGCTCGGTGATTAGAACCGAAACGGGATCAAGTTTCTGTCCTTAGATAGCCAACAAATTAATAGCGATGCAGTTAAGGGATTGAATGTACTTACACACAGACATTGATCATATATTGTATAACATTACACATGCACGACATTATGCTTAACCCGAATTTCTACTTACCAACTGTTAATGGTAAAACTTTTTCAAGTTATGAACATTCCATGGTCAAGGAAATGGTCTCTCGTTCGGCTCTTCTAGGTAGTATGCTCTTGCTCCAGCAATAGCGGTAATTCTATATAGCCCTTCCCAGGTTAGGGCCAACTTTCCCCCGTTAACGTCACGTGTGTTTCCCACTACCCTGCGTAGTACCAAGTCTTTAGCACTTAATTCCCTCTTCTTCACATCCCCATCATATCGCTGGGCAAGCTTCTATTAATATTTTGCTAGCCGAATAGTTGCTGATTCCTAGCACTCCTCTAACAAATCTAGCTACTTCACCATTAAGTCATCATTCCTGGTAAGGGTGAATTCTGACACCCAAGCACTGCCCAAATTAACCTCGGTCGATATGACTACTTTCGCTCCATACGTTAGAGAAAAAAGAGTTTCTCCTGTGGACCTTCTGGGAGTTGTCCTGTATTCCTACAAAACGTTGGGTAATTCCTCAACCAATTTACCCTTAGCGCCCTTTAGTCTCTTCTTCAACCGTTCACAATCGCCTTGTTTGTGGCTTCAACTTGACTATTACTCTGCAAATATGCTAGGGTGGAATACCTATTCAAGATACTAAGATCGCTATAAAACTTGCGGAAAGCCTTGCTATTAAATTTCAACCTGTTATCAGATACCAGGGACTCTGGTACTCCAAACCTTATTATTGTGTTTCTCCACACAGACTTCTTAACATCTACATCTCGAATATTAGCCAATGCCTTGGCCTCTGCCCACTTAGTGAAGTAATCCACAGCTACTAGAACAAATCTTTAACTCCTTGTAGCTCAAGGAAACGGACCCACAATGTCTAACCCCCACTGCGTGAAGGGCCACAAGCTACTAATGGGATTCAAACTCCCTGTCGGCTGATGGATTAAAGGGGCATGTTTCTGACACTACTCACATTTTCGAACATACTCGGCGGCATCCTTGTACATTTGTGACCACCAAAACTCCTAGGTCATTTTTCAGTGAGCTAATGTACGCCTTTCCGCATGGCTGTTGCATACCCCCTCATGGAGCTCGATCAGAAGCTTTCCAACCTTGCTTGGAGGTAGGCACCCTAGTTATTTGAACCACCTTCACCTTCTAGAATTGGTTTATAGTCTGTTTTATCAATCATAAGTACTCCATCATCTGTGCGTCTTTGGCCTCAAAGCCGCTTTGCACCTGATTGACAACCAGCAGAGAATCCAAGCAAACTTTCACATCCCGGCGCCCAAATCTAGGGCAACCCTTAATCTGGCAAGTAGGGTTTTATACTCAGCTTCATTGTTAGAAGCCCTAAAACCCAATCTAAAAGAATTCTCCAACTTTATCCCTTCCAGGATGATGATGACAATTCTAGCCTTAGCCCCTAGTGCGCTAGACGCACCGTCCATGAATACCTTCCACGATTGCACCTCCACATGGCAAACTATCTCCATCTCCCTTCTCGGGGAAAACTATGCAACGAAATCAGCGAGAACTTGACCCTTCACCGAACTTTTCGGCCTGTACCTAATGTCAAAAGAGCTAACCGAGTTCCCCACTTGGCTATTCTACCCGTGAAATCAGATTTCTTCAACAACGACTACAAAGGATGCTCGGTTAATACATAGATGGTATGCACCTGAAAATAATGGGGCAACTTCCTTGTAGCATGTTCCAATGCTAGCACTCATGGCATGCTCAGACACTGAGAGATACATAAACAAATCCTCATCGAGCTCTAGGGCTGATAACATAGGTGCTTGTACTAAATATTCCTTTAAGTCTCGAAAAGCCTTCTTGCACTCCTCATTCCGCTAGAAACCCCTCCACTTTTTCAGTAGCTAATAAAATGAACGGCACCAGTCTGCAAACTTGGAAATGAACCGGTTTAGGGCAGCTAGCATACTGGTTAACACCTGCACTTCCATTGGGTTACTCGACGACTTGAGGCGCTCGATAGCTTCAATTTGGTTGGGGTTGATCTCTATTTCTCGGCACGTGATCATATACCCTAGGAATTTGCCAGCCTTCACTCCAAAAGCACATTTGTTAGGATTGAGGCATAGCTTATGCCGCCAGAGTACTTCGAACACTTCCTTAAGATCATCAACATGCCCCTTCTCCTGCTTGCTTTTAACCACCATATGGTCAATATACACCTCCACTGTGTGCCCAATCTTGTCCTTGAACATCCTCGTAATCATCCGTTGATAAGTGGCTCCAGCATTCTTTAGCCCAAATGGAATCACGGTATAGTGGTAATTGGCCTCAGGTGAGATGAATGCTATCTTTTCCTGATCCTCGATAGTCAGGGCAATTTGATAATAACCCTAGAAAGCATCCAGGAAACTCATCCTCTGGTGCCCATACGTAGCATCGACCAATTGATTGAATTTTAGCATGGGGAAAAGATCTTTTGGGCATGCCCAGTTCAGATCAGTGAAATCTACACAAACCCTCCATTTTTCATTCTTCTTTCTCATCATCACAGTATTCGCAAGCCAATTTAGAAAGAAAATCTCCTTTATTGCCCCTGCCTCTTTCAATTTCTTGACCTCTTGTTTGACTGCTTCGACGTGTTCCTTGGCTGACCTCCTCGGTTTTTGCTTCTTGGGGGGAAATAATAGATCTAGATTAAGTTTGTGAACTATAAACTCGGGATCTACCCCGGGCACTTTGTATGGGCTCTAAGCAAATACATCCACATTTTGTATAAGTAGTAACAGCATCTCCACCCTATCTAGGGGTGTCAAATGGGTGGGTTTGGGTGGGTTTCGGGAGGGCATAATTAAGTTGGGTATATAAAACTCATTTACCCATTAAAACCCATTTAACTAATTGCTTCTAACCCAAATTTAACCCAACCCAATTATTATGGGTAAACCCCAACTCACCCAATTACCCAATTATCAAAATTACCAAAATGCCATTAAAGTGAAAACCTCAACACTTTCTTGAATTCTCTTTTCCACTATTTCCAGTCTCCATTATTGGGATTAAAAAAATTCCACATAAGCACCCACATCAGCAATTATATTAAAAATCTAAATAAAGAAATATTTTCTTTTCTTTTCTATTTTCTCTCACTTTCTTGGCAACCAAACAGTGCAACAAATACCCACACTGAGCTCACCAACTGTGGCTTCCCAGTCGGACTCTTACCCTTCTCAATCCATGGCTACTCCATAAACAAGACCAAAGTTCAATGCAATCTTCTGAAGCTTTTTCTTCCACCAGCGCGATCAGTCTCTCGACGTTCCTCACCAGAACCACCACTTCGATCCTTACTACAACGATGAGCTACACGGTAGGAGAGATAGCAGATCGGAGGATGGTGGTGAGGCACAAGGACTTGAAGGAGATCGTGGAGGCGATTAAGGAGTATTTCGATAAAGAAGCCGCCACCAGAGACCAAGTCTCCGAGATGCTCGCAGTCAGCCAAGCTCAACTCGATCGGAGTTTCAAACAGCTCAAGAGTGAGTCACTGAGTTCCTTCATTTTCAGCTTTCCACTTGAAAAATCTTGTTTGGTTACCGAGAAAACATAGGAAAATGTTTTTAAATTAAAAATTTTAAATAATTATTTTTATTGTAGAGTCTGTGTATCATTCAAATGGTGTGTTGAGTAACTTAAGCTTGAGTGACCGGAAATGCCTGAGGGCTGGGTTTCTTTTTTTTTTTTTTTTTTTTTTTTTTAAGGGCTGGGTTAAATTTGAGTATATATATTTTTTTGGGTTCAATGGGGTTCAATGAGTTTTTAGTTAAAACCCAATAATCATTGGGTCTAATTGGGTTGATACTCATTTAACCCAATTAATAATTGGGTGGGTTTGGGTTTAATTAGAGTGGGTGAGTTTGGGTAGGCAAATGGGTTTGGGTTTACTTTGCCACCCCTAACCCTACCTTCATCCTTCACACCAGCCCCAATTTGGAAACTCCTACTCTCGTCTGATAGTATCCTTATTCTTATTAAGTCCTTGGCACAGCTTTCCCTCATTCCCTCCTAGGGCTCCTATAATTGCTATAAGGAAACTTGCATGGCTGGTTCCTTTTCCTTAATTTCCTAGTTAATGGCGGCTACCAAGCATTGCCTGTTCATTTGCTGGTTTCCTCTCATTATGGCGATACTGTGCTTAGTGTGGAATTTAACTTTTACATGCATGGTAGATAGGACTGTCCTTATTGCATGAATCCACGGCCTTCCAAGAATTGCTGTATACAGAGAAAATGAATTGACCACTATAAAAGTTACCATTACTTCCTTGCCTTCCATGTTCATAAGGAGCGCAATCTTCCCCTCTGAGATCGTCATCCGGCCATTAAACCCTACTAGGGGTGTGTCGTATATGGGCAGGTCCATTTTCTTCAATCCTAGCCCCTTGAACAGGTTGGGATACATCACTTCGACACCACTTCCTTAGTCCACCAATACCCTCTTCACTATAAAACTATTTATCTAAGATGTAGCCACTAGGGCATCGTCGTTTGGCTGGATTGTCCCTTCTAAGTCATCATCATTAAAGTCAATGGGCTCCCGAGTAGACTTCAACTTCTTCTTAGAGGGTTGATTATCCGGACAACTTTCTACTGGAACCACTATTAGTACCCCTCTTTTCCGGGCTGCTAGAGTACCCCTGGAAGTTGCGTGGATTCCCTTGAGGCTGACTGCCCTGACTGGTTTCCTAATTTCCAAGGTTAACAACAAACTCTTTTAAGTACCTCACCCTTACCAACTGCTCCAAATGATCTTTTAACACCCTGCATTGCTCGGTGGTATGCCCCTTGTCTTTATGGTAAGTGTAGTACAAATTCTGATTTCTCCTTGAGGGGTCTCCCCCCATCTTGTTTGGCCACCAGAAGTATGGCTCATTCTTAATTCGATCATCAATTTTGTATACCGGCTCCCTGAGCGTCACATTTACTTCCCCCGCTCGCGCGCTCGGTTCCCAGATCCTCAAATCCTTCTTGGATCTTGACTGAAAGCCGCCATGTCAAGGCTGGCTAGTGATCGAGGCCTTACCTTTGTTTTGTTACCAATCATCCTCTAATCTTTTATACTCTTCTATACGCTTCATTAACTACCTCATATCCTTGGGAGGTCTCCTTGTCAACGAATATCATAATTAGAAGTCCTCGGGCAATCCCAATCAGAAAGTGCTCATGCAATTTTTTCATTGCCCCCTCCAATCACGTTGTACAATTCCCAGTACCAGCTAGTATAGCTGCAAAGAGTCTCCCCAACTCCCATCTTCATTGATAGCAATGCATCCACGGGCTATGGTACCCAGTTGCAGGTCATAAACTGGACCTCGAACTCCTGAATTAGCTCAGCAAAATTGTGAATCAAGCCCTTCCTCAGACCATTGAACCATCTCAAAGCGATTAGCCCAAGACTTGAAGGAAACACCTTACACATCAACGCATCGTTATGACTGTGCAAATACATCATCTGCATATAATGGCTTACATGCGCTACCGGATCCGTTTTCCCGTCATAAGAGTTAAATGGTGGTCTAGTGAATCTGCTTGACATTGGTGCTCGTTCAATATCTCAAGAGAATAGTGATCAAGCAGCTCTACACAGCTCAGCTCATAGCATCCATGGCGGCATTGCGGGGTCGTTGCCCTTTCGGGGAGATTGAGTCCCGGTCTGCATACTCCTGAGACAGGTCCCGGTGTCGATGGAGTCGGATTGATAGGACGCCTCTCCATAGCCACCTCCTCCGAGGCACCTAATAATGTCTAGCGTGTTTGAAACGACCCCTCTTTGAGACCAAACTGCTCTTCCCCTCGCTTATATTCCCTATCTTCGCACGTTTTTTGCCTCCTTTCCCGCCAACCAGATCCCTGAGAAGATCCTCCAGATCTAATGGGCCTGGGATTATACCTTGTACAATATATGATTTAAAATTTAATTTGATTTAGATTCTTCAGATTTTGCATCTAATAATTCACTTAACCCTATGCAATGCATAGGTCCAATTTGAAACAATCACAATTACATGATTCAAATTATACATTTTTTTAGAAAATATTCAAATTATACATGGTATTAGTTTACACATTTTCTAAACTATACATTTCTAAAATATTTTGAATTTAGACTCTTTGGTTTTTGTATCTAATAATTCACTTGCAACAAAACTTAAAAAATTCGATGGACACATGGTGCAAAATTAGACTCCAATTGGATTTGGACTTTTTGAATTTTACACTCAATAACTTATTTGGCACAAAAATAAAAAATTAGATAGAACACGTGACAAAAAATTGAGAATCTAATTGAAATCTAATTAAATTTTCTCTTAAAATATATATATATATATATATATGTATGTATGTATGTATGTATACATAAAAAGATAACAATCAACTACGCGCCAATTGCATAGCAAATCATAAAATCTAAAGATTTACTAAAAGACATGACCATAAGAAAATATCTTGATGTGCTGCATGACATATCTTTACCCGTAGATGACATCACTTTGCCGTCAATAGACAAGAATATCACAACCTCATTAACCAAATGGAGGGACGAGATCCGCATGCGTGAAGCTTGGTGGATCCTTGTAAACAGTTTGGTTCCCACGAACTAAAAAAAGTTGTACATATCCATGCATTATTGGAACATCTATTCATGTATTATCGTACTATGATACTTGTATTGTACAAGTTAAATGAAGCAACAAGAACTAGGGAGTTCTATATACCAAAACACAAATTTTATCAATTCAACATGATAAAGGCAACTAGGCAAGACTGTCAACGTTTGCTCTTTCACCCCACACTCTTCCTCTTTTCTTTTTCTTTTGAGCAAACACTCTTCCTCTTTTATATTACTATGAAAGGCTCTGATTAGTCTTTTTGCACGCACAAACTAGTACAATAAAGCTACCCGTTACAACCAGACTTCACATGGTGAGTGAAATAATTGGCTGACACTTCACAACATAACTGTTCATGGATCATTTGACATGGTTGGATGCTGCACATACCAGACGGTTAACAACAAATTAAATTTCGAATACTTGAGCACTATTCAATCCGCATTAACACACAGATACCAGAGTCATAATCAGCTCTACCTTTATTCTACACTTTACTTCAGCTGTGATTAACATACAAAAAGCAACTGACTGCAGCTTAATGGCTTAGAAAACATGAAGAAATCTTAATGGCTTTAGAAAAACATACAGAAGATTTGGGTCATCGGCATAAATTAAGCAAACATGTGAAAGCTTTGTACTAGAATAGTGTGGGGGTGCGCCAGGCCCGTGCAGTAGTGCAACGCATGGGCGACGCTTGAGAGCCCCAGTAGCAAGCTACTGTGTTGGGCTCTTCCCCTCAAGAAATAAATTTAATATCATGTGAGCCGATGACCCACATATCAGATATTAAACTGATAAGAACAGATACTACACTTGATCTTAGCCAAAAGGCCGAGAAAGGTATGAGTGTCTCTGTCACACATGCCATCTTTTATTGTCCAACTCGTCCTGGTCCTCCTTTTCTGGAGGCAGTGTGGGACAATACTGCGGTCACCTATGTACACTTCTTTTAGATTTCATTTTGTATTTCTGGCTGAGATGTCAAAATGCAAAGCTCAAAGTTAAACCAGTTTTGTATTAACAGATTCGATTCTTGTGATTGAGCCTGATTAGGCTATTGAGTCTAAAACAGATCGAAACTTTGGGTATAATAAATAATTTACGAGATTATCAAAATGATGCTCCGTAAGTGGCTGTCCACAGAAAGAAAAAGAATAGATGATTTTTCACAGCTTTAAATGGCAAGAAATGTAGCTTGTTACCATTGCAAGGATGATGGACGCTAATGACAACATTCAATGTGTTACAATTCCCAAGATGATTGTGGCAACTGCAGATTCACAATATAGAAATATGGTTTAGATAATGCGAATGTTTTGGTTTAAGATTTTAAAAGTAAAAAGAACATTTAAGCAATATCATTTTTTAATTTTGACTAAAAATTTTACCAAGTGGCATGATTGATTAGTTTCGCGTCAATAATAGTACAAAATTTACTACATATAAGTCTTACAAATCCATATCTATATATCTATATAATATTTAAAAGTTGAAATGTAATATTTATTGTTGTTATGTTACTTTTGAGCCACACTAGCATAAAACTTTGATCCATTCGGTCAATTGGGTCCACTTTAGTCCGTTCGGTCCATTTAGTATATTCGGTTTTATTTGATCCACTTTGATTCAATTCAATCCAATTCGGATTTATTCTGTCCATTTTGGCCCCCTTCGGTCCACCTTGGTCTTATTCAGTCTATGTAATCCAATTAGATTTTATTGGTCTATTCCGTCTTATTCTGACCATTTCGTGTACTTCGGTCCATTCCTCATACTTCGGTCCACTACAGTCTTATTAAGTCCAATTCAGTCCATTCAGTTTATTTGGTCCATTTCGGTCTCTTTTGATCTATTCATTCCACTTGGTCCACTTTAATCTTATTCGGTCTCAATCAATTTAGTCCACTTGGTCTATTTCTGTCAACAAGTGTCCATTTGGTTCGCTTCAATTCAATTCAGTCTTATTCGATTCATTTAGGACTAATTGGGCCAAAAATTTCTTCTTTGTAGGTTTCATTTTTAGTGTTGGGCTGAATATTTTTTTTGGGCCAAACTCTTTAGTTTAGAACTAAAAAAATACAAAAAAGGCATTAGAAATTAAAAATATAAACCATAAAAACGCAATAAAAATAATAAATATTTCAAAGATTACCTTCAAATTCAAGTTTTAATGATATAGACATACTTATATTTGGAAAGAAAAAAAAAATGTTACAATTATGAATTTATATAATAATTTAAATTTAATATAACATGTTACATGTGTTCCACGAAATGGGGGGTGCAAATATTTTTTTTTTTTTTTAATATTCTTGATATGTATTATGTATAAATTAGTCAACTGATTAAGGTATATTTAAAAAGTCTTTTTAATAATATCATCCCTATTTATATAAAATAATATTATAATTAAGTAATTTAAATACTCATACTTTGAAAGGAGAAGCTATGAATGTGATCCTTCCACTTGAAAATTCCTTGGCTTTCCCCATTGGTAAGCTAAATTGTGTCTTAAAACCCTTTGTTATTGGTCCATAAATCGTTCATAGTGGTATTCTTAAGACTAAGTGATGTGATTCCAAAATAATAGGACTATAGGATTCCTAAAACTAATCTTATAAAAAAAAACACCTAAAATTAAGAGATGTGCTTCCATAATAATGATAGGAATGAGATGTTTTTTTAAACCAAATTCACAGAAGTGCTCCTTAAAAAATTTGAAAAATATAACCAAAAATTAATTAAAAAAATTTACATGGTAATTGATTTTCGGAAGTCAATTACCATTAAAAAAAATCCGCCAACTTGGTTCAGTCATTTTAAAAAAAAAAAAAAACAGTCGTTTAACATGCCATCTCTCTCCTTCTAGTACTAGCACCCATCCACGCATTATTGGGACACCTATTTATGTACTACAAGTTAAATGAAGCAACAAGAACTCGGGAGTTATACCGAAACACACAACTTTGATTCAACATGATAAAGGCAACTAGGCAAGACCGCAAGAGATTGTCAACGCTTTCTCGTTCACTTCACACCCTTCCCCTTTCATAATTACTAGGAAAGGCTCTGATGAGTCTTCTTGTACAACAATGCTTACAACCAGACTTCACATGGTGAGTACAATAATTGGCTTACACTTCAGATAACTGTTCAATAACTTGTCTGACATTTCAAACAACTCGGATGCTATTGGAATGCATTTACTTTCATAAAGACTCGAAGGATGCAGATGCACTCTACATGGATCATTTGACATAGCATTAAATTTCAATTACCTGAGCACTTATCAGTCAGCATTCCGGAGTCAAAATCAGCTCTACCTTCATTCTACACTATTGATGCGGCTGTCATTATCATACAGAAAGCTTAATGGCTAAGAAAACATACAGAAAATTTGGATCATCCACATAAAACAACACATGTGAAGCTTTGAACTAGATATGGGTGGGGTGCGCCAGGCCCGAGCTATAGTGCAACACATGGGTGACGCTTTAGATTGAGTATGTGTCAAAAAATTTCCAGACCATTTGTTTGTTATATTTTTGAGAAGAAACATCATGAAGTTTCAGAAAAAAGTAATCAGCTGAAATTGGCATAAAGTACATCTGTGAAGAAATAGACTCCATCCACACAATAGAACCACTAACACGTCTTGCATCTATAGATGCTTCAAAGTTCAAAGACATAATCCGGAAAAATACACCCAAAAAAAAAAAAAAAATTCAACTAGTTTTTGCTTGCTGCACCAGCAATTCCATGTGACCTCAATTCTTCGATTAAAGAATTCAAATCAGAGTAAGATGATCCACCTTCTTCAACAGCCTTCTTTGCCTTTTTCCCAATCTCTCTAGCTCTGCTTCTTATTTCCTCTGCTTCTGCACCAACCATTATTCGAATCACTGCCTTCTCTATGGCTTCGTTCTTGATGCTATCTCCCACAAATCTGGCCCATTGTTGAGCACCCGCAGCAACTCCAATTCTCAATATTTGGGTTACAAACTTTTCATTGAAGAATTGCTCAGCGGAAACTGGCCATGTAACCATTGGAAGCCCAGCAGAGACTCCTTCCAAGGTAGAATTCCATCCACAATGAGTCACAAATCCTCCGACAGCTTCATGATCAAGAATCATCATCTGGGGTGCCCAACCTCTTATAATTAGACCCTTCCCTTTCACTCTTTGCTCAAACCCATCAGGCAGCCATTCTTCTTTTCCTCCATCATTCTTTCTTTCCTAACCACCCAAATGAATTGCTGCTCAGAAGCCTCAAGACCTATTGCTATTTCCTTTAGCTGGGAATCACTGAAGTTTGCCATATTTCCAAAACATACATAAACAACTGAATCAGGTTTCTTTGAATTAAGGCATTCAAAACATTCGTGGAAATCAATGGAGGCTTCCTTTCCCCTTTGTGCTTTATCTTCAGTGTCCTGGTTGCATAGTGAAACCGGGCCTATCTGCCAAGCCTTCCGTCCAAGAACCTCCTTATAAAAGTTTGCATGAGCCGGTTCAAGCGCATAGAAGCTATTGAAAACAGCCCCAAAACTCGTCAGCTCTGCTTCTAATACTTGTTCATACATCTTCGTTGCATATGTTTGAACATTTTGTGTAAAAAAATCTGGCAGTTGCTTTCTTGTCAACTTGATCTCATCAGGGAAGTTGGGGATGATAAATGGTTTTGTATCTGATGAAACTTTTTTGTGAGGTTCGTATAGTCCCAGACATTCAACTGTACACGTAGAGGAAAAACTCATTGAATGCAAAATAAGCCTTGGTATGCCAAACTTTTTAGCAACACCAGTGGTCCAAGGAAACAAAGTGCTGGACACAAGGCAATCAGGAGCATATTCTTGAATAAGTTTCTCTAGTGGTTGCTCTAGCATGGCAGTAGCCTGATAGAATTTCGTCCGAGGATCGAGTGAAGTAGCCAATTGGTAGCTCTCACATCCTATGGGCAATCCAACCTCAACACAAGGGAAATTGATTATGCTTATTTTCAAACCACGCAAAGCAAATTGCTTGGCCATGTCTATGGCTGGGATCAGGTGTCCTGAAGCCAGGAATGGTAAGAAAAACAAGTGAAGTTGGCGCTTTTCACTATCCATAATGGTGATGAAGATGAAGAAGATGAAGAAGAAGAAAAAGCAAAACTAACAGATTCTGATCACTTATAGCAACAAGTAGGCTTTCGATTTCTGATTCTGGCCAGTTATGGTTAAATTGGAACTTATAGGTAGGCTTATACTGGGGTTTAATTTGTCCAGAAAGTAAGAATGATGAAGTAAAAGATTGGATCAAAGAGTAACCAAAAAGATAATATGAAAATAATAAAGGAATAAGATTAGACAAGAGAAGGACAAGGTAACTTGTTTGTTTGTGTGAACCCCAAGTCATGAGCCATTTTGACTTCGAGTCTTCCCTATCAATTGTAGAAAGATGGGCATTTTCTTGTATTTGTCACGAATTCTCTCATGTCATGCAAATAGCGATGGAAACATTTAAAATTAGGAGCATTTTACTCTGATTTGTGATGCTGGGTAAACTTTGATTCTTTAATCAAATTCGAATCTTAAATGACTTTAAAATTGATCTAAAAATTATTATAATAAAAAATAGTTTAAAATTGATGTAGAATTATTATAAAAAAAGAAGAAGAAGAAACAGTTTTGTATCAACAGATAACGATTCTTGCGATTGAACCTGATAAGGCTTTGAGTCTAATGAAGATCGAAACCCTGTGTATAATAAATAATTTACGAGATTATCAAAATGATGCAGTGTAAGTGGCTGTCCAGAGAAAAAAAGAGGAAGAAAAAGAAGAGAGGATTTTTTTTTGCAGTATTTGTGGCAGAAAATGTAGCCTGTTACCATTGCAAGGAGGATGATTGCTAATGAAAATATTCAACGTGTTAGAATTCCCAAGATGATTGTGGCTTCTGCAGATTCAATGTAGAAACATTGTTTAGAGTTTAGACATGAAACAGGAACGTTCCTCTTTAATAAGTGAAAGATTGAAAGTTCACTGGTAACAAAAACTAATTGGGTCAATTCACCTTGGCCTTTTTTGATATGCAGTTTGACTCCATCATTGACGGATGAGCCTAATGATAGAATCACAAGAAAAGTTGAAGTTCTCAAAAGAAGATGCAAGAAACTTTACATTATTCGTATCAGTTTGTTGTGGTATAAATATGAATGAAAGGAACAACATTCTATATAAGACAATCAGAAAGGGAAGTAGTCCATCCTTTGTTCTTACTTAAACAAATAAACAAAATATATAATGATTATCTAACATATTAGGATTTTGTAGGCAGTTGTTGGAACCCACCTCCACTACTTTTTGTTAAAGTGAACTTCAATGCAACCATCAATGATGACAAAGCAAAATCATAAGGGACTAAGGGAGAAGTCGTGACTTTATTGATGTTTAGGATCCTCTTATAGCTGAATCCAAAGCAACCCTTCTTGGTCCAATTCAGTCCACTCCGGTCCAATTCGGTCTTATTCCATCCATTTAGATCCAATTCAGTCTTATTCGTCCATTTGCTCCACTTCTGTCCATTCCGTCTACTTTGGTATATTTCGTCCAACTCGATCCACTTCTATCTTTTTCATTTGACTTCATTCCATTTGGGTCTGATTCGGTCCAATACGATCCATTCACTCCACTTGTTCCATTTTGGTCCACATCAGTCTATTCAGTTTACTTCGGTCCAACTCAATTTAATTCAGTCCCCTGCCGTCCATTCAGTTTACATGGTCCAATTCGGTCCATTTCAGTATGTTCGGTCACTTTGTTATTATTTGGTCCAATTCAGTTTAACAGTCCAATTAGTCCAATTCGGTCCACATCTGTCCATTTGGTTCACTTCAGTCCAATTTGGTCTTATTCAATTCTTTTCAGTCTATTTTGATCCACTTCAGTTCATTCAGTCCACTTATGTCCATTGAGTTTATTTTGGACTAATTGGACCTTAAATTTATTCTTTTTATAGGCTGCATTTTTAGTTTTGGGTTGAATTTTTTTTTTTTTCATAATTTTTTAGAAATTAGAGATAGAGGCCCTTAAAATTCAAGTTTCAATAATGTAAGTATTACTGTTATATTTGAAAAGAGATAAAAAAATGCTACAATTCTAAACTTATTTAATAATTTAAACTTAATGTAATATGTTACACATGTTCCATGGAATGAGAGTGTACATTTTTTTTTTAATATTCTTGATGTGCTCAAATTAGTCAACTGATTATGGTATATTTAAAACCTTGTTAATAGCATCATCTCTATTTATATAAAAAAAAAATATTATAATCATGAAATTTTAATATTTTAATTAAATTATGTTTTTCATATATATTTTACTATGCATTGTTGTTGAATGCAAAATACATTATATGTTCCGTTATAAAAAACTTATATAATAGAAAACACTTTTAAACAATGGTGTTCTTAAGACTAAGTGATGTGAATCCAAAATAATAGGACTATAGGATTCCTAAAACTAATCTTCTAAAAAAAAACAACTAAAATTAAGAGATGTGCTTCCATAATAATGATAGGAATGAGACGTTTTTTCAAACCAAATTCAAAGAAGTGCTCCTTAAAAATTTGGAAAAATATAACCAAAAATTAATTTAAAAAATTACGTGGTAATTGACTTTCATAAAGTCAAGTACCATTAAAAAAAAAACACCTACTTGGTTTAGTCATTTTAAAAAAATGACAATCGTTTAACATGCCATCACTCTCATTCTAATACTTGCATCCATTTTCAATACTACTCACTAATCTCACCTCTCTCTCTCTCTCTCTCTCTCAACATGCCATCTCTCTTCTTCTAATACTAGCATCCACCTTCAATACTACTCACTAATCTCACCTCTCTCTCTCTCTCAACATGGATCCACTCTCGGCGGTCTGCGACTAACGGACTACATGATTTGAAACGAGCTGGATTGGATCGTCTGGTACAACGATGAGTTACTGTTTGGGTTACCCTAGTACCAATCAACTACACGCTAACCATAGATCAAGTCAAAAAATCTAAAGATTTACTAGAAGACGTGACCATAGGAAAATATGTTGATGTATTGTATGACTCTTTACTAGCAGATGACATCTCTTTGCCATCATTACAGAAAAAAGAATATCACAACCTCATTAACTAAACGGAAGGATGAGATATGCACGCTTGAAGCTTGGTGGATTCTTGTAAAAAGATATAGACGCTTGAATTAAAAAAGTTGTACATATCCATGCGTTATTGGGACACCAATTCATGTACTATTGTACTATGATGAGACCTGTATTGTACCTCAAGTTAAATGAAGCAGCAAGAACTAGGGAGTCATTGCAAAACACAAATTTTATTAATTCAACATGATAAAGGCAACTAAGCAAGAGACTGTCAACGTTTGCTCTTTCACTCCACACTCTTCTTCTTTTCCTTTTTTGGAGCAAACGCTCTTCCTATTTATAATACTAGGAAAGCCTCTGATATGTCTTCTTGCACGCACAAATTAAGACAATAAAGCTACCCGTTACAACCAGACTTCATATGGTTAACAACAAATTAAATTTCAAGCTACCCGCTACAATCAGACGGTTAACAACAAATTAAATTTCAAATACATGAGCACTAATCAATCAGCATTAACACACAAAGATACCAGAGTCAAAATCAGCTCTACCTTTATTCTACACTTTTAATGGCTTAGAAAACATGGAGAAAAACATATAGAAGATTTGGGTCAACCACATAAATTAAGCATGTGAAGCTTTGTACTAGAATTGGGCGGGGTGCGCCAGGCCCGAGCAATAGTGCAACGCTTGGGCGACGCGTAAGAGCCCCAGCAGCAAGCTACTGTGGTAGGCTCTCCCCCTCAAGAAATAAATTTAATATCGTGTGGGCCGATGACCCACATATCAGATATTAAACTGATAAGAACAGATACTACACTTGATCTTAGCCAAAAGGCCGAGAAAGGTATGAGTGTTTCTGTCACACATGCCATTTTTTATTGCCCAACTCGTCCTGGTTCTCCTTTTCTGGAGGCAGTGTGGGACAATACTGCGGTAACCTATGTACACTTCTTTATATCTAATTTTGTATTTCTGGCTGAGATGTCAAATACAAACTCAAAGTTTAACCAGTTTTATATTAACAGATTCGATTCTTGATTGAGCCTAATTAGGCTATTGAGTCTAAAACAGATCGAAATTTTGGGTATAATAAATAATTTACGAGATTATCAAAATGATGCTCCGTAAGTGGCTGTCCAGAGAGAAAAAGAAGAGAGGATTTTTTGCGGCATTAGTGGCAGGAAATGTTGTCTGTTACCATTGCAAGGTTGATGATTGCTAATGACAGCATTCAACCTGTTACAATTGCCAAGATGATTGTGGCTTCTGCAGATTCAATATAGAAACATTATTCAGAGTTTAGACATGAAACAGGAACGTTCTTCTTTAATAAGTGAAAGATTGAAAGTTCACCAGTAACAAAAACTAATTGGGTCATTTCACCTTGGCCTTTTTTGATATGAAGTTTGACTCCATCATTGATGGATAATCCTAATAATAGAATCACAAGAAAAGTCGAAGTTCTCAAAAGGAGATGCAACAAACTTTACATTATTCGTAGCAGTTTGTTGTGGTATAAATATGAATGAAAAGGAACAACATTCTATATAAGACAAGCAGAAAGGAAAGTAGTCCATCCTTTGTTCTTACTTAGACAAATAAACAAAATATATAAATGATTATCTAACTTCTTGGGATTTTGTAGGCAGTTGTTGGAACCCACCTCTACCCCTTTTTTTAAAAGTGAACTTCAATGCAACCATCAATGATGACAAAGCAAAACCTTAAGGGAGAAGTCCTGACTTTAGTGATGTTTAGGATCCTCTTATAGCTGAATCCAAAGCAACCCTTCTTGGTCCAATTCAGTCCACTTCGGTCTATTCCATGTACTTCATTCTAATGAGGTCTTACTCGGTCCGTTTGGTCTTAGTCTTATTCGTCCGATTGGTCTACTTCTATCCATTTCATCTACTTAGGTATATTTGGTCCCATTCAGTTCACTTCGGTTTTATTCAGTCCACTTCAGTTCAATTGGTCTTGTTCAGTCCAATGCAATCCATTCACTCCAATTAGTCCAATTCAATCCACATTAGTTCATTCAGTTCACTTCAGTCCAACTCGATCTAATTCAGTCCCCTTCGGTAGATTCAGTCCACTTGGTCAAATTCGGTCCATTTTAGTCTGTCCGGTCACTTAGTTCTTATTTGGTCCAATTTCGTCCATCAGTCCAATTGGTCCACATCTGTCCATTTGGTTCACTTCAGTCCAATTTGGTCTTATTCGATCCCCCTCAGTTTATTTTGATCCACCTTGGTTCATTCAATCTTCTCTCCATTCAGTTCATTTTGGACTAATTGAGTCTTAAATTTATTCTCTTTATAGGCTGCAGTTTTATTTTTGGGCTAAAAATTTTTTTCACAATTTTTTTGGGCCAAACTTTATAGTTTTGGGCTAAAAAATACAAATAAAATTGACATTAGAAATTAGAGACAGGGGCCCTTAAAATTCAAGTTTCAATAATGTAAGTATTACGATTATATAGGAAAAAAATGCTACCATTCTAAACTTATTTAATAATTTAAATGTAATGTAACATGTTACATGTTTTCCATGGAATAGGGGTGTACATTTTTTTTAAAAAATATTCTTGATATGCTCAAATTAGTAAACTAATTATGGTATATTTAAAACCCTTTTAATAGCATCATCTCCACTTATATAAAAAAATATTATAATCATGAAATTTTAATATTTTAATTAAATTATGTTTTTCATATATATTTTACTATGTATTGTTGTTGAATGCAAAATACATTATATGTTCCATTACATAAAACTTATAAAATAGAAAATACTTTTAGATAATGGTGTTCTTAAGACTAAGTGATGTGAATCCAAAATAATAGGACTACAGGATTCCTAAAACTAATCTTCTAAAAAAAAAAAAATTCTAAAACTAAGAGATGTGCTTTCATAATAATGATAGGAATGAGACATTTTTTCAAACCAATTTCAAAGAAGTGCTCCTTAAAAATTTGAAAAAATATAACCAAAAATTAATTAAAAAAATTTACATGGTAATTGACTTCTAAGAAATCAAGTACCATTAAAAAGACCAACCACCAACTTGGTTTAGTCATTTTAAAGAAAACAACAGTCGTTTAGCATGCCATCTTCTCCTTCTAATACTAGCATCCACTTTCAATACTACTCACTAATCTCACCTCTCTCTCTCTCTCTCTCTCAACATGGATCCACTCTCAGCGGTCTGCAACTAGGTGACTACAAGATCCAAAACGAGCTGGATCGGATCGTCCGGTATAACGACGAGTTCCAGTTCAGGTTACTCTAGCACCAATCAATCATACGCCAACTATAGATCAAGTAAAAAAATCTAAAGATTTACTAGAAGACATGATCATAAGAAAATATCTTGATGTATCGTATGACTTTTCTTTACTAGTGACATCTCTTTGCAATCATTACACAAGGAAGAATATCTTAACCTCATTAACTAAATGGAAGGATGAGATATGCATGCCTGAAGCTAGGTGGTTCTTATAATCAGTAAGGTGCAAGAAATACCATACTCAGTAAGGTGCTATTTCACTTCACACTCTCTCCCCTTTTATAATTACTAGGAAAGGCTTTGGCGAGTCTTCTTGTACAATAATGTTTACAACCAGACTTCACATGGTGAGTACAGTAATTGGCTTACACTTCAGATAACTGTTCAATAACTTGTCTGACATTTCAAACAACTCGGATGCTATTGGAATAATCGTATTTACGAAAACAAAGACTCGAAGGATGCAGATGCACTCTACATGGATCAATTCACATAGCATTAAACTTCAAATACTTAAGAGCATTATCAATCAGCATTCTAGATCAAAATCAGCTCTACCTTCATTCTACGCTTAAGAGCCCCAGTAGCAAGCTACAGTGGTGAGATCTCCCACTCAAGAAATAAATTTAATATCGAGTGGGCCGGGCCGATGACCCACATATCAAATATTAAACTGATAAGATCAGAGACCACACTTGATCTTAGCCAAAAGGCCGAGAAAGGTATATGCTTTGCCCTCTTCCGATTTTCCCTTTTATACCTCACCTTTGTTTATCCTTCCTCTCTCTTACACGATGTGGGACTCGACATTTGAAACCAGCAAGAGGGGAAGCACGTCCATCAATGCATCTCTTTTATGCACTGAACCAGGAAAATGTCTTAGTGGATGCTATTATTTGCAGGCGAAGAACCAATGGCATTTGGTGACAAAATATATTTTTACTTAAAATGTATTACAAACTACCTTACAGATTCTTAGAGATAGTAGACAGACTGCATGTCCCTTATTTACGTACTCAAAAAAGTAGATTCAATTTTTTATTATTTAAATGGGTAGTAAGCTTTGATACTGATAACACACATAAAGAGAAAGACACTATATGGAAAGGCCAAATCTAGCCATATACCATTTTTTTTTGAAACTTGAGTTCATGAAACTCGAGTTTGCTGTGTAAATTAAGTTTTAAACACTCGAATTTCATAAAAAACCTTGTGTTGGCGTGAATTTTTTAATTGAAAAAATGCCACATGGAACTCGAGCATGGTAAAGTCGAGTTCCATGCAATACAATACTCAAGCTTAACAAGCTCCAGTTCTTTGTACATACAGAACTCGAGCGTAATGCTCTTTTTTTTTCTTCTATGCTATTCAAACTTACCAAGCTCGAGTTCCTTGTAATATGGAACTCGAGTTTGGCAAGCTAGAGTTCATTATACTTTTTGATCAACAATCCACAAATAAACATAAACATAACAATAAGTAAATTTTTTCATTTGAACGCACAAACATATGTTTTTATTTATTTAAATAGAAGTATTGTAAAATATAGAAATTTTAATTTCAAAATATTAATTTTTAGGCCACTCATACCCCTTGTTCATTCATTTTTAACACACTCATCAATTCCTAACTTCTCAGAAGTGTTATAGTCAAATTGGTTAAAATATTGGGGGTTACAATGAGAAATTAGAATAACATGTAAAAGAAAAATCTCACTCCATTTTTAGTCATGGGCACATTGAAAGAAGTTTAAGTTACATATTGTTACTTTATCAATCCTGTTCTAAATTACTGTATGGTCAAACGATTGATAAGTATTGTAGAAAGAGTGGACTGTTAAATTCAAAGATGCTCTTATGTCTTACTACGTCTGAATATTTAAGACTTGCAGTGTTTCTAAAAGGAATGTGAAGGATTTTTTTTGTACATCTAAATATTCCTAATAATAAATGCCCAAGTTTCCTTCAGATTGATGCATGTCTGTTAAAAAATCTTTCACATTCCTTCTAAAACACTGCAAGTCAAGAACTTACATATCCATATGTGGTAAGATGTAAGTTCTTCTTTATATCTGAGTAGTTCACTCTTTCTGCAATACTTATCAATCATTTGACCATACAGTAATTCAGAACAGGATTGATAAAGTAAGAATATGTAGCTTAAACTTCTTTCGATGTGCCTATGGCTAAAAATGGAGTGAGATTTTTCTTATACATGTTATTCTAATTTCTCATTGTAACCCCTAATATTTTAACTAATTTGACCATAACGCTTCCGAGAAGTTAGAAATTGATGAGTGTGTTAAAACTGAATGAATAAGGGGTATGAGTGGCCTAAAAATTAAAATTTTGAAATTAAAATTCCTATATTTTATAATGCTTCTATTTAAATAAATAAAAACATATGTTTGTGTGTTCAAATGAAAAATAATTACTTATTTTTATGTTTATATTTATTTGTTGATTATCAAAAAAAAAAAAAAAAAGTATAAGGAACTCGAGCTTACAAAACTCGAGTTCCATATTACAAGGAACTCAAGCTTTGTAAGCTCGAGTACCATAGAAGTTAAAAGAAGAGCATTATGCTTGAGTTTTGTATTTACAAAGAACTTGAGCTTGGTAAGCTTGAGTATTGTGTTGCATGGAACTTGAGTTTACCAAGGTCAAGTTCTATGTAACATTTTTTCAATAAAAAAAACCCACATTAGCACAAGTTTTTTTTTTTTTTGAAACTCGAGTGTTTAAAACTCGATTTACACAACAAACTTGAGTCTCATGAACTCGAGTTTCAAAAAAATGGTACATTACTCCTTATTTTGTAAACAGTGGTATGTTGCTAATAATTTCTGTGAAAAGTGGTAAATGGCCAATTTGGCCATATGAAAGAAAGACTTCTTATTGCATTGGTTGGTTTCTTATATCTTTTATAGAGTGCTTGAATATATCTTTTATAGAGTATGATCTAGTTGGTACCTTACTATTTTACAAGGATCCACTAAATCTCACGCATGTTGATCTCAACCCTTTCTCTAGTTGATGAGGTCATACTATTCTTTTTTGTGTAAAGATGGCAAAGAGATAGATCTCTAATTGTCTTTTGACATAAGACTTATATGTCATCTGCCAATAAAGATAATTCATATGGCACATCAAGATTTTATCTTGCGGTCATATCTTTTGGTAAATCTTCAATGACTTGATTGCAATTGGGCTTGCATATAATTGTGTTATTTGGAAAAGCAAAAAACTTACTCCCTTTTTTATGTTTTTGAAACTCTTTAACAAAGACTTGAAAACCAAGGAATAAGGGTTAGAAAGGTCCTACTTTGAACTCACAAATATATCAATCTTCATGAAGAATTAACGAAGTCGACAACTCACTACATCAAAATAAGTCTATTACACCAAATGTTAATACAATAACATTTTTTTTTGGGAAAGCGTTAATGCAACAACATTAGTATAGTGGTATTAGACAAAATATTGCATCTATAAGTTTAAAATGTTGCAATAATAACTTTAAAGTGGTAAATTATCACATTTACAATAATTACTTGCAATAACTTATAATTATCGAGACTACATTAGGAAAATTTGTTTCAATAGCTTAAAATAAAAATATCATTATAATAACTTGATAATAATTATTTTTGCAATTTATTACAACAAAATTTCAAAGCGATATTTTATTGCAATAAAGACATCATTGTAATCATTTGATATCAATTATTTTACAATCTATTGCAATGACACACATGAAATGAATATATCAAAGCAATAACTTGATATCAATTATTTTACAGTTTATTGTAATGACAAATATGAAACAATTATATATTAGAATGAATATATCGTTGCAATAAATTGTGATGGGAATATGTACGAAATTTCTAAATCTGCGAGATGCAACAATAGAGAAAAAATATACGTCATAGAAAAAAAATCACACACAAAATAGTATTTACGTGATTCGGCAATTTGCCTACGTCTACGGAGTTGTAGGGATTTCACTATTCTCAAGAAAAAAATACAAAGCGCGGCAGTACAATTTTCTCTCTCAAAACAACATCAAACCCTAATCTCCAAAACAACAGTTTTTATATCCTGCGCACAGGATTCATAATGGGCTTTAAGAATACTGTAGAGATGTTACTATTATGAAGGAAAAATTGAGTATTGCTAGGTAACTATTTCATTGTCATGTTTATTAATTGTTTTTTTTTTTTCCTATTCGGATGTTACATACTTCATTTTACAACTCACATCTATATATAGATGTGTTAGGAGCTTAGGATGACTACAAGCTTCAAGAATACTACAGAAGTTTGGTTCATTTCTCATTAATTGACACTTGTCCATGAGGTGTCCACTTGTTTTCTTGTTCAATTTTGCTACTGTTGGATTCTTCATTTGTTGACATCTAGATGATACTTAGGACCCACTTTGACAATTACAAATTACATTCTAACGGAATCAACCTTCAAAAGATTTATGCCAACAAAAGGCAAAAGCTTGTTTTTACTCAAACTAATGTGTAACTCTGTGCATATACACAGATACAATTAAAAACAATCTCAATTCTACAGTTAGAACTATACATGATATTAACTTATACATTTTTTAAATCATACATTTTTAAAATATGTAATGATTTCTCATTATATATATATATATATGTGCACTCAAGCTTCCCTAGACGGGCTGAGCCTAGGATTGGGTTCACAACTTATTTGTATAGTGGGTTAAGAGTTTTCTACTATGGATAGTCCCTAGCCAAACAACTCAATGACACCCTACATCTCTCGCATTCCCCTTCCTTTTCCTCTGCGTGTTGTTTTCCGTCCTAGTGGTGCTAATATTATCACTCTTTTACTCTGTTTTCTCTTTTAAAATACCAACCCCCTCCTCACATTCTGTTCTCCTATTTATAGCTTGAGATGGGTGGAGGTGTTATGATTACTTCCTAACCTCACTTGTGTGAAGGGGGTCCAATCTTTTCATTTTTGATAAGAATATGCTCTGTTAGGAACAAAGATAATGGCATTGGAACTACTTCTAGCCTCTAAAAGGCTATTTGGTAGCGATACTCCCTAAGGCAATACCGACCTGTTGAGAACATGGACTGCCCCAAGCAAGCACATTCCTGATCAAGTTATAAATTGATCAACATATGCTCACTTCTAATACGTTTAAGACCAAGCAGACCTATTATGGTATTCGGGTTGAGGTTGGGCCTTAAAGTGTGTCTAATCCAAGGCCTAATGGGCATAGGGTCATACACCATACCTTGAGGCCTGGGCCCAAGATCCAATGGATTATACCTTATACAATAGCCCTAGGATTATACCTTATACAATAGCCCCCCCTTGATTCTTGCCTGACCGCTGGAAACGAATCAAGGACAGCATGGTTGGCGCTAGCAAATCCTTGGGAAGCCCAATTGTTAGCTCCTGAGCGAACGAGACAGCCATTAACGCTTTCTGAAAAGGAGTGTTACGCCAAGTTGTCACGTCTAACTGTTATTATAACCTGACAGTTGAAGAACCTAGGCTACGCATGTGGGGGTTACAAAAAGAATTCAGAAAGGTTTTCCCGCCTTCCTTTTCATTAAATGTGTTAGCTCTATAAATAGTCTCTTCTAAGTTTTCATTCCACTTTTTACTTTCTTATTCAACTCCCTCTCTACTGAGCATCTTTCTCCCATGCATAAATTCTTCAATCAAGGTCACCCACTTCTAGAGCCCACAGTAAGTTTCTCTACTCTATCCTCTTCTTTCAATTCTTTCCCTTCACTTTAGAGTTTAAGAATGGGGTATTCTCATCTTCTTTCTACTGAGGCGTCCTTGGCTAACTTTAGAGTAATTTTTGGCATCCCTGGAGATGTGGATGTGGCTTATTGTCACAAGGGTGACATCACTCTCTAGCAAAGTACTAGGCACAACGCAGCGTTTTTTTCCTTTGATGGCTATTTTAGAGGGAGGGGTTAGGTTTCTTGTGAACCCTCTTATACTTAATACCCTTAGGTTCTATGGTTTGTGTCTTGATCCACTTCCTCCCAATTTTTACGTCATAAGTTGTGTCAGTAGATTAAATCGGATATACGAGCTACAATTCAACCACCATGACATAAATTTTATGTTTAGTTTGTGTGGCAATATTAGATCTAATTATTACTTAAAGGCTAGGGATGTACGGGTATGGCTCATATCATGCCTTCCTGATTCTAACAGAAATTCAGCGGGGGAATACGTTTGGGTGAGCGGTAATTGGCTTGTCGACGAGCTCACTTGCCCACTTTCGCCACGTGACGTTGGTTAGTACCGAGCACCATTAACTTTTTAATCGTGTTTTATCTGTGATCGTTTTGCTCAAACAGGCACTAACTAGTTTTTGTATTATTTTGATGCAGGTGACAAAACATTTAAACCAGACATTAGAGTAGTGCATGTAAGAGACTTGAATTTCGTGCTCCGTTCAAAGATATTCGTAAATTCTAATGGACAGCTCTAGGCGTCCCACTTTATACTCGGTTGCACTCCTGTTTACTCAACTTGGCAGCCTTTCGGGCAAGCTTTACTGGTGGACAGTCCTTTGCTGTTGTATGTAGACGTGCAGCACTCCAACCTTCTTCCCCCCCAGTTGACTGTTGGTGAAGCTCGGGACTTCAGCCCCCAGTTTAATAGCATGGAGTCTCTAGTACCTGTAAGGGACGCTTTGGCAGATCTTGTATCTCAAAGCTGTATAGTCCACGTACCCGTTGAAGAGCTCGAAGCCCCAGTTTAGATAGCTAAGCTAGCAGTAGCCGAGTTGGTGAACTCATCGAAAGCGGAAGCCGACCAAGGAAAAGACAAAATGGTGGTCAGGTAGAAGATGGACCTAGATCGTTTTGTACCCGGTGCTCGTCCATTGGGGTAGCAACAGCTACCCCCTAACAGAAGTTAGACTCCCCTTCCCCCTTCCTGCCCATACTCTGAAAAGGCAGTGTACGACTGACCAACCATCTAAGGGTTTGAGGGAGCCCTTAAAAACACCACTGACTCAGGTAGCGGGGGGGATAGTTATCTGGGAGCCTGTTAGCACCACTCAGCCTCTCGTCCAAGTAGGGTCGAGTATGGCATCCTCTTCCCGCCCAGTTGTGGGTTGGCAGACCGTCTTTGAGCTTGAGAACGAATCTCTTCCTGTGACGGCCAATGTCAAGACTTGGGCTCAAGGTGAGGGAAGGCGGTTTGCCCAGAGTCTGGCACAGGGCCTCCTCTTGCCCTAAGACATGCGTGTCTTCACAGATGGCGCCGATGAGTCCTTAGCTACCTAGCTACAATGGCACACTATAGTAGTAATATTCTTTACTTGCTTCCCTTTAGACTAATATACTTTTACTTAGCTCTTTCACATGTGGTGTTATTGTGGCCTCAGGCTGTACAATTGGCTTACGTAATGGATGAACGGCAGAAGGAAGCAGCCAAAGATGCTAACCGAGAAAGGGTGCTGAAAGACGTTGTTGAGGCCATGGCAAATGACAAGAGCAAGGCCGCTGCAGCAGCCTAGAGGAAGGCTAAGGATTTTGAGAAGGCTTAGGCTTTGGCGGAGAAGAAGCTGATCGAGTTGGATGTGAAACTGGGTGGCACTAAGCTCAAGCTGGTGAAAGCAAAGAGCCTTAACTTAACACAAGCAGATGAGATAGCAGATTTGAAGGCGCTCAGAAGCATGCGAGGACAAATGGTATAACGCTGGCTTCACGAATGCCGAGAATTTTGCTAAGGCAATTGCCCATGAAGCGCAAAAACTTGGTTTGAAAGAGGGTTGGATAGCCGCTCTTCAAGCCATGGAGGTGTCAGATGACTTTCTGCTAAGGAATCCTGAGCTGTGATGCCCCAATTTGATTGATTGTGTGATGTGTGTGGGTGTGTAATGAGTCCCACATTGGGTATTTACCGGGTAAGGGCCAATTGGAGCCATGAAGTCGCAGAAGCGCTTTTCTTGGTTATTACAAATCAGGATTACCCTATGGCCGCTTTTTAAGTGGGGGAGATTGTGATGCCCCAATTTGATTGATTGTGATGTGTGTGGGTGTGTAATGAGTCCCACATCGGGTATTTACTGGGTAGATCTGGGCTTTATTAACAACTACAAGGAGCCTCAATAGTGACTAGTCCTTTTGAGGTATTGCACAGATGTGGCTAGCGCTTTTCCTTGGGTTGTTACACGAGCAGATCCCTTTTCCCAAGCCTCCGCCTATCCAAAACCCTACCAAGGCCAATGACGAGGATACTCCCAGCATGAGGGAGCTGGTGCAGGAAATAGATTCCCATGTGGAGGCAATCAACCTAGAAATCACTAGAACTTTTTATGTCGTGCCCCACATGGCCTCATCGCCCCTGTTAAATGTTGGAGCTCAATCTGCTGGGAACGTGCTAACCTCGCCATCTTCTGTTGCTTAGCCTGCCGTTGACGCTCGAAGCTCATTTGCCATGGAGACTGACCTGATCACCTAAGCATGAATGCATTCCTTTTGCTATCTTGTGTTCTACCTTTACTTTTACTTAGCATGGTTTGCCTAGAGTCGTCGGGATGTGGTGACAGAACAATTGCTTTATCTAAATTTTATTTTAGTTTATTTAGTTACTGTAATAGGGTGACAGGACATTTATTCTGCTTACATTCATAAATAACTTTCGTGCTATGGTTAAATTATCCTTGTTAGACATTGTTCTTCCATTTATGGCTATCATGAGATTGGAGTAGGATTCATCCTCGAAAGGTGATTTACCTTGACTAGGGTAATTGTCCCGAGTGTAGAGGGGACTAAAAATTCATCCCCTCGGGTTTCTATCCTTAGAAAAATTATATAAGATTTCCGCCCGTTTGGTGATTAGGACCAAACCGAGAACAGGCTTTTGTCCTTAGGGAAATTTAATATGTTTCTACCTGTTCGGTGATTAGGATCAAACCAAGAACAGGCTTCTGTCTTGAGAGAAATTTAATATAAGGTTTCCACCTGTTTGATGATTAGGATCGAATCGAGAACAGCCTTCTGTCAAATTTTTAGAGTAAGGTTTCCACCTGCTCGGTGATTAGGATTACACCGGAAACATGCTTTTGTCCTTAGAAACTTTAATATAAGGTTTCCATCTATTTGGTGATTAGAATCGAATTGAGAATATGCATCTATCCTTAGGGAATTTAGTAGGTTTCCACCTGTTTGGTGATTAAAATCGAACCAAGAACAGACTTCTGTCCTTAGATATTTTTAGAGTAAGATTTTCACCTGCTCGGTGATAAGGATCGAACCGGGAACGGGTTTTTGTCCTTAGAAACTTTAATATAAGATTTTCACCTGTTCGGTGATTAGGATCAAATTGAGAACAAGCTTCTGTCCTTAGGGAATTTAGTAGGTTTCCACCTGTTCGATGATTAAAATCGAACCAGGAACAGATTTCTGTCCTTAGAGATTTTTAAAGTAAGGTTTCCACTTGCTCAGTGATTAGGATTGAACTAGGAATAGGTTTTCTGTCCTTAGAAACTTTAAGTAGGTTTCCTTCTGCTCGGTGAATAGAATCGTACCGGGAATAGGTTTCTACCCTTAGAGTAATTTTAATATAAGGTTTCCACATGCTTGGTGATTAGAACCGAAACGGGATCAGATTTCTGTCCTTAGATAGCCAACAAATTAATAGCGATGCGGTTAAGAGATTGAATGTACTTGCACACAGACATTGATCATATATTGTATAACATTACATATGCACGACATTATGCTCAACCCAAATTTCTACATACCAATTGTTAGTGGTAAAACTTTTTCAAGTTATGAACATTCCATGGTTGGGGAAGTGGTCTCTCGTCCAGCTTTTCTAGGTAGTATGCTCCTGCTCCAACAATAGCGGTAATTCTATATAGCCTTTCCCAGGTTGGGGCTAACTTTCCCACGTTAACGTCACGTGTGTTTCCCACTACCTTGCGTAGTACCAAGTCTTCAGTGCTTAATTCCCTCTTCTTCACATCCCTGTCATATCACTGGGCAAGCTTCTATTAATATTTTGCTAGCCAAATGGTTGCTGATTCCTAGCACTCCTCTAACAAATCCAGCTGCTGCACCATTAAGTCATCATTCCTGGTAAGGGAGAATCCTGACACCTAAACGCTGTACAAATTAACCTCGGCCGATATGACTGCTTTCGCTCTATACGTCAGAGAAAAATGAGTTTCTCCTGTGGACCTTTTGGGAGTTGTCCTGTACGCCTACAAAACGTTGGGCAATTCCTCGGCCAAATTACCCTTAGCGCCCTCTAGTCTCTTCTTCAACCATTCACAATCGCCTTGTTAGTGGCTTCCACTTGACTATTACTCTGCAGATATGCTGGGGTGGAATACCTATTCAAGTTACTGAGATCGTTACAGAACTTGCAGAAAGCCTTGCTATCAAATTGCAACCTGTTATCAGATACCAGGGACTCTAGTACTCCAAACCTTATTATTATGTTTCTCCATACAAACTTCTTAACATCTGCATCTCGAATATTAGCCAATGCCTCGGCCTCTGCCCACTTAGTGAAGTAATCCATAGCTACTAGAACAAATCTTCGGCTTTTTGTAGCTCGAGGGAACGGACCCACAATGTCTAACCCCCACTGCGCGAAGGGCTACAAGCTACTAATGGGATTCAAACTCCCTATCGGCTGATGGATTAGAGGGGCATGTTTCTAACACTACTCACATTTTCGAACATACTCGATGGCATCCTTGTACAATTGTGACCACCAAAACTCCTGGGTCATTTTTCAGTGAGCTAATGTACGCCTTCCCACATGGTTGTCGCATACCCCCTTATGGAGCTTAGTCAGAAGCTTTCCAACCTTGCTTGGAGGTAGGCACCCTAGTTATTTGAACCACCTTTACCTTCTAGAATTGGTTTATAGTCTGTTTTATCAATCATAAGTACTCCATCATCTGTGCGTCTTTGGCCTCAAAGCCGCTTTGCACCTGATTGACAACCAGCAGAGAATCCGAGCAAACTTCCACATCCCGGCGCCCAAATCTAGGGCAACCCTTAATCTGGCAAGTAGGGCTTTATACTCAGCTTCATTGTTAGAAGCCCTAAAACCCAATCTAAAAGAATTCTCCAACTTTATCCCTTCCAGGATGATGATGACAATTCCAGCCCTAGCCCCTAGTGCGCTAGATGCACCATCCATGAATACCTTCCACGATTGCACCTTCACATGGCAAACTATCTCAATCTCCCTTCTCGGGGAAAACTATGCAACGAAATCAGCGAGAACTTGACCCTTCACCGAACTCTTCGGCCTGTACCTAATGTCAAAAGAGCTAACCGAGTTCCCCACTTGGTTATTCTACCCGTGAAATCAGATTTCTTCAACAACGACTACAAAGGATGCTCGGTTAATACATAGATGGTATGCACCTGAAAATAATGGGGTAACTTCCTTGTAGCATGTTCCAATGCTAGCACTTATGGCATGCTCAGACACTGAGAGATACATAAACAAATCCTCACCAAGCTCTAGGGCTGATAACATAGGTGCTCGTACTAAATATTCCTTTAAGTCTTGAAAAGCCTTCTTGCACTCCTCATTCCACTAGAAACCCCTCCACTTTTTCAATAGCTAATAAAATGAACGGCACCAGTCTGCAAACTTGGAAATGAACCGGTTTAGGGCAACTAGCATACCTGTTAACACCTGCACTTCCATTGGGTTACTCGACGACTTGAGGCGCTCAACAGCTTCAATTTGGTTGGGGTTGATCTCTATTTCTCGGCACGTGATCATATATCCTAGGAATTTGCCATCCTTCACTCCAAAAGCACATTTGTTAGGATTGAGGCATAGCTTATGCTGCCAGAGTACTTCGAACACTTCCTTAAGATCATCAACATGCCCCTTCTCCTGCTTGCTTTTAACCACCATATGGTCAATATACACCTCCACTGTGTGCCCAATCTTGTCCTTGAACATCCTCGTAATCATCCGTTGATAAGTGGCTCTAGCATTCTTTAGCCTAAATGGAATCACGGTATAGTGGTAATTGGCCTCAGGTGAGATGAATGCTATCTTTTCCTGATCCTCGATAGCCAGGGCAATTTGATAATAACCCTAGAAAGCATCCAAGAAACTCATCCTCCGGTGCCCATATGTAGCATCCACCAATTGATTGAATTTTGGCATGGGGAAAAGATCTTTTGGGCATGCCCAGTTCAGATCAGTGAAATCTACACAAACCCTCCATTTTTCATTCTTCTTTCTCACCACCACAGTATTCGCAAGCCAATTTAGAAAGAAAATCTCCTTTATTGCCCCTGCCTCTTTTAATTTCTTGACCTCTTGTTTGATTGCTTCGACATGTTCCTTGGCTGACCTCCTCAGTTTTTGCTTCTTGGGGGGAAATAATAGATCTAGATTAAGTTTGTGAACTATAAACTCGGGATCTACCCCGGGCACTTCGTATGGGATCTAAGCAAATACATCCACATTTTGTATAAGTAGTAACAGCATCTCCACCCTATCTAGGGGTGTCAAATGGGTGGGTTTGGGGTGGGCATAGTTAAGTTGGGTATATAAAACTCATTTACCCATTAAAACCCATTTAACTAATTGTTTCTAACCCAAATTTAACCCAACCCAATTATTATGGGTAAACCCCAACTCACCCAATTACCCAATTATCAAAACTACCAAAATGCCATTAAAGTGAAAACCTCAACACTTTCTTGAATTCTCTTTTGCACTATTTCTAGTCTCCATTATTAAGATTAAAAAAATTCCACATAAGCACCCACATCAGCAATTATATTAAAAATCTAAATAAAAAAATATTTTCTTTTCTTTTCTATTCTCTCTCACTTTCTTGGCAACCAAACAGTGCAACAAATACCCACACTGAGCTCACCAACTGTGGCTTCCTAGTCGGACTCTTACCCTTCTCAATCCATGGCTACTCCATAAACAAGACCAAAGTTCAATGCAATCTTCTGAAGCTTTTTCTTCCACCAGCGCGATCAGTCTCTCGACATTCCTCACCGGAACCACCACTTCGATCCTTACTACGACGATGAGCTACACGGTAGGAGAGATGGCAGACCGGAGGATGGTGGTGAGGCACAAGGACTTGAAGGAGATCGTGGAGGTGATCAAGGAGTATTTCAATAAAGAAGCCGCCACCGGAGACCAGGTCTCCGAGATGCTCGCAGTCAGCCAAGCTCAACTTGATCGGAGTTTCAAACAGCTCAAGAGTGAGTCACTGAGTTCCTTCATTTTCAGCTTTTCACTTGAAAAATCTTGTTTGGTTACCGAGAAAACATAGGAAAATGTTTTTAAATTAAAAATTTTAAATAATTATTTTTATTGTAGAGTTTGTGTATCATTCGAATGGTGTGTTGAGTAACTTAAGCTTGAGTGACCGGAAATGCCTTTGGCTGGGTTTTTTTTTTTTTTTTTTTTTTTTTTTTTTTTTTTTTTTAGGGCTGGGTTAAATTTTGAGTATATATTTTTTTGGGTTCAATGGGGTTCAATGAGTTTTTAGTTAAAACCCAATAATCATTGGGTCTAATTGGGTTGATGCTCATTTAACCCAATTAATAATTGGGTGGGCTTGGGTTTAATTAGAGTGGGTGAGTTTGGGTAGGCAAATGGGTTTGGGTTTACTTTGCCACCCCTAACCCTATCTTCATCCTTCACATCGGCCCCAATTTGGAAACTCCTACTCTCGTCCGATAGTATCCTCACTCTTATTAAGTCCTTGGCACAGCTTTCCCCCATTCCCTTCGGGGCTCCTATAATTGCTATAAGGAAACTTGCGTGGCTGGTTCCTTTTCCTTAATTTCCTAGTTAATGGCAGCTACCAAGCATTGCCTGTCCATTTGCTGGTTTCCCCTCACTATGGCGATACTGTGCTTGGTGCGGAATTTAACTTTTACATGCATGGTAGATGGAACTACCCCCATCGCATGAATCCACGGCCTTCCAAGAATTGCTGTATACAGAGAAAACGAATTGACCACTATAAAGGTTACCATTACTTCCTTACCTTCCATGTTCACAGGGAGCGCAATCTTCCCCTCTGAGATCGCCATCCAGCCATTAAACCCTACTAGGGGTGTGTCGTATATGGACAGGCCCATTTTCTTCAATCCTAGCCCCCTGAACAGGTTGGGATACATCACTTCGACACCACTTCCCTGGTCCACCAATACCCTCTTCACTATAAAACTATTTATCCGAGATGTAACCATTAGAGCGTCGTCGTGCGGCTGGATTGTCCCTTCTAAGTCATCATCATTGAAGTCAATGGGCTCTTGAGTAGACTTCAACTTCTTCTCAGAGGCTTGATCATCCGGACAACTCTCTACCGGAACCACTGTTAGTACCCCTCTCTTCCCGGCTGCTAGAGTACCCTTGGAGTTATGTGGATTCCCTTGAGGCCAACTGCCCTGACTAGTCTCCTAATTTCCTGGGTTGACAACAAACTCTTTTAAGTACCTTGCCCTTACCAACTACTCCAAATGATCTTTTGACACCCTGCATTGCTTGGTGGTATGCCCCTTGTCCTTATGATAAATGTAGTACAAATTCTGATTTCTCCTTGATGGGTCTCCCCCCATCTTGTTTGGCCACCAGAAGTATGGCTCGTTCTTAATTCGATCATCAATTCTGTATACCGGCTCCCTGAACATCACATTTACTTCCTTCGCTAGCACCCCCGGTTCCTAGATCCTCAAATCCTTCTTGGATCTTGACTGAAAGTCCCCATGTCGAGGCTGGCTCGTGATCGGGACCTTACCTTTGTTTTGTTACCGATCATCCTCTAATCTTTTATACTCTTCTATACGCCTCATTAATTGCCTCATATCCTTGGAAGGTCTCCTTGTCAACGAATATCGTAATTAGAAGTCCTCGGGCAATCCCAATTAGAAAGTGCTTGCTGCAATTTTTTCATTGCCCCCTCCAATCACATTGTACAGTTCCTAGTACCAGCCAGTATAGCTACAAAGAGTCTCCCCAGCTCCCATCTTCATTGATAGCAATGCATCTACGGGCTGTGGTACCCGGTTATAAGTCATAAACTAGACCCTGAACTCCTGAATCAGCTTGGCAAAACTGTGAATCGAGCCCTTCCTCAGTCCATTGAACCATCTCAAAGCGATTAGCCCGAGACTTGAAGGAAACACCTTACACATCAACGCGTCGTTATGATTGTGCAAAGACATCATTTGCATATATGGCTTACATGCTCTACCAGATCCGTTTTCTTGTCATAAGAGTTAAATGGTGGTCTACTGAATTTGCTTGACATCGATGCTTGTTCAATATCTCAAGAGAACAGTGATCAAGCAGCTCTACGCAATGCTCGGCTCATAGCATCCATGGCGGCATTGTGGGGTCGTTGCCCTTTCAGGGAGATTGAGTCCCAATCTGCATACTCCCAAGACTAGTCCCGGTGTCGATGGGAGTCAGATTGATAGGACGCCTCTCCATAGCCACCTCCTCTGAGGCACTTGATAATGTCTAGCGTGTTTAAAATGACCCTTCTCTGAGACCAAAATGCTCTTCCCCTCGCTCATATTCCCTGTCTTCGCGCATTTTTTGCCTCCTTTCCCACCAACCAGATCCCTGAGAAGATCCTCCAGATCTAATGGGCCTAGGATTATACCCTGTACAATATATGATTTAAAATTTAATTTGATTTAGACTCTGCAGTTTTTGTATCTAATAATTCACTTAACCCCATGCAATGCACAGGTACAATTTGAAACAATGACAATTATATGATTCAAATTATACATTTTTTTAGAAAATGTTCAAATTATATATGGTATTAGTTTACACATTTTCTAAACTATACATTCCTAAAATATTTTGAATTTAGATTCTTTGGTTTTTGTATCTAATAATTCACTTGCAACGAAACTTAAAAAATTCGATGGACACATGGTGCAAAATTAGACTCCAATTGGATTTGGACTTTTTGAATTTTACACTCAATAACTTATTTGGCACAAAAATTAAAAATTAGATAGAACACATGACAAAAAATTGAGAATCTAATTGAAATATAATTAAATTTTCTCTAAAAGATAACAATCAACTACGCGCCAATTGCATATCAAATCATAAAATCTAAAGATTTACAAAAAGACATGACCATAAGAAAATATCTTGATGTGCTGCATGACATATCTTTACTAGTAGATGACATCACTTTGCCATCAATAGACAATAATATCACAACCTCATTAACCAAATGGAGGGATGAGATGCGCATGCGTGAAGCTTGGTGGATCCTTGTAAACAGTTTGGTTCCCACGAATTAAAAAAAGTTGTACATATCCATGCATTATTGGAACATCTATTCATGTATTATTGTACTATGATACTTGTATTGTACAAGTTAAATGAAGCAACAAGAACTAGGGAGTTCTATATACCAAAACACAAATTTTACCAATTCAACATGATAAAGGCAACTAGGCAAGACTATCAACGTTTGCTCTTTCACCCCCACACTCTTCCTCTTTTCTTTTTCTTTTGAGCAAACACTCTTCCTCTTTTATATTACTATGAAAGGCTCTGATTAGTCTTTTTGCACGCACAAACTAGTACAATAAAGCTACCCGTTACAACCAGACTTCACATGGTGAGTGAAATAATTGGCTGACACTTCACAACATAACTGTTCATGGATCATTTGACATGGTTGGATGCTGCACATACCAGACAGTTAACAACAAATTAAATTTCGAATACTTGAGCACTATTCAATCCGCATTAACACACAAAGATACCAGAGTCATAATCAGCTCTACCTTTATTCTACACTTTTTACTTCAGCTGTGATTAACATACAAAAAGCAACTGACTGCAGCTTAATGGCTTAGAAAACATGAAGAAATCTTAATGGCTTTAGAAAAACATACAGAAGATATGGGTGATCGGCATAAATTAAGCAAACATGTGAAGCTTTGTACTAGAATTGGGTGGGGGTGCGCCAGGCCCATGCAGTAGTGCAACGCATGGGCGACGCTTGAGAGCCCCAGAAGCAAGCTACTGTGTTGGGCTCTTCCCCTCAAGAAATAAATTTAATATCATGTGAGCCGATGACCCACATATCAGATATTAAGCTGATAAGAACAGATACTACACTTGATCTTAGCCAAAAGGCCGAGAAAGGTATGAGTGTTTCTGTCACACATGCCATCTTTTATTGTCCAACTCGTCCTGGTCCTCCTTTTCTGGAGGCAGTGTGGGACAATACTGCGGTAACCTATGTACACTTCTTTTTTATTTCATTTTGTATTTCTGGCTGAGATGTCAAAATGCAAAACTCAAAGTTAAACCAGTTTTGTATTAACAGATTCGATTCTTGTGATTGAGACTGATTGGGCTATTGAGTCTAAAACAGATCGAAACTTTGGGTATAATAAATAATTTACGAGATTATCAAAATGATGCTCCGTAAGTGGCTGTCCAGAGAAAAAAAAAAAAATAATAGATGATTTTTTGTAGCTTTAAATGGCAGGAAATGTAGCTTGTTACCATTGCAAGGATGATGGATGCTAATGACAACATTCAATGTGTTACAATTCCCAAGATGATTGTGGCAACTGCAGATTCACAATATAGAAAATGGTTTAGACAATGCGAATGTTTTGGTTTAAGATTTTAAAAGTAAAAAGAACATTTAAACAATATCATTTTTTAATTTTGACTAAAAATTTTACCAAGTGGCATGATTGATTAGTTTCATATCAATAATAGTACAAAATTTACTACATATAAGTCTTACAAATCCATATTTATATAATATTTAAAAGTTGAAACGCAACATTTATTGTTGTTATGTTACTTTTTAGCCACATTAGCGTAAAACTTTGATCCATTCCGTCAATTGGGTCCACTTTAGTCCGTTTGGTCCATTTAGTATATTAGGTTTTATTTGATCCACTTTGGTTCAATTCAATCTAATTCGGTTTTATTTTGTCCATTTTGGCCCCCTTCAGTCCACCTTGGTCTTATTCAGTCTATTTGATCCAATTAGGTTTTATTAGTCCATTCGGTCTCATTCCGCTCATTTCGTCCACTTCGGTCCATTCCTCATACTTCGGTCTACTTCAGTCTTATTCAGTCCAATTCGGTCCGTTCTGTTTACTTTCATCTATTTCGGTCTCTTTTGAACTATTCAGTCTACTTGGTCCACTTTATTCTTATTCGGTCTCAATCAATTTAGTCCACTTGGTCTAATTCTGTCAACAACTGTCCATTTGGTTCGCTTCAATTCAATTCAGTCTTATTCAATTCATTTTGTAGTAATTGGGCCGAAAATTTCTTCTTTGTAGGTTTCAGTTTTAGTGTTGGGCTGAATTTTTTTTGGGGCCAAACTCTTTAGTTTAGAACTAAAAAAAATACAAAAAAAAAGGCATTAGAAATTCAAAATATAAACCATAAAAATGCAATAAAAATAATAAATATTTCAAAGATTACCTTCAAATTCAAGTTTTAATGATATAGACATACTTATATTCGGAAAGAAAAAAAATGCTACAATTCTGAATTTATATAATAATTTAAATTTAATATAACATGTTACATGTGTTCTATGAAATGGGGAGTGCAAATTTTTTTTTTTTTAAATATTCTTTATATGTATTATGTATAAATTAGTCAACTGATTAAGGTATATTTAAAAAGTCTTTTTAATAACATCATCCCTATTTATATAAAATAATATTATAATTAAGTAATTTAAATACTCATACTTTGAAAGGAGAAGCTATGAATGTGATCCTTCCACTTGAAAATTCCTTGGCTTTCCCCATTGGTAAGCTAAATTGTGTCTTAAAACCCTTTGTTATTGGTCCATAAATCGTTCATAGTGGTATTCTTAAGACTAAGTGATGTGATTCCAAAATAATAGGACTATAGGATTCCTAAAACTAATCTTATAAAAAAAAACACCTAAAATTAAGAGATGTGCTTCCATAATAATGATAGGAATGAGATGTTTTTTTAAACCAAATTCACAGAAGTGCTCCTTAAAAAATTTGAAAAATATAACCAAAAATTAATTAAAAAAATTTACATGGTAATTGATTTTCGGAAGTCAATTACCATTAAAAAAAATCCGCCAACTTGGTTCAGTCATTTTAAAAAAAAAAAAAAACAGTCGTTTAACATGCCATCTCTCTCCTTCTAGTACTAGCACCCATCCACGCATTATTGGGACACCTATTTATGTATTAGTGTACTATGAGTCTTGTATTGTACTACAAGTTAAATGAAGCAACAAGAACTAGGGAGTTATACCGAAACACACAACTTTGATTCAACATGATAAAGGCAACTAGGCAAGACCGCAAGAGATTGTCAACGTTTTCTCGTTCACTTCACACCCTTCCCCTTTCATAATTACTAGGAAAGGCTCTGATGAGTCTTCTTGTACAACAATGCTTACAACCAGACTTCACATGGTGAGAACAATAATTGGCTTACACTTCAGATAACTGTTCAATAACTTGTCTGACATTTCAAACAACTCGGATGCTATTGGAATGCATTTACTTTCATAAAGACTCGAAGGATGCAGATGCACTCTACATGGATCATTTGACATAGCATTAAATTTCAATTACCTGAGCACTTATCAGTCAGCATTCCAGAGTCAAAATCAGCTCTACCTTCATTCTACACTATTGATGCGGCTGTCATTATCATACAGAAAGCTTAATGGCTAAGAAAACATACGGAAAATTTGGATCATCCACATAAAACAACACATTTGAAGCTTTGAACTAGATATGGGTGGGGTGCGCCAGGCCCGAGCTATAGTGCAACACATGGGCGACGCTTTAAATTGAGTATGTGTCAAAAAATTTCCAGACCATTTGTTTGTTATATTTTTGAGAAGAAACATCATGAAGTTTCAGAAAAAAGTAATCAGCTGAAATTGGCATAAAGTACATCTGTGAAGAAATAGACTCCATCCACACAATATAACCACTAACACGTCTTGCATCTATAGATGCTTCAAAGTTCAAAGACATAATCCGGAAAAAATACACCCAAAAAAAAAAAAAATCAACTAGTTTTTGCTTGCTGCACCAGCAATTCCATGTGACCTCAGTTCTTCGATTAAAGAATTCAAATCAGAGTAAGATGATCCACCTTCTTCAACAGCCTTCTTTGCCTTTTTCCCAAGCTCTCTAGCTCTGCTTCTTATTTCCTCTGCTTCTGTCCCAACCATTATTCGAATCACTGCCTTCTCTATGGCTTCGTTCTTGATGCTATCTCCCACAAATCTGGCCCATTGTTGAGCACCCGCAGCAACTCCAATTCTCAATATTTGGGTTACAAACTTTTCATTGATGAATTGCTCAGCGGAAACTGGCCATGTAACCATTGGAAGCCCAGCAGAGACTCCTTCCAAGGTAGAATTCCAACCACAATGAGTCACAAATCCTCCAACAGCTTCATGATCAAGATTCATCATCTGGGGTGCCCAACCTCTTATAATTAGACCCTTCCCTTTCACTCTTTGCTCAAACCCATCAGGCAGCCATTCTTCTTTTCCTCCATCATTCTTTTCTTTCCTAACCACCCAAATGAATTGCTGCTCAGAAGCCTCAAGACCTATTGCTATTTCCTTTAGCTGGGAATCACTGAAGTTTGCCATACTTCCAAAACATACATAAACAACCGAATCAGGTTTCTTCGAATTAAGCCATTCAAAACATTCGTGGAAATCAATGGAGGCTTCCTTTCCCCTTTGTGCTTTATCTTCAGTGTCCTGGTTGCATAGTGAAACCGGGCCTATCTGCCAAGCCTTCCGTCCATGCACCTCCTTGTAAAAGTTTGCATAAGCCGGTTCAAGCGCATAGAAGCTATTGAAAACAGCCCCAAAACTCGTCAGCTCTGCTTCTAGTACTTGTTCATACATCTTCGTTGCATATGTTTGAACATTTTGTATAAAAAAATCTGGCAGTTGCTTTCTTGTCAACTTGATCTCATCAGGGAAGTTGGGGATGATAAATGGTTCTGTATCCGATGAAACTTTTTTGTGAGGTTCGTATAGTCTCAGACATTCAATTGTACACGTAGAGAAAAAACTCATTGAATGCAAAATAAGCCTTGGTATGCCAAACTTTTTAGCAACACCAGTGGTCCAAGGAAACAAAGTGCTGGACACAAGGCAATCAGGAGCATATTCTTGAATAAGTTTCTCGAGTGGTTGCTCTAGCATGGCAGTAGCCTGATAGAATTTCGTCCGAAGATCAAGTGAAGTAGCCAATTGATAGCTCTCACATCCTATGGGCAATCCAACCTCAACACAAGGGAAATCGATGACTAGAACATTCATATCTAACCCCATGGTCTTGCTTTTTTCAATGGTTTTGGAGAACGAGGAGGCATTCAGAGGAGTGGTGATTATGCTTATTTTCAAACCACGCAAAGCAAATTGCTTGGCCATGTCCATGGCTGGGATCAGGTGTCCTGAAGCCAGGAATGGTAAGAAAAACAAGTGAATCTGGCGCTTTTCACTATCCATAATGGTGAAGAAGAAGAAGAAGAAGAAGAAGAAGAAGCAAAACTAATAGATTCTGATCACTTATAACAAGAAGTAGGCTTTCGATTTCTGATTCTGGCCAGTTATAGTAAAATTGGAACTTATAGGTAGGCTTATACTGGGGTTTAATTTGTCCAGAAAGTAAGAAGATAATATGAAAATAATAAAAGAATAAGATTAGACAAGAGAACGACAAGGTAACTTGTTTGTTTGTGCGAACCCCAAGTCATGAGCCATTTTGTCTTCGAGTCTACCCTATCAATTCTAGAAAAATGGGCATTTTCTTCTATTTGTGACGTATTCCGTTATGTCATGCAAATAGCGATGGAAACATTTAAAATTAGGAGCATTTTACTCTGATTTGTGACGCTGGGTAAACTTTGATTCTTTAATCAAATTCGCATCTTAAATGTCTTTAAAATTGACCTAAAAATTATTATAATAAAAAATAGTTTAAAATTGATGTAGAATTAGTATAAAAAAAGAAGAAGAAGAAGTGTTATTGAGTTTGTGCTTGAACCAACCGTGGTAGAGGGTGTCTTGCTGTCTGCTGTTGGGAAGAGTATACAAAGAGGCTCCAATTAAGTGGTTCGAGATACCATTTAATCAAAAAAAGCTTGAACTTAATTATGAGTATAGACTCAATTACGTTCATAAAAATAAGAGTATAGATTAAATTAGGTTCATAAAAAAAATATATAGATTCAATTACCTTCATAAAAAAAAATATTAAAATGCAAAATTCACTCTTTAAGTTTCATCATTTTTCATTTCAGTTCTATAAGTTTAAGTTTTGTTATTTCAGTCCTATAAGTTTCATTTCTTCCCAATTAAGTCATCTGTTAGTGTGACTATAGTTTATAGCGTTAACTTTTATTTTATTTATATATATATATATATATATATATTTCTTAATTTTAGAAAAAATGTTAATAAAAAAAAAGACTCCAAAGGCCAAAGGAACAACAACCACCACCTTAAGCACATCAAGTACATACAGAAGGCTCGCACGTAGGGAATCACCATGTCACTTTACCCGACCGGAAACTCTTGCTTGATTATCTCACCGGCAAAGTCTCCTCCTCCAATTCGGTACAATTAAATGACATTGTTAACCTAAACCCCCAAAAATTCCCCTATTTGCCCCTAAATTCTTCTATTATAGTGTCCGAGCCATTTCCCCTATTTTTCACTGAATAAAACAACACCCAATTACCCGAACATGAGATCGTCGATTTCATGGCGCTGATGGTGACCTCGATGGAGCGGTCGTTGAAGGATTGAGAGTTGTAGGAGTGTAAGCAAAGGGATTAAATTATGTAATTTAAATATTTTAATTAAACTATGTTTTCATATATATATTTTACTATGTACTGCTATTTAACGCAAAAGACATTATATGTTTCATTACATAAAACTTATAACATAGAAAATACTTCTAAATAATGGTGTTCTTAAGACTAAGTGATGTGATTCCAAAATAATAGGACTATAGGACTCCTAAAACTAATCTCCTGGTAAAGAAAAAGAAAACCTAAAATTAAGAGATGTGATTCCATAATAATGATAGGAATGAGATGCTTTTTCAAACCAAATTCACAGAAGTGCTCCTTAAAAAATTTGAAAAATATAACAAAAAATTAAGCAAAAAAATTACATGGTAATTGATTTCTATGAAATCAAGTACCATTAAAAAAAACCAAACACCTACTTAGTTTAGCCATTTTAAAAAAAGACAGTCGTTTAACATGACATCTCTCTCCTAATGCTTGCATCCATTTTCAATACTACTCACTAATCTCACCTCTCTCTCTCTCTCTCTCTCTCTCCATGGATCTGCTCTTGACGGTCTGCGACTACATGATTTGAAACGAGCTAGATCGGATTGTCCCATACAATGACGAAATCCGGTTCGGGTTACTCTAGTACCAATCAACTACACGCCAATTATAGATCAAGTCAAAAAATCTAAAAATTTACTAGAAAACATGACCATAAGAAAATATCTTGATGTATTGTATGACTTTTTTTTTACTAGCAGATGACATCTCTTTGCCATCATTACACAAAGAAGAATATCACAACCTCATTAGTGGATTCTTGTAATCAGTAAGGTGCTAGTCATACCATACTTCGCAAAAAGAAATAGATGCTCGAATTAAAAAAGTTGAACATGTTGGGAAAAATTCTATATATTTGTGAATAAATTTCAACAAGTTTAGCAAAAGCACAATCACACAAGAACATAAAGATTTATGTGGAAACCTTTTCTCCTTGAAAGGAAAAATCACAAGAAAAATTTCGAATAATTTTACTATATTAAATAGAAATTATAACACTTAGAGATACAACTTGAATTAAAAATAAAAATAAAAATAAACTCTATTTTTCTTTTCACTTGCTGCTCTCTTTCTCACCGTGTATTTCTCACAATTTTCTCTTACTCTCTCTATTTTTCTCTTCTCTTTTACTTGCTCTAACTCACACAGTTTTTCAAGACTACACCAGTACTCACACCCTGGGACTTCACTTCTTTTCTTCACCTCTTCAAATGGCCGAATTTCCTCTCCTTTTATTTCTTCATCTTTTCCTTCTTTTCTCCCTTTTACATTCTTCACAATTTCACATCAAGTCACGATAAATGCAAGCCAACATATCTTAACTTTGCTTCAACCAATTTCCTTTCTTCAGCTCTGCTCAGCGTGTCCAACACGCCTAAGCCAACCAATTCCAATAACTCATGCTGACTTTTGTACATGATGAAGAAAAGATAAGAAAAATTAAAGACAAGCTCATTAAATGAGCATGTCTACTACAAGTGGGCTGGACTTAAAGGTGCAGTGCACCCAACAGAACATATCCATGCAGTATTGAGACACCTATTCAGGTACTACTGCACTATGAGACTGTGTTGAACCTCAAGTCAAATGAAGCAACAGGAACTATGGAGTAATGCGAAAACACAATTTAAATTGATTCAACATGATAAAGGCAACTAGGCAAGAGACCGTCAACGTTTGCTCTTTCACTTCACACTCTTCCCCTTTCTTAATTACTAGGAAAGGCTCTGATGACTCTTCTTGTACAATAATGCATACAACCAGACTTTACATGGTGAGAACAATAATTGGCTTACACTTCAGATAACTGTTCAATAACTTGGTCTGACATTTCAGACAACTCGGATGCCATTGGAATAATTGCATTTACTTTCATAAAGACTCAAAGGATGCAGATGCACTCTACATGGATCATTTGACATAGTTGGACGCTACACACATCACACGGTCAACAATAAATTAAGTTCCAAATACTTGAGCACTTATCAATCAGCATTCTAGAATCAAAATCAGCTCTACCTTCATTCTACACTTTTGATGTGGTTGTCATTAACATACAGAGAGGTTAATGGCTACCGAAAATTTGGGCCATCCACACAAAGCAAACATGTGAAGCTTTTGAACTAGAATTGGGTGGGGTGCGACAGGCCCGAGCTATAGTGCAACACTTGGGCGACGCGTAAGAGCCCCAGCAGCAAGCTACTGTGGTGGGCTCTGCCCCTCAAGAAATAAATTTAATATCGTGTGAGCCGATGACCCACATATCAGATATTAAACTGATAAGAACAGATACTACACTTGATCTTAGCCAAAAGGCCGAGAAAGGTATGAGTGTTTCTGTCACACATGCCATCTTTTAATGCCCAACTCATCTTGGTTTTCCTCTTCTGGAGGCAGTGTGGGACAATACTGCGGTAACCTATATAGTATATACCCTTCTTTTTTACATGTAATTTTGTATTTCTGGCTGAGATGTCAAATGCAAAGCTCATAGTTAAACCAGTTTTGTATTAACAGATACAATTCTTGCGATTGAACCTGATAAGCCCATTGAGTCTTAAACAGATCAAAACTTTGTGTATTATAAATAATTTACGAGTTTATCTAAATGATGCACCGTAAGTGGCTGTCCCAAAAAAAAAAAAAAAAAATAAAACAAAACAAAAGATGATTTTTTTTTGCTGCATTAATGTAGCCTGTTACCATTGCGAGGATGACGGATGCTAATAACAACATTCAATGTGTTACAATTCTCAAGATGATTGTGGCTACTGCAGATTCAATATAGAAACATGGTTTAGAGTTTATTCATGACACAGGAAGATTCTTCTTTAACAAGTGAAAGATTGAAAGTTTCAATATTATGAAGTGATTTGACGATCACCAGTAACAAAACTACTTGCGTCAGTTCACCTTGGCCTTCCAGATTTTTTGATATGCAGTTTGACTCCATCATTGATGGATGAGCCTTATGATAGAATCACAAGAAAAGTTGAAGTTCTCAAAAGAAGATGCAAGAAACTTTACATTATTCATAGCAGAATGTTGTGGTATAATATGAATGAAAAGGAACAACATTCTATATAAGACAATCAGAGAGAGAAGTAGTCCATCCTTTGTTATATAATGATTATCTAACATCTTGGGATTTTGTAGACAGTTGTTGGTACCCACCTCTACCCCTTTTTGTTAAAGTTAACTTCATTGCAACCATCAGGCATCAGTGTCAGTGATGACAAAGCAAAATCATAAGGGAGAAGTCCTGGCTCTTTTGATGTTTAGTATCCTCTTTTAGTTGAAGCCAAAGCAACCCTTCTTGGTCCAATTCAGTCCATTCCATCTACTTCTGTCCACTCGATATTATTCAGTCCAATTCGATCTTACTCAGTTCATTTGGTCTTATTCCGTCAATTTGATCCAATTCAGTCTCATTCAGTCTATTTAGTCTACTTCAGTCTATTCGATTCACTTCAGTCTTATTCTGTCTACTTCAGTTTAATTTGTTTCAATTCATTCAAACAAGGACTTATTCAGTTCATTTGGTCCTATTCCGACTATTCGGTCCACGTCAGTCCATTCAGATTATTTCGTTTCAAATTGGTCCTATTCAGTTCAATTCATTACACTCAGTCCGATTGGTCCAATTCAGCTCACTTTGGGCTTATTAAGACCAATTCAGTCCACCTCAGTCCGTTCTGTTGATTTCGGTCCACTTTATTCTTATTCGGACTAGTTCTGTCGATTCAGTCCACTTGATCCAATTCGGTCTACCTTTGTCCAATTAGTTCACTTCAATCCAATTTAGTCTTATTTGGTCCCCTTCAATCTACTTCGATCCACTCTGGTTGATTCAATCCCCTTCCTTCCATTTAGTCTATTTTGGATTAATTGAGTCTTAAATTTTTTCTTTTTGTCGATTGCATTTTCAGTTTTGGGCTGAAAATTTTTTTTCACAAATTTTTTTTGAGCCAAACTCTTTAGTTTTGACCTAAAAAATACAAAAAACGAAGAAGAAGGAATTAGATATTAGAGTTAGGGGCTCTAAAAATGCAATAAAAATAATTAATATTCAAAGAATTACCTTAAAATTCAAGTTTCAATAATATAAGTATTATACTTATATTTGGGAAAAAAAAAGCACCAATTCTAAACTTATATAATAATTTAAACTTAATGTAACATGTTGCATTTATTTCCATGGAATGAACGTGTACATTATTTTTTTTAATATTCTTGATACGTTCAAATTAGTCAACTAATTATAGTATAATTAAAAAAAGCCTTTTTAATAACATCATCTCCCCTTAATGGAAAAAGCTGTGATTTCATATTTAAAAAAGCCCTTTTGAAAGGAGATGCAATGAATGTGAATATGGGCTTCCACTTGAAAATTCCTTCGCTTTCCCCATTGGTGAGCTAAATTGTGTCTTCAAGCCTTTTCTGATTGGTCCATATATAAATCATAAATATTGAGATTTTGTCAAAATTGAACTTGAAATGGTCCTACAATTTGGCTTAAAAGGTGGACTTGGCAAACAAATCGGCTGGTCATGTTTGGGTTTAACCCAGTACAGTACAAGTCAAATTGTCAAAAAAAATTCCAGACCATTGGATTATTAATTTTTTTTTTTTTTTTGAGAAGAAACATCATGAACTTTCATAAAAAAAGAAATCAACCAAAATCGGCTAAAAATATACCAGTAAGTTGTGAAGAAATGGACTTCATTCACACAATAAAACCACTAACATGTCTTGCATATTTAATTAGGTTATAAGTTATAGAGTTGCCTAGTCTACGGGTATTAGAAAAATAAATGTAATTGAAGGCATTTATTGATAGTTTTGCAGAGGAAAACCAATTCCCAAAAGAAGAAGGAACTCCTGTTCACTTCTCAAAGTTTTAATAATGATAGGATTGAGACGTTTTTTCAAACCAAATTCACAGAATTGCTCCTTAAAAAATTGAAAAATATAACCAAATATTAATTTAAAAAATTTACATGGTACTTAATTTCTATGAAATCAAGTACCATTAAAAAAATAATAATAATAATAAAAAACCAACACCTACTTGGTTTAGTCATTTAAAAAAATGACTGTCGCTTAACATGCCATATCTCTCCTTCTAATACTAGCATCCATTTTCAATTACTCACTAATCTCACCCCCCTCTCTCTCTCTCTCTCTCAACATGGATCCACTCTTGGCGTTCCGCGACTACATGATTTGAAAAGAGCTGGATCAGATTCTCTGGAACAACGACGAGTTCCGGTTCGGGTTACTCTAGTACCAATCAACTACACGCCAACTATAGATCAAGTAAAAAAATCTAAAGATTTACTAGAAAACATGATCATAAGAAAATATCTTGATGTTTGGTATTACTTTTTTTTACTTGCTAATGACATCTCTTTGCCATCATTACACAAAAAAGAATATCACAATCTTATCAACTAAATCAAAGGATGAGATATGCACACTTGAAGCTTGGTGGATTCTTGTAATCAGTAAGGTGCTAGCCATACCATACTTCGTAAAAAGATATAGACGCTGGAATTAAAAAAGTTGTACATATCCATGCATTATTGGGAGTCACCTATTCATGTACTATTGTACTATGAGACTTGTATTGTACCTCAAGTCAAATGAAGCAACAGGAACTAGGGAGTTATACGAAAACACAACTTTAATTGATTCAACATGTTAAAGGCAACTAGGCAAGGGACTGTCAATGTTTGCTATTTCACTTCACACTCTTCCCCTTTCTTAATTACTAGGAAAGTCTCTGATGACTCTTCTTGTACAATAATGCATACAACCAGACTTTATATGGTGAGGACAATAATTGGCTTACACTTCAGATAACTGTTCAATAACTTGTCTGACTTTGCTATTGGAATAATTGCATTTACTTTCATAAAGACTCGAAGGATGCAGATGCACTCTACATGGATCATTTGACATAGTTGGATGCTACACACATCAGACGATCAACAATAAATTTAGTTTCAAATACATGAGCACTACCTTCATTCTACACTTTCGATGCGGCTATCATTAACATACAGAAAGCTTAATGGCTACTGAAAATTTGGGTCATCCACATAATGCAAACATGTGAAGCTTTAAACTAGAATTGGGTGGGGTGCGCCAGGACCGAGCTATAGTGCAACACTTGGGCGACGCTTAAAAGCCCCGGTAGCAAGCTACTGTGGTGGGCTCTTCCCCTCAAGAAATAAATTTAATATCGTGTGGGCCGATGACCCACATATCAGATATTAAACTGATAAGAACAGATACTACACTTGATCTTAGCCAAAAGGCCGAGAAAGGTATGAGTGTTTCTGTCACACATGACATCTTTTAATGCCCACCTCGTCCTGCTTCTCCTTTTCTGGAGGCAGTGTGGGACAATACTGCGGTAAGCTATATACACTTCTTTTTTACATCTAATTTTTTTCTTTCTGGCTGAGATTTCAAATACAAGCTCAAAGTTAAACCAGTTTTGTATTAAAAAATTCGATTCTTGTTATTGAGCCTGATTAATTTGGCTATTGAGTCATCGAAACTTTTTGTATAATAAATAATTTACGAGATCATCAAAATGATGCAGCGTCCTGTCCAGAGAGAGAGAGAGGGGAAAAAAAATAATAATAATAGAGAAATTTTTGCAGAATTAGTGGCAGGAAATGTAGCCTGTTACCATTGTAAGGATGATGGATGCTAATGTCAACATTCAATATGTAACGATTCCCAGGATGACTGTGGCTTCTGCAGGTTCAAGATTTGGTACCACAACTTAAAATAATAGTTTTCAGTTTAAACATCATTACATGTTTTTTCACACTTTTTTATCCACACGAATTTCCAAAAAATACAAACAACGTTATTAGAACAACATTACCAAATGAACCCTCAATATAGAAACATTATGGTTTAGAGTTAATTTATACATGACACAAGGAACACTCTAATTTAATCAAATAATATGTTTTAAATAATGCATTTTATGAATTTTTCATTTAAAATTTTTAAAGTGAAAAGACCATTTAAAGTTTTGAACTATATCATTTTTAACTAAAATTTTTATAGAGTGACATAATCGATTAGTTTCACATTAACAATAATACCAATTTTACTACATATAAGTCTTAAAAATATATGTTTATATAATATCTAAAAGTTAAAGCATAGTATTTATTGTTGCTACTCTACTTTGGTCCATTCAGTCAATTGGGTCCACTTTAGTCCGTTTGGTCCACTTTGGTTAATTCAATCAATTCGGTCTAATTTAGGCCATTCGTTTAACTTTTCTCCAATTCAGTTTTGTTCGGTCCATTTTATTCAACTTTGGTCCATTCATTTGGTCCACTTTGATCTTATTTGGTAAATTGGTCTATTTTGGTCCATTTAGTCCAATTTGATCTTACTCGGTTCATTCATTTTGATGCGGTCTTATTGGTCCAATTCACTCTTATTCGGTCAACTTTGGTCCGTTCCATCTACTTAGGTCCATTCGGTCTTATTCCGACCATTCGATCCAACTCTATCTTACTTGTCCATTTAGTCCATTCCATCTACTTAGGTGTATTCAATCCTATTTTGTCCACTTCAGTCTAATTCGGTCTATTTGGTTCACTTCAGTACAATTCGATCCACTTCAGTCTTTTCGGTCCATTTGATAGACTTCGGTCCCCTTTGGTATTATTCAGTCCAATATGGTCATATTTAGTCGACTTAGTTTGATTCAGTCCACTTGGACCACTTCAGTCCACATCTGTCCATTTAGTTTACTTTGGTCCAATTTGGTCTTATTCGGTCCACTTTGGACTAATTGTGCCTTAAATGTATTCTTTTTGTAGGTTGCTTTTTAGTTTTGGGTTGATTTTTTTTCCACAAAATTTTTTGGGCCAAACTCTTTAGTTTTGGGCTAAAAATTAGGCATTAGAAATTAGAGATAGGGGCCCTAAAAATGAAATAAAAATAATAAATATTCCAAAGATTATCTTAAAATTCTAGTTTCAATAATATAGGCATTATAACTTTATTTGGAAAAAAAATGCTACAATTCTACGTATATAACAATTTAGACTTAATGTAACATGTTACATGTTGGAATGAGGGTGTACATTTTTTTTTTTTTAATATTCTTGATATATTCAAGTTAGACAACTAATTATGGAATATTTAACAAGCCCTTTTAATAACATCGTCTTCATTTATATATATACCACTATGTATTTTTTTTTTTTTTTTTTTTTTTTTGAGAAACCACTATGTATTGTTGTTGAATGCAAAGTACATTATATGTTCCATCACATAGAACTTATAAAAATAGAATATACTTTTAAATAACACATGCACTATTTAACCTACAAATTTTACATTATATTCTTATCAAATAATTATATTACATTTTCCCTTAGTTTGTGTAGGTTTGCGACTAGCATGGGTGAAAATGAAAAATATTCTTACAGCATTTAGAAAGGGAAATAGTTGATCCTTTATTTTTCAACAAATAAAAAAAATATATAAAATCATATAACATCTTCGAATTAGGGATGGCTATGGGGTCGGATGAGGCCGAATGATGAGGTCTTCACCCCCATCTTGCATGGTTTTGTCTTATCCCATCCTCGCCCCATCCTGCACAGCAGGGAAAATTTCCTTGCCCCATCCCCACCCCTTAAGGCTTCACAAGGCCCTGCCCCGCATTGCAAAACTTTACTTTGTATTAATATGTCACACCATGCTGCATAGCTATTAAATTTTTTTAAAAACTTGTTTCATTAATATAAATATATTTAAAAGTACAATTAAATTATCAAAATAATTTTTAATAAGGGCTGAATAATATTATCCATAGTGTTTAACAAGATAATATCACAAGAAAATAAAAATAAAATCTTAATATTTATGCATTTAAATACTTAGTAATACAAACTAAGTTTTTAATACTAATAGAGCGGGCCTAGGCTAAAAAGCCTAAACCCATCCCCACCCCACCCGAATGTGTAAAAAAAAAAATCTTGCTCCATTTTTGGCCCACAACCTTTGCAGGGCAAGGAAAAAACTCTCACGGGGTGAGACAGGTCAAGGCAAGGCGAGGAGAAATTGTCGGGCCTACTTGAGATTTTGTAGGTTCAAAGGCCGAAAGAAGTAATACTTATTGGAACCCACCCATACCCCTTTTTTTGTAGTTGACTTCAATGCAACCATTAGTGAGGACAAAGCCTATAGTAGCGGTTGGCAAAAATAATAAAGGAGAAGTCATCTTTGTTTAGACTGAGTTTATTGATGTTTAGGATCCTCTTATAGCTGAAGCCAAAGTAAAACTCATTTTTGTAGAAATATCAGAGGCTTTAAGAATATAAATACACAAACTTTGAAAGGATATGTTTATTGCGCACATTATTGCTAGAGCAAAATTGTGTCTTAAAACCTTTTCTGATTGGTCCATAAATCATATATATTGAAATTTTGTCAAAATTGAACTTGAAATGGTCTTACAATTTTGGCTTAAAAAGTAAACTTGGCAAATAAATCGGTTGGTCATGTTTGGTTTAACCCAGTATGGTACAAGTCAAATTGAGTATGTGTCAAAAAAAATTTGGACCATTGGATTGTTATTTGTACGACTCTTACTCTGTCTTTTATACATAAATCCTTAAGTTTATAATGCAATAATCATTAATTTAATAATTCCATTAAAAGAGAGAGACATATATATATATATATATACACACACACATACATCTTATGCATATTTGTAAAGCTATTTACTCAATCTTAGACATTTTTGGACCACCTCTAACAGAGGGATAAATAGACAATTTTGAAAGAACTTATTGTAAACCTCCTTCAGATATGAATTTATCTAATTTAGAGGGGCAGAATTTGCAGTAGTGTCTCAATTTCAATTCAAACATGGGTTTGATTTGCACTCTTTATTCTAAGAAATATTAACCCTCCAAAAAGAGGAAAAAATGAAGAAATGCCCTGAGATAGGGCAGATGTATAGAACATTTCTGAAAGAAAATGAAGCTTATAGGATTGTGTAACAATGGCGGAATTAATGAGAAAAGAAGAAGAAAGAATGGAAAACAGAGGATTCTAAAAGCAATACTTCTCTGTATTTCTATTATATGAAAAGTGCTAAATTTACATTCAACTACAACTCATATATATATAGCATAATTACTCTACACTAGAGGATTCTGGAGTCAAGAAACAGTTACAACTAACTAAGTCTAATGGCCCAAATTATGCTCCGGGAAATACGCATTTACAGTTGTAAAACGGTTGGATCATTGGGACACCATAACTGAAGGAACAGAGGTTGAACAAGAGCAGAGTCATCGTGGAGAGAACTTTGGGAAGATGACTTAGAGTGTTACATCAAAACGGCTGCGTTTCTCATTAAACCCAACGACACCGTTTTGGCTCCCATTAGTTTTGGCTTTCATTAGATCCAGCGACACCGTTTTACTGAGAATCATTTAGCATTGACAATTCCTTTGCTTTAACAATTTCAACGAGAGAGTGCTTTTTCAACTCTCTCAAAATGGAATCTATTCGAAACATGTATGTCATGTTTTCTTACTTTAACAGAGTACAAATATCTAAACTTGAGATTTTTAGATACTTTTTCAGACGTATTGACAAAAAAAAAAAGCAGCCATATAACGTGCATGCCAACTCTCTCGTTCTAATACCGATCTTCACCTATATAGATTCTAAAGTGGGTGATGGCAATGGTATTAACCATGCCATCATCTTTGTATGAATAAGAATGGTTATGAAACCGTAAATCCATAACGCAAATTTCAACACAAGTGAATAAGCAATGACTAATTTCCAAGCATCAAAATAAGTCAATAATTGTTGGGTTAAGAAACAATTAGTCTTTAAAAATCCATTTGTTTAAGTAAATAGAAGAGTAAAGATTCTGGGACTTCCAATGTACCAGTTGATCAATGTTTGAGCTAGAATTGGGTGGGGTGCGCCAGGCCCGAGCTATAGTGCAACGCATGGGCGACGATTAAGAGCCACAGTAGCAAGCTACTGTGATGGACTCTACCCCTCAAGAAATAAATTTAATATCCTGTGGGCCGATGACACACATATCAGATATTAAACTGATAAGAACAGATACTACACTTGATCTTAGCCAAAAGGCCGAGAAAGGTATGAGTGTTTCGGTCACACATGCCATCTTTTAATGCCCACCTCGTCCTGGTTTTCCTCTTCTGGAGGCAGTGTGGGACAATACTACGGTAAGCTATATACACTTCTTTTTTACATCTAATTTTGTATTTCTGGCTGAGATGTCAAATGCAAAGCTCAAAGTTAAACCAGTTTTGTATTAACAGATACGATTCTTGTGATTGAACCTGATAAGGCTCTTGAGTCTTGTTGTGGGAATTGGGTGAAACAAACTATTAACACAAGGTTAAAGAAGAGAGAGAAGAAAATGACACATAGTTCGGCAATATACTTACGTCCATGGGAGGCGACAAAATAAATTTTCACTATAACTATAGAGATTACAACAATGGCTTGAAGAAACTTTCACACAAACCCAAACTCCAAATACACCCTTGGTTCTCTCACAAATAAATAGAGAACATCTTATTGTATTTAGACAAATTGCAAGACACTCTCACATCCTAACTCTGGTGCACACACACAGAAGAAGTTCTTTTCTATCTCTCAGTCTCACGCAGGAACTATCTCTTGCTCACACACCCGTATTGCTCTCATTTGCTCCACCTCTATTTATAGCCAAAGTTCAGCTGAAATACCAACAGTTTCAGCACACGAGAGACTTCTATTGTTAAGGAAGTCAACAATAGTGGCCAAGCAATCCCTGCATTATTTAATGCATGAGTGTAGTATTTCTTCACACAAGCTTACATGCTGAATTGCATATCTTTGACTTTGTTGATCAAGCCATACTTTCTAACATAGGCATGCATCCATTTATTGCCTATAGAGTCATACATTTCGGCTATGCATGAATATAGTTCAAGTCAGTGTTGTTCCTTGCCATTTTCTGTGACAATTCATACAAGATAACATTTAATGCTTACTTGTAATGTTAATCCACCGACATTAAATTTCAAGCCATTTCAACAAATCTCCACTTTAGCTTGATTGTATTAAGCTTCACAAACTAAACTCTTCAATTGCCTCAACCTTAGCCCTTACGGGCTATCACAAGCCACAAACACTGATCAAGTCCAAGCAATGCTTGAACTTGCTTGTAGGTATCGACTTCATCAACATATCAGCTACATTCTCTGAAGTGTCAATTTTCTTGAGAAAAGGGAAGCAATAGTGACAGCAATAGATCAGTGGTGCAGGTGGAGCTAGATGAAGTAGAGTCTCAACTAGAGAAGGAAACTCACAATAGTGATCAAGAAGATCACAACATGATATTAGAACAGTCTAAATGCAACATAAGACTACCGGTCAGGTATGGTTTCGAGGATCTTGCTTCTTATTGCTTAGTAATCGGTAGCAGGGATCCTTCCACTTTTCAAGAAGCAATTGATAGCTTTGAAAGGGACAAGTGGATGGAAGCTATGGTGGAGGAGATGGAGTCCTTAAATAAGAACAAAACCTGGGAATTGTCAGAACTTCCAAAGGGAAAGAAACCGATAGGTTGCAAGTGGCTGTTTAGAAAGAAGAAAGCAGTATCAGAAAATGAAGGAGAATGGTTCAAAGCAAGATTGGTAACAGAGAAATATACACAAAGACATGGGATTGACTACGATGAGGTTTTCTCACCTATGGTCAGGCATACTTCTATTAAGGTAGTGCTGGCCTTGGTAGCACATCAAGATCTGAAATTAGAGCAACTGGATGTGAAGACGGCATTCCTTCATGGGAATTTGGAGGAAGAAATCTTCATGGAACAACCAAAAGGGTTCAAGAAACCTGGTACAGAGAATCTTGTCTGCAGATTGAAAAAGTCACTCTATGGGCTTAAACAATCTCCCAGACAATGGTACAAGAGGTTTGATTCCTATATGATTCAGATTGGTTATACTTCTTGTGAGTATGATTGCTGCATATATGTTAAGATGCTTCATGACAGTTCTTATATCTTCTTGTTACTGTATGTTGACGACATGTTAATTGCTGCAAAGAGCATGCGTAAGGTTGACAGGTTAAAAGTTTTGTTGCACAAAGAGTTTGACATGAAAGACTTGGATACTACTATGAAAATTTTGGGTATGGAGATTCGCAGGGATAGGGAGTCAAGAGAGCTGTGGATATCTCAGAAGAACTATATCAGAAAAGTTCTTGAAATATTCAACATGCAAGATGCAAATCCTGTAAGCATTAAATGCTATCTTGTACGAATTGTCATAGAAAATGGCAAGGAACAACACCGACTTGAACTATATTCATGCATAGCTGAAATGTAGGACTCTATAGGCAATAAATGGATGCATGCCTATGTTAGAAAGTATGGCTTGATCAATAAAGTCAAAGATATGCAATTCAGCATGTAAGCTTGTGTGAAGAACTTATCTGATATAGTTCTTCTGAGTTATCCACAGCTTTCTTGACTCCCTACCCTTGCAAATCTCCATACCCAAAAATCTTTTACAGTACCCAAGTCTTTCATGTCAAACTCTATGCGCAACAAAGCTTTTAACCTGTCAATCTCACACACAGAAGAAGTTCTTTTCTATCTCTCTGTCTCACGAAGGAACTATCTCTCGCTCACACACCCGTATTGCTCTCATTTGCTCCACCTCTATTTATAGCCAAAGTTCAGCCGAAATACCAATAGTTTCAGCACACGAGAGACTTCTATTGTTAAGGAAGTCAACAATAGTGGCCAAGCAATTCCTGCATCATTTAATGCATGAATGTAGTATTTCTTCACACAAGCTTAAATGCTGAATTGGATATCTTTGACTTTGTTGTCAGGCCATACTTTCCAACATAGGAATGCATTAATTTATTGCCTATAAAGTCATACATTTCGGCTATGCTGAACATATTGCAAGTCGGTGTTGTTCCTTGCCGTTTTCTTTGACAATTCATACAAGATGGCATTTAATGCTTACTTGTAATGTCAATCAACCGACATTATAATTCAAGCCATTTCAACAAGTCTTAAACAGATGAAAACTGTGTATTATAAACAATTTACGAGTTTATCAAAATGATGCACCGTAAGTGGCTGTCCAGGAAAAAAAATAAAAATAAAAATAAAAGGATGAATTTTTTGCTGCATTAATTTAGCCTGTTACCATTGCAAGGATGATGGATGCTTATAACAACATTCAATGTGCTACAATTCTCAAGATGATTGTGTCTACTGCAGATTCAATATAGAAATATGGTTTAGAGTTTATACACGACACAGGAACATTCTTCTTTAACAAGTGAAAGATTGAAAGTTCAATATTTTGAAGTGATTTGACGATCACCAGTAACAAAAACTACTTGGAACAATTCACCTTGGCCTTCCAGATTTTTTGATATGCAGTTTGACTCCATCATTGATGGATGAGCCTTATGATAGAATCATAGAATCACAAGAAAAGTAGAATTTCTCAAACGAAGACGCACGAGAAACTTTACATATTGTTGTATAATATGAATGAAAAGGAACAACATTCTATATAAGACAATCAGAAAAGGAAGTTGTCCATCCTTTGTTCTTACTTAGACAAATAAACAAAATATATAATGATTATCTAACATCTTGGGATTTTGTAGACAGTTGTTGGAACCCACCTCTACTCCTTTTTGTTAAAGTTAACTTCATTGCAACCATCAGTGTTAGTGATGACAAAGCAAAATCATAAGGGAGAAGTCTTGACTTTATTGATGTTTAGGATCCTCTTATAGTTGAAGCCAAAGCAACCCTTCTTGGTCCAATTCAGTCAATTCCATCTACTTCGGTCCACTCGATATTATTCGGTCGAATTCGATCTTACTCAGTTCATTTGGTCTTATTCCGTCCATTTAATCCAATTCAGTCTTATTCGGTCCATTTAGTCTACTTCGGTCTATTCGGTCCACTTCGGTATTATTCAGTTCACTTTAGTTAAATTCCGTTCACTTCAGTCCAATAAAGTCTTATTGAGTCCATGTGGTTCTATTCCGACTATTCGGTCCTCATCAGTCCATTCAGTTTACTTCGGTCCAAATTAGTCTCATTCAGTCCAATTCGTAGCACTCAGTCAAATTAGTCCAATTCAGTTTACTTTGGTCCTATTCGAACGAATTCAGTCTACCTCAGTCCGTTCGGTTGATTTCGGTCCACTTCGTTTCTATTCGGTCCACTTCAGTCTATTCAGTCCACTTAATCCAATTCGGTCGACCTTTGTCCAATTGGTTCACTTCAATCCAATTTAGTCTTATTTGGTCCCCTTCAATCTATTTTGATCCACTCTGGTTGATTCAGTCCACTTCTGTCCATTTAGTCTATTTTGGATTAATTGAGTCTTAAATGTTTTCTTTTTGTAGGTTGCATTTTCACTTTTGGGCTGAAAATTTTTTTTTTTTTAACAAAATTTTTTGGGCCAAACTCTTTAGTTTTGACCTAAAAAATACCCAAAAAAAAAAAAAAGGAATTAGAAATTAGAGATAGAGGCCCTAAAAATGCAATAAAAATAATAAATATTCAAAGAATTACCTTAAAATTCAAGTTTCAATAATATTATTATTATACTTATACTTGGGGGGAAAAAAAAGCTATAATTCTAAACTTATATAATAATTTAAACTTAATGAAACATGTTACATTTATTTCCACGGAATGAAGGTGTACATTATTTTTTTTTTTTTTAATATTCTTGATATATTCAAATTAGTCAACTAATTATGGTATATTTAAAAAAGCCTTTTTAATAACATCATCTCCACTTAATGTGATACATTTAGAAAAGCCCTTTTGAAAGGAGATGCAATGAATGTGAATATGTGATCCTTCCACTTGAAAATTTCTTGGCTTTCCCCATTAGTGAGCTAAATTGTGTCTTCATACCTTTTCTGATTAGTCCATATATAGATCATCCATATTGACATTTTGTCAAAATTGAACTTGAAATGGTCCTACAATTTTGGCTTAAAATGTAGACTTCGCAAACAAATCGGTTGGTCATGTTTGGGTTTAACCCAGTACGGTACAAGTCAAATTGTCAAAAAAATTCCAGACCATTGCATTGTTATTTTTTTTTTATTTTTTTGAGAAGAAACATCATAAACTTTCATAAAAAAGAAATCAGTCAAAATCGGCTAAAAGTACACCTGTAAGTTGTGAAGAAATAGACTACATCCACACAATAAAACCACTAACATGTCTTGCATGTTTAATTAGGTAATAAATTATAGAGTTGCCTAGTCTATGGGTATTATGAAAATAAATATAATTGAAGGCATTTATTGATAGTTTTTCAGAGGAAAACAAAATCCCAAAAGAAGGAACTCCTCTTCACTCCTCAAAGTTTTAATAATGATAGGATTGAGTTTCAAACCAAATTCACAGAATTGCTATTTAAAAAATTGAAAAATATAACCAAAACTTAATTTAAAAAATTTACATGGTAATTGACTTCTATGAAGTCAAGTACCATTAAAAAAAAACCAAACACCTACTTGGTTTAGCCATTTTTTTTTAAAAAAAAATGACAGTCGTTTAACATGACATCTCTCTCCTTCTAATACTAGCATCCATTTTCAACACTACTCGCTAATCTCACCTCTCTCTCTCTCTCTCTCTCAACATTGATCTGCTCTTAACAGTTCATGACTACATGATCCGAAATGAGCTAGATCGGATCGTCCGGTACAATGACGAGTTCCCGTTCGGGTTACTCTATTACCAACCAACTACACGCCAACTATAGATCAAGTAAAAAAATCTAAAGATTTACTAGAAAACATGACCATAAGAAAATATCTTGATGCATTGTATGACTTTTTTTTTTACTAGCAGATGACATCTCTTTGCCATCATTACACAAAGAAGAATATCACAACCTCATTAACTAAATGGAAGGATCAGATATGCACGCCTGAAGCTTGGTGGATTCTTGTAATCAGTAAGGTGCTAGTCATACCATGCATTATTGAGACTTGTGTTGCACCTCGAAGTCAAATGAAGCAACAGGAACTAGGGAGTCATACGAAAACACAATTTTAATTGATTCAACTAGGCAAGAGACTGTCAACGTTTGCTATTTCACTTCACACTCTTCCCCTTTCTTAATTACTAGGAAAGGCTCTGATGACTCTTCTTGTACAATAATGCGTACAACCAGACTTTACATGGTGAGTACAATAATTGGCTTATACTTCGTAAAAAGATATAGTTGCATGCTACACACATCAGACAGTCAATAATAAATTTAGTTTCAAATACATGAGCACTACCTTCATTCTACACTTTTGATGTGGCTGTCATTAAAATACAGAGAGATTAATGGCTACCGAAAATTTGGGACATCCACACAAAGCAAACATGTGAAGCTTTTGAACTAGAATTGGGTGGGTTGCGCCAGGCCCGAGCTATAGTGCAACGCATGGGGGACGCTTAAGAGCCCCAGTAGCAAGCTACTGTGGTAGGCTCTTCCCCTCAAGAAATAAATTTAATATCGTGTGGGCCGATGACCCACATACCAGATATTAAACTGATAAGAACAGATACTACACTTAATCTTAGCCAAAAGGCCGAGAAAGGTATGAGTGTATCTGTCACACATGCCATCTTTTAATGCACACCTCGTCCTGGTTTTCCTTTTCTGGAGGCAATGTGGGACAATACTGCGGTAACCTATATACATTTCGTTTTTACATCTAATTTTGTTGTTTTTGGCTGAGATTTCAAATACAAGCTCAAAGTTAAACCAATTTTGTATTAACAGATTCGATTCTTATTATTGAGCCTGATTAGGCTATTGAGTCTAAAACAGATCGAAACTTTGTGTATAATAAATAATTTACGAGATTATTAAAATGATGCAGCGTACTGTCCAGAGAGAGAGAGGAAAAAAAAAAGAACGAAAATAAGAAGAAAAATAATAGAGAAATTTTTGCAGCATTAGCGGCAGGAAATGTAGCCTGTTACCATTGTAAGGACGATGGATGCTAATGACAACATTCAATATGTTACGATTCCCAAGATGATTGTGGCTTCTGCAGATTCAATATAGAAACATTATGGTTTAGAGTTAATTTATACATGACACAAGGAACATTCTTCTTTAATCAAATAATAATATCTTTTAAATAATGCATTTTATGAATGTTTTCATTTAAAATTTTGAAAGTAAAAAGAACGTTTGAAGTTTTAAACTAAATCATTTTTCAAGTAAAAATTTTACAAAGTGACATGATCGATTAGTTTCACATTAACTATAATACAAATTTTACTACTTATAAGTCTTACAAATTTATATTTATATATAATATCTAAAAGTTGAAGTGTAGTATTTATTATTGCTACTCTACTTCAATCCATTCAGTCAATTGGGTCCACTTTGGTCAATTCAGTCAATTCAGTCCAATTCAATTCATTCGTTTCACTTTTCTCCAATTCAGTTTTATTCAGTCCATTTTATTCAACTTCAGTACATTCACTTGGTCCAATTTGGTCCACTTTGATCTTTTTGGTAAATTGGTCCATTTCGCTCTATTTAGTCCAATTCAATCTTATTCGGTCTATTCGATCTAACTCGGTCTTATCGGTCCAAATCAGTCTTATCCAGTCCATTTTGGTCCATTCCATCAACTTAGGTCCATTCGGTCTTATTCCGACCGTTTGATCCAATTCTATCCTACCGGTCCATTTAGCCCATTCCATCTATTTGGGTCTATTCGGTCCTATTCTGTCCACTTCAGACTAGTTCGGTCTATTTCGTTCAGTTCAGTCTAATTCGATCCACTTCAATTCTTTCGGTCCATTTGGTAGACTTCAATCCACTTTGATATCATTCAATCCAATACGGTCACATTTTGTCCACTTCGTCTAATTTTGTCCACATCTATCCATTTGGTTCACTTTAGTCATATTTGGTCTTATTTGGTCCATTTTGGACTAATTGCGCCTTAAATGTATTCCTTTTGTAGGTTGCTTTTTTAGTTTTGGGTTGATTTTTTTTCCACAAAATTTTTTGGGCCAAACTCTTTAGTTTTGGGCTAAAAATTAGGCATTATAAATTAGAGATAGGGCTCTAAAAATGAAATAAAAATAATAAATATTCCAAAGATTATCATAAAATTCAATTTTCAATAATATAGGCATTATCACCATCACATCATCAACTTATTTTTAATATTTTCTCCCACCTTTTTAATAGTTTTTCTCCTTATTAATTTCCTATTTTACAATTACACATTCTCCAACATTTACTTATTTTTACCTTTTTATCTCCCCACTACTCTATACTTTAACCTTACAATTTCTCCATCCCTTCATTTTCCTTTTATTTTGACTCTTCTTCTCCCAGTTTTTTTTTACTATTAAAGTTTGTTATTTTCTCTTCTATTCAATCCATATTTTGCTCACACAAAAAGGTGAATACTCTCTCTCTCTCTCTCTCTCTCTCTCTCTCTCTCTCTCTCTCTCTCTCTCTCTCTCTCTCTCTCTCTCTATATATATATATATATTCTTTCTTTTGGTGGATTTTTAATTTAGATTGATGAATTTTTATGTTTAACTCTACTTTAGGTTGATATGATTTGGTTATATTCTATTTTTTTTCTTTGTTTGTTATATGTTATCGTATGAAATTATTAAATCATTTAATGTCATTCTATTACATAATATGACTTGGATAATTTGATGTATACAACTATACATTTTCTTTTGAATGTTCTTCTACTCATTTTTTTATTATATAATTTTGTTATTTGTCTCACATTCTCTTCCAAAAAATAGGTGATTATTCTCTCTCTCTCTCTCTCTCTCTTCTCTCATTATTTTTTGCAACTCTACTTTAGATTGATGAATTTTTTTTGTTTTTTTTTTTTTTTTTTGTTTTCCCTACTTTTGGATGATACACTTTGGTGGTGTGTTTTGAGTTATTTATCACATGTGCTCTCTATCCCTCTTTTAGTTTTGATTTGAGTTAATTATTAGACGTTTTAGAAGTGAAAATTTGAGTTTATATCAAAATAAAATCAACATGATTATGTATTTGAATGTGTCTATAAATTATTTGAGTAATATCAATCATAAATTTGTGATGAAGTTTAGTTATCATGATAATTCTCTTAAGAGAATGAGAAATTCAAATAATTAATTTTGGAACTTAAAAATTTTAGTTGTAAAAAAAATTAACCGTAACACACTATACAAAAATTTGAATAATATATATTACTTGAAAAAAAATAGTGTTTCATTTTTTATCACGAAAAAAATAATGGAATAATATCAATCAAATGCACCTAAGTTTTTCAAAAAAAAAAAAAAAAAAAACTCAGAATAATAGAATGATATATTTGTAGAGATGGAGAGATGAAAAATAATTTTAGAAATAATATCTTCAGTACATTTTGGAGAATAAATCATACATTATATCACGTTACAAAATAGTTTTTATATTCCCACATGCAACTAGTACGAAATAATAACGGGAAAATTACATAAAAAGCCCACAATGTATACCATGTTTTAGATTAGGTCTCAAGTCTTTAATTTGATCGATTAAAGAACCAAAGTTATGAAATTGTTTCAATTTAAGGCACATTTCAGTCTACATTATATTTTTAATGTTGTTCTGGGCAATATCAGTGAAAAAATAAAACGAGAAAACCATGGATTAAACTCTGTGTTCACCTAACCTAAGGTTTGCTTATAAATTAATATGGTTGTCATTGAACAGAGTGTGTAGAGAGAAGACTCTTTGTTTAGAGAGAGAGTTTCTTTGTAAGTGAGAAAATGATTGTTAGAAAATCGAAATTGATTAAAGTAAAATAGAAAATTAATTGACAAAATGTTTTATAAGTTTGGGACTTTAATTGACAAAATTAAAAACTTTGAGACCTTATTCGAAACAAGATGTGAACTCTAGCCTTGTTGTGTAATTTCCCCAATAATCGTATTTAAATGCTTTAATATTTCATTTGTTAAGTTCTTTCCCTAGTATAATTTTTTCCATTTTTCTTCAGTATGAATTTATAGACCATAGAGCTGTAGAAATTCAATACTCTTACTATTTCAACATCGAAAATGTTGCTTAACTGTTACATTTAGGACTGTGTTTCTACATAGATAGGTGCTACCGAGCCCTAAATTTGGGCTGCCATTTATAAAATTCTGTCTATTTTTAATTCGATTTTGATCAGTTTTATATATCAGTTCTTGTAATTTCAATCATTGTGGATCAAAGGTGTAATCAAGATTTAGTCATACACTAATTTCTCGGCATTTGCAATGACACCATTACACAAACAAAAAATCATAAGACAATTTTATTTGATAATAAATATTTTAATGACAATACAGGTTGGGAAACAAGGCAAATTTTAATCAAACTCTGCAATGTAATGGTTCATCATTCCTATTACAAATATTTTTCCTAATTGTGGTTTGACTAGAATTGTTTCTGAAGATATTCAACAACATTTTTGTCCAACTGGAAAGCCTTGGCAAGAACATCAGGATTGATTGGAGGATTAGATCCAAAGACTGTGTTTGCTATGGTGATCAACCCAGGATTCTGACTGCTAAGACCAGCAAAGGCAACAACATTGGTCCTCCCTGCGTTGAATTGGAAGTGAATGAGACCAATAGGGAATACAAAGACGTCTCCCTTGTTTAGAACTTTGGTGAAGAGTTTGTTTGGATTGGATGTGACAAATCCAACTAAGAGAGTGCCCTCTATGACAACCAAAAGCTCAGTTCCGCGAGGGTGAGTGTGAGGTGGATTCAAACCATATGGTGCAAAGTCAAGGCGAGCCAAAGATATGCCTAGAGTGTTGAGACCTGGTAATTTATCGACGTTCACAAGATTGACACTTGATCCAACTTTATTTGTAGCTGTGTTTCCAGGAATATTGAGTCCAGAGAAGAAAAAATCATTGGCTGTGACAAGTGTTGGGTCCTTGCAAAATTTCCCATTCACAAAAACTGCACAAAGAAAAGTTTGTTATTGTCACAAATTAATAGTTCTGTAGCAATTGACAACATGTCATGTAGGGGAAAAGAATGTGAGAGATGATATAACCGGTGAGCATAATTTCATCAATGTGTAGAACTTATAATGATTTCAAAAGAAAGTGATAATAATACTACTACTGCTAATAATAACAAGATTATGTACGTACCAGCAGAATTGGTGTTGTTAATTGCAACACAAAAGTCTTGCAAAGGACTAGGGTCATAGGCAGAAGCAAGGGAGGATGCCAAAGCCAAAAGGGCCACAGTTACAAGGTAAGAAACAACTTTCTTCATATTTGAGATTCTAGTAGAGTACTCTGCGTATTCTTGCTTTGGTGAGGGGTGGGAAGCATAGCATATGGGGATATGTCTATTTATAGATAGGAGTCAGTGAACCGGTCAATTGATTTTTAACAAACGGAGCATCAAAGACTTCGGCAATTTTTCAACCTTAATCACAATTTTTTATTTAATGGGTTATCCATTCTTTAACCACTACTAGCCGTATATATATATATATATATTTTTTTTTTTTATTCAAAGATGGTAGAAATTTATTTCAGAAAAAAGAGCTAATATAATATTGAAAGGAGAAGTAAGGAGCCTATATATTTGATAAAAGCAATCAAATTGGACCTCTTCAATGCCATTTTGAAGTTTTAACGTTGCTTTGGGCAACCCACAACTAAAGTTTATGTTGAAAGTGTCTTTGAAATTGAAATGACTGAAGTTCCCAAGTATGTTGACTCTGTCCTCATCAATGAAGTGGTCCACCATTGTAGGCTGTAGCTGGGAATATGCAATACAACTGTGTTTTGCGTAAATTCTCTAAGTTGAATGGTTTGAACTAATCATGTATTGACCTCATGGTGAGTACTAAATACTTATAATGGTTAGTTTGATTTAATGGTTTTCTAGAACCAACGACTACCAAACCTTCTGGTATATTCTTGCCATTTCCCCTCTCTTGTTCTCTCTTCATATTTAGTTAGTGTTGAAGATTTTTCCCTGCTTAGAGATGAAGTTAGCCCGCCCTCAAAAAAATGGGGGATTCAGCCATAAGTTTGGATGCCAGGTCTTGAAAACGAGGAGAATGCATGCCTTCGTAAAGAGATCTGCTAACAGATCGAACCTGGACATGAACTTTCCTTTTCCCTCATTAAGTGATAATTAACCTCAAAATGGTTTGTTCTTATGTGAAAATAAGATTAGAAGCAATGGCTAAGGTGGAGATATTATCAAACCATAGAACATAATTATGAGAAAGAAAGTCACCAACGTCTTTTAGTATCGTCTTTAGCCATGATTATGCTTATTTTCAAACCACGCAAAGCAAATTGCTTGGCCATGTCTATGGCTGGGATCAGGTGTCCTGAAGCCAGGAATGGAAAGAAAAACAAGTGAAGCTGGCGCTTTTCACTTTCCATAATGGTGATGAAGAACAGGAAGAAGAGGAAGAAGAAGCAAAACTAACAGATTCTGAAAACTTACTGCAACAAGTAATCTTTCGATTTCTGATTCTGGCCAGTTATGGTAAAATTGGAACTTATAGGTAAGCTTATACTGGGGTTTAATTTTTCCAGAACGTAAGAATAATGAAGTAAAAGACTGGATCAAAGAGTAACCAAAAAGATAATATGAAAATAATAAAAGAATAGGATTAGACAAGAGAACGACAAGGTAACTCGTCTGTTTGTGCGAACCCCAAGTCATGAGGCATTTTGTCTTCGAGTCTTCCCTATCAATTGTAGAAAAATGGGCACTATCTACTATTTGTGACGTATTCTCTTATGTCATGCAAATAGCGATGGAAACATTTAATATTAGGAGCATTTTACTCTGATTTGTGATGCTGGATAAACTTTGATTCTTTATCAAATTCGCATCTTAAATGACTTTAAAATTGACCTAAAAATTATTATAATAAAAAAATAGTTTAAAATTGAGAGTCTTTTGGGTAAATATTGTAAAAAATGGAGTTTTTTGTTGTTATAGGCACTATTTCAAGTTATTTAGGAGTATGAAGAGAGAAAGTGAAGTTCGGCAAGTGTTGCCGAAATTCTAACAAAAGTATGAGAGAGAAAATGAAAAAACAGGAGAGAGAGATTTTGGAATTTCGGCAACACTGTTACCGAAATTCCTTTTGCCCAGCCGCTGCTCGAGTGAGTGCCAAGCGCGAGTGCCCGAAGCCAAAAAAAAAAAAAAAAAAATTGTATTTTGGCAATCCCATTGCCGAAAATGAGGGAAAAGTAACAAAAAAATAAATTAAAAAAAAAAAGATTTTTGGCAATCCCATTGCTGAAAATGAAAATGGAGGAAAATGTAAAAAAAAAAAAAAAAAATTGTTTTTTTTGGCAATCCCATTGCCGAAAATGAAGGGAAAAAGTAAAAAAAAAAAAAATTGTTTTTTGGCAATTCTATTGCTGAAAATGGGGAAAAAGTAAAAAAAAAAAAAAAATGCTATGTCCACAATATTTTTACAACAAATCATAGGTAGTTAGTTGTTATTGGTTCAAATTTAAACCTAATACTAAGATTACTTTTTTACCCTAACAATAATAACCTATAACAATTTACCACATAAGATTTGTTGTAAAAATGTTGTGAAAATGTTGTGGAAAATGTTGTGGACATATCATTTTTAAAAAAAAAATTATTTTTTTGGCAATCCCATTGCCGAAAATGGAGGGAAAAAAGTTTTAAATTTTTTTTTTTGTTTTTTTGGCAATCCCATTGCCGAAAAAGGAGGAAAAAAAAAAATTGTTTTTTGGCAATCCCATTGCTAAAAATGGAGGGAAAAAGTAAAAAAAAAAAAATTGTTTTTTTGGCAATCGTATTGCCGAAAATGGAGGGGAAAAAAATTGTTTTCCTCCATTTTCGGCAATGGGATTGCCAAAAAACCTTTTTTTTTTTAACATTTTCCCACCTTTTTCGGCAATGGGATTGCCAAAAAAAACAAATTTTTTTTTTTTAACTTTTTTTCCTCCATTTTCGGCAATGGGATTGCCAAAAAAATAATTTTTTTTAGAAATAATATATCCACAATATTTTCACAATATTTTTACAACAAATTCTGGGTAGTAAATTGTTACAAGTTGTTATTGTTAGGGTAAAAAAAAAATCTTAGTGTTAGGTTTAAATTTGAATCAATAACAACTAACCACTTATGATTTGTTGTAAAAATGTTGTGGACATAGCATCTTTTTTTTTACTTTTTCCCTTCATTTTCGGCAATGGGATTGCCAAAAAAAACAATTTTTTTTTTTTTTTACATTTTCCCTCCATTTTCGGCAATGGGATTGCCAAAATACTTTTTTTTTTTTTTTTTTGCTTCGGGCACTTGCGCTTGGTACTCACTCGGGCAGTAGCTGGGCAGAAGAAATTTCGGTAATAGTGTTGTCGAAATTCCAAAATTTATCTCTCCTGCTTTTTCATTTTCTCTCTCATACTTTTGTTAGAATTTCGGCAACACTATTGCCGAAATTCACTCCCTCTCCTCATTTCCCCTAAATAACTTGAAACAGTACCTATAACAACAAAAAACTCCATTTTTTACAATATTTACCCAAAAGACTCTTAAAATTGATGTAGAATTATTATAAAAAAAGAAAAGAAAAGAAAAGAAAAAGAAGAAGAAGAAGAAGTGTAATAGAGTTTGTGCTTGAACCAACTGTGATAAAGGGTGTCTAGCTATCTGCTGTTGGGGAGAGTATACAAAGAGACTCCAATTAAGTAGTTATAGATACCATTTAATAAAAAAAGCTTAGACTTAATTATGAGTATAGACTCAATTACATTCATAAACATAAGAGTATAGATTAAATTACGTTCATAAAATATATATATATATATATATATATACTAAAACTTGCTTTCTAAGTTTCATCATTTTTCATTTCAGTCCTATAAAGTTAAGTTTTGTCATTTCAGTCCTATAAGTTTTATTTCTTTCCAATTAAGTCATCCGTTAATGTGCTTATAGTTTATAGCGTTAACTTTTATTTTATTTTCATATATATTTCTTAATTTTAGAAAAAACATTAATAAAAAAAGACTTCAAAGCCCAATGGAACAACAACCACCACCTTAACCATATCGAGTACATACAAAAGGCTCGCACGCAGGGAATCACCGCTGTCACTTTACTCGACTGAAACCCTTGCTTGATTATCTCACCGGCAAAGTCTCCTCCTCCAATTCGGTACAATTAAATGACGTCGTTAATCTAAACCCCCAAAAATTCCCCAATTTGCCCCTAAATTCTTCTATTATAGTGTTCAAGCCATTTCCCCCAAATTTCTTTGAATAAAACAACACCCAATTGCCTGAACATGAGATTGTGGATTTCACGACGGTGATGGTGACCTCGATGGAGTGGTCGTTGAAGGATTGAGAGTTGTTGTTGGAGTGTAAGCAGAGGGATTAAATTATGTAATTTAAATATTTTAATTAAACTATGTTTTCATATATATTTTACTATGTACTGCTATTTGACGCAAAAGACATTATATATTTCATTACATAAAACTTATAACATAGAAAATACTTTTAAATAATGGTGTTCTTAAGACTAAGTGATGTGATTCCAAAATAAAAGCACTATAGGATTCCTAAAACTAATCTTCGGAAAAAAAAAATAAAAAAATAAACACTTAAAATTAAGAGATGTGCTTCCATAATAATGATAGGAATGAGATGCTTTTTCAAACCAAATTCACAGAAGTGCTCCTTAAAAAATTTTAAAAATATAACAAAAAAATATTTAAAAAAATTACATGGTAATTGATTTCTCTGAAGTCAAATACCATTAAAAAAAACCAAACACCTACTTAGTTTAGCCATTTAAAAAAAACGACAGTCGTTTAACATGACATCTCTCTCCTTCTAATACTTGCTTCCATTTTCAATACTACTCACTAATCTCACCTCTCTCTCTCTCTCTCTCTCTCTCTCTCTCTCTCTCTCTCCATGGATCTGCTCTTGACGGTCCACGACTACATGATCCGAAACGAGCTAGATTGGATCGTCCTGTACAATGACGAGTTCCAGTTCAGGTTACTCTAGTACCAATCAACTACACGCCAACTATAGATCAAGTCAAAAAATCTAAAGATTTACTAGAAAACATGACCATAAGAAAATATCTTCATGTATTGTATGACTTTTTTTTTACTAGCAGATGACATCTCTTTGCCATCATTACACAAAGAAGAATATCACAACATCATTAACTAAATGAAAGGATGAGATATGCACGCCTGAAGCTTGGTGGATTCTTGTAATCAGTGAGGTGCTAGTCATACCAGACTTCGTAAAAAGATATAGATGCTCGAATTAATAAAGTTGTACATATCCATGCATTATTGAGACTTGTGTTGCACCTCAAGTCAAATGAAGCAACAGGAACTAGGGAGTCATACGAAAACACAATTTTAATTGATTCAACTAGGCAAGAGACTGTCAACGTTGAGTCCAAATCTTCTGTCTCACTTCTTCTGCTCCACTCTATACTCCACTAATAAAAACTTGTCACGTATTCACCTAATTAATTAAATACTACTATTAATTAATAACGGTAGTATTAATAAGTCAATAATGATAGTATTTAATTAGTTAGGTGAACACGGGGCAAGTTTTTATTGGTGGAGTATAGAATGGAGCAGAAAAAGTAGGACAGAAGATTTGAATTCGTCAACGTTTGCTATTTCACTTCACACTCTTCCCCTTTCTTAATTACTAAGAAAGGCTCTGATGACTCTTCTTTTACAATAATGCATACAACCAAACTTTACATGGTGAGTACAATAATTGGCTTACACTTCAGATAACTGTTCAATAACTTGTCTGACATTTCAGACAACTCTGATGCTGCATTTACTTTCATAAAGACTCGAAGGATGCAGATGCACTACATGGATCATTTGACATAGTTGGCTGCTACACACATCAGACGGTCAACAATAAATTAAGTTTCAAATACTTGAGCACTTATCAATCAGCATTCTAGAATCAAAATCAGCTCTACCTTCATTCTACGCTTTTCATGTGGCTGTCATTCACATACCGAGAGCTTAATGGCTACAGAAAATTTGGGCCATCCACACAAAGCAAACATGTGAAGCTTTGAACTAGAAATGGGTGGGGTGCGCCAGGCCCGAGCTATAGTGCAACGCTTGGGCGACGCTTAAGAGCCGCAGTAGCAAGCTACTGTGGTGGGCTCTTCCCCTCAAGAAATAAATTTAATATCGTGTGGGCCAATGACCCACATATCAGATATTAAACTGATAAGAATAGATACTACACTTGATCTTAGCCAAAAGGCCGAGAAAGGTATGAGTGTTTCTGTCACACATGCCATCTTTTAATGCCCAGCACGTCTTGGTTTTCCACTTCTGGAGGCAGTGTGGGACAATACTGCGGTAACCTATATACACTTCTTTTTTACATCTAATTTTGTAGGGCTGAGATCTCAAATACAAGCTCAATTAACATATTCGATTCTTGTTATTGAGCCTGATTAGACTATTGTGTCTAAAACAGATCGAAACTTTGTGTATAATAAATAATTTACGAGATTGTCAAAATGATGCAGCGTACTGTCCAGAGAGAGAGAGGAAAAAAAAAAAAAAAGAAGAAAAATAATAAAGAAATTTTTGTAGCATTAGTGGCAGGATATGTAGCCTGTTACCATTGTAAGGATGATGGATGCTAATGACAACATTCAATATGTTACGATTCCCAAGATGATTGTGGCTTCTGCAGATTCAATATAGAAACATTATGGTTTAGAGTTAATTTATAATAATATCTTTTAAATAATTTACTTTTATGAATATTTTCATTTAAACATTTTGAAAGTAAAAAGAACGTTTGAAGTTTTAAACTATATCATTTTTTAAGTAAAAATTTTACAAAGTGACATGATCGATTAGTTTCACATTAATAATAATACAAATTTTACTACATATAATTCTTACAAATTTATATTTATATATAATATTTAAGAATTGAAGCATAGCATTTATTATTGCTACTCTACTTTGATCCATTCAGTCAATTGGGTCCATTTTGGTCAATTCAGTCAATTCGGTCCAATTCAGTTTTATTCGGTCCATTTTATTCAACTTCAGTACATTCACTTCGTCCACTTTGATCTTTTTGGTAAATTGGTCCATTTCGCTCTATTTAGTCCAATTCAATCTTATTCTGTCTATTCAATCTAACTCGGTCTTATCGGTCCAATTTAGTCTTACCCGGTCTACTTTGGTCGATTCCATCAACTTAGGTCTATTCGGTCTTATTCCGACCGTTCGTTCCAATTCTATCTTATCGGTCTATTTAGTCCATTCCATCTATTTTGGTCTATTCGGTTCTATTTTGTCCACTTCAGTCTAGTTCGGTCTATTTAGTGGAGTTCAGTCCAATTCAATCCACTTCAGTCCTTTAGGTACATTTAGTAGACTTCGGTCCACTTTGATATTATTCAATCCAATACAGTCACATTTGGTCCACTTCATCCAATTTTGTCCACATCTATCCATTTGGTTCACTTTAGTTATATTTGGTCTTATTTGGTCCATTTTGGACTACTTGTGCCTTAAATGTATTTTTTTTGTAGGTTGCTTTTTTAGTTTTGGGTTGATTTTTTTTTCGACAAAATTTTTTGGGCCAAACTCTTTAGTTTTGGCTAAAAATTAGGCATTAGAAATTAGAGATAGGGCTCTAAAAATGAAATAAAAATAATAAATATTCCAAAGATTATCATAAAATTCAATTTTCAATAATATAGGCATTATCAGCATCACATTATCAACCTATTTTCTATATTTTCTTCCACTTTTTAAATAGTTTTTCTCCTTATTAATTTCCTATTTTACAATTACACATTCTGCAACATTTACTTATTTTTACCTTTTTATCTCCTCGCTACTCTATACTTTAACCTTACAATTTCTCCATCCCTTCATTTTCCTTTTATTTTGACTCTTCTTCTCCCAGTATTTTTTTACTATAAAAGTTTGTTATTTTCTCTTCTATTCAATCCATATTTTGCTTACACAAAGAGGTGAATACTCTCTCTCTCTCTCTCTCTCTCTCTCTCTCTCTCTCTAAATATATATATATATATATATATATTCTTTCTTTTGGTGGATTTTTAATTTAGATTGATGAATTTTTATGTTTAACTCTATTTTAGGTTGATATGATTTGGTTATATTCTAATTTTTTTTCTTTGTTTGTTTTATGTTGTCGTATGAAATTATTAAATCATTTAATGTCATTCTATTACATAACATGACTTGAATAATTTGATGTATGCAACTATACATTTTCTTTTGAATGTTCTTCTACTCATTTTCTTTTATATAATTTTGTTATTTGTCTCACATTCTCTTCCAAAAAATAGGTGATTATTCTCTCTCTCTCTCTCTCTCTCTCTCTCTCTCTCTCTCTCTCTCTCTCATTATTTTTTGCAACTCTACTTTAGATTGATGAATTTTTTTTTTTTTTTTTTTTTTTGTCTCTACTTTTGGATGATACACTTTGGTGGTGTGTTTTGAGTTATTTATCACATGCACTCTCTATCCCCCTTTTAGTTTTGATTTGAGTTAATTTTTAGATTTTTTAGAAGTGAAAATTTGAGTTTATATCAAAATAAAATCAACATGATTATGTATTTCAATGTGTCTATAAATTATTTGAATAATATCAATCATAAATTTGTGATGAAGTTTAGTTATCATGATAATTCTCTTAAGAGAATGAGAAATTCAAATAATTAATTTTGGAACTTATAAATTTTAGTTGTAAAAAAAATTAACCATAACACACTATACAAAAATTTGAATAATATAGATTACTTGAAAAAAAATAGTATTTCATTTTTATCACCAAAAAAATAATGGAATAATATCAATCAAACGCACCTAAGTTTTTCAACCAAAAAAAAACTCAGAATAATAGAATTATATATTTGTAGAGATGGAGAAATGAAAAATAATTTTACAAATAATATCTTCAGTACATTTTGGAGAATAAATCATACATTATATCACGTTACAAAATAGTTTTTATATTCCCACATGCAACTAGTACGAAATAATAATGGGAAAATTACATAAAAAGCCCACAATGTATACCATGTTTTAGATCAGGTCTCAAGTCTTTAATTTGATCGATTAAAGATCCAAAGTTATGAAATTGTTTCAATTTAAGGCCCATTTCAGTCTACATTATATTTTTAATGTTGTTATGGGCAATATCAGTGAAAAAATAAAAAGAGAAAACCATGGATTAAACTCTGTGTTCACCTAACCTAAGGCTTGCTTATAAATCAATATGGCTGTCATTGAACAGAGTGTGTAGAGAGAAGACTCTTTGTTTAGAGAGAGAGTTTCTTTGTAAGTGAGAAAATGATTGTTAGAAAATCGAAATTGATTAAAGTAAAATAGAAAATTAATTGACAAAATGTTTTGTAAGTTTGGGACTTTAATTGACAAAATTAAAAACTTTGAGACCTTATTCGAAACAAGATGTAAACTCTAGTCTTGTTGTGTAATTTCCCCAAATAGTCGTATTTAAATGCTTTAATATTTCATTTGTTAACTTCTTTCCCTAGTATAATTTTTTCCATTTTTCTTCAGTATGAATTTATAGACCATAAAGCTGTAGAAATTCAATACTCTTACTATTTCAACATCGAAAATGTTGCTCAAGTGTTACATTTAGGACTCTGTTTCTACATAGATAGGTGCTACCGAGCCTTAAATTTGGGCTGCCATTTATAAAATTCTGTCTATTATTAATTCGATTTTGATCAGTTTTATATATCAGTTCTTGTAATTTCAATCATTGTGGATCAAAGGTGTAAGCAAGATTTAGTTGTACACTAATTTCTCCGCATTTGCAATGACACCATGACACAAACAAAAAAATCATAAGACAATTTTATTTGATAATAAATATTTTAATGGCAATACAGGTTGGGAAACAAGGCAAATTTTAATCAAACTCTGCAATGTAATGGTTCATCATTCCTATTACAAATATTTTTCCTAATTGTGGTTTGACTAGAATTGTTTCTGAAGATATTCAACAACATTTTTGTCCAACTGGAAAGCCTTGGCAAGAACATCAGGATTGATTGGAGGATTAGATCCAAAGACTGCATTTGCTATGGTGATCAACCCAGGATTCTGACTGCTAAGACCAGCAAAGGCAACAGCATTGGTCCTCCCTACATTGAATTGGAAGTGAATGAGACCAATAGGGAATACAAAGACGTCTCCCTTGTTTAGAACTTTGGTGAAGAGTTTGTTTGGATTGGATGTGACAAATCCAACTAAGAGAGTGCCCTCTATGACAACCAAAAGCTCAGTTCCACGAGGGTGCGTGTGAGGTGGATTCAAACCATATGGTGCAAAGTCAAGGCGAGCCAAAGATATGCCTAGAGTGTTGAGACCTGGTAATTTATCGACGTTCACAAGATTGACACTTGATCCAACTTTATTTGTAGCTGTGTTTCCAGGAATATTGAGTCCAGAGAAGAAAAAATCATTGGCTGTGACAAGTGTTGGGTCCTTGCAAAATTTCCCATTCACAAAAACTGCACAAAGAAAAGTTTGTTATTGTCACAAATTAATAGTTCTGTAGCAATTGACAACATGTCATGTAGGGGAAAAGAATGTGAGAGATGATATAACCGGGGAGCATAATTTCATCAATGTGTAGAACTTATAATGATTTCAAAAGAAGTGATAATACTACTACTACTGCTAATAATAACAAGATTATGTACGTACCAGCAGAATTGGTGTTGTTAATTGCAACACAAAAGTCTTGCAAAGGACTAGGGTCATAGGCAGAAGCAAGGGAGGATGCCAAAGCCAAAAGGGCCACAGTTACAAGGTAAGAAACAACTTTCTTCATATTTGAGATTCTAGTAGAGTACTCTGCGTATTCTTGCTTTGGTGAGGGGTGGGAAGCATAGCATATGGGGATATGTCTATTTATAGATAGGAGTCAGTGAACCGGTCAATTGATTTTTAAATTTTAACAAACGGAGCATAAAAGACTCGGCAATTTTTCAACCTTAATCACAATTTTTTATTTAATGGGTTATCCATTCTTTAACCACTACTAGCCGTGTATATATATATATATATATATATATATATATATATATATATATATTTTTTATTCAAAGATGGCAGAAATTTATTTAAGAAAAAAGAGCTAATATAATATTGAAAAGAGAAGTAAGGAGCCTATATATTTGATAAAAGCAATCAAATTGGACCTCTTCAATGCCATTTTGAAGTTTTAACGTTGCTTTGGGCAACCCACAACTAAAGTTTATGTTGAAAGTATCTCTGAAATTGAAATGACTGAAGTTCCCAAGTATGTTGACTCTGTCCTCATCAATGAAGTGGTCCACCATTGCAGGCTGTAGCTGGGAATATGCAATACAACTGTGTTTTGCGTAAATTCTCTAGGTTGAATGGTTTGAACTAATCATGTATTGACCTCATGGTGAGTACTAAATACTTTTAATGGTTAGTTTGATTTAATGGTTTTCTAGAACCAACGACTACCAAACCTTCTGGTATATTCTTGCCATGTCCCCTCTCTTGTTCTCTCTTCATATTTAGTTAGTGTTGAAGATTTTTCCCTGCTTAGAGATGAAGTTAGCCCGCCCTCAAAAAAATGGGGGATTCAGCCATATGTTTGGATGCCGGGTCTTTAAAACGAGGAGAATGCATGCCTTCGTAAAGAGATCTGCTAACAGATCGAGCCTAGACATGAACTTTCCTTTTCCCTCATTAAGTGATAATTAACCTCAAAATGGTTTGTTCTTATGTGAAAATAAGATTAGAAGCAATGGCTAAGGTGGAGATATTATCAAACCATAGAACATAATTATGAGAAAGAAAGTCACCAACGTCTTTTAGTATCATCTTTAGCCAATGTTGCTAGAGTTCCATATTCAGCTTCTGTTAACGAGTGAGTTATGGTTGCTCATCAGTCATCTCTTTGTAAACCAAGTAACAGGAGTGTTACCTAAGAAAATGACAAAGCCTGTGGTTGAGCGCCAGTCAATGGGATTCTTGGGCTAATCTGTGTCAGTAAATGCAGAGAAAGCAAGAGAGCCAGGGGCAAAGGATAGCCCAAGGCAAAATCTTTTGAAGATACTTTTAGCAGTGTTAACGTGTATGTGGGCTTTAGGCCCACCTTATTTACTTGTATAGCACACTTACTTGTACTGCACACTCTGCCTCTTATATAAAAGCACTCATGTATATTTTATTACTTGAGAAATACAATACACTTATTCAGTATTTCTAACATGGTATCAGAGTCATTACTCTGACTTATTCTTCGCATTCTTGTCTCTTATTAGTGTTATTCCAGACTCACAATTGCTTCCGCTATTACAACTGCTGTTGCAGCCATTCGTCATTAAACCTTTGATGCATCTCAGCCATCGTCTCTGGTTTCGCCACCGTTCAGAGTCTCAAGACCATTGTCATATCGTCACCACTGTGATCCTTGCCTCGATTGTGTTTTTGCAGGTACCACTGAGATCGTCCTCCGCCGATCTACTACTTGGTGGAAACTTGACTGTCATCATAGGCCCCACGTGCCCTCATGCACCACCCAAAGCTTTGGTAAGTCAATTCTCGAGCCCCACGCGTCGCTAGGTTACCTGCTAACGTCATCTCTGACATCATCACTGCCACGTCAACATTCACGTAAGCCCTAGCTGATGTCATCACTCCATGTCATTGCTTATGTCGTCAGGCCATGTCATCACCAATCAGTTGCTTACGTCATCACAGTGAGTTGACAGTGCAGTTAACCGTTGACTTTGACTTTTCCCAAAGTTGACTTTTTCCAACCCAGGTACTCCTTACCTAGTTTTTCACGTAGATTTCATTTTTGTAGTCTATTTTTGCATATTTTGCTTCTAAACGAAGAATAAGGACAGGTCTTCTTTTTATTGCAACAATCATCACCGACAATTTAACTAACATTTTTGCAATTTTTGTAAACATTTTGGCCATAATATTGAGACTTGCTATCAATGCAATATATCAGCAGTTTCCATTTCTATTGTTACGGTTGCTAACACTGAGAGTGTCCAACCCATGGCTCCCGTCTCTGCATAGTCTAAGTCTTCTGGATCCACTTTCATCATTTCCAGAGATGACCTTAAAAACATCATCGCTAATGTCATTTGTATGGTTGGTAATGCTTCTTATTCCTTTTCTCTCTCAACTTTATCTGGTATGTCTACTTCCTCTTGACTTATGGATTCTGCTTGTTGCAATCACATGACACCTCACTCGTCCTTATTTTCTGACATTAAACCTACACCATGCCCTTTTAATATTCGCACAGCAAATGGTTCCACAATGTTTGGTCATAATATAGGTTTTGTTGCGATCTCCAACCTCTCGGTTCTTAGGGTCTTCAATGTGCTTGACATTTCTTACAATTTATTTTTAGTGGGACAATTAGCTGAGTTGGGTTATCGCATTATCTTTGATTATTCTAGGTGTATTGTGCAGGATCCAAGGACGAGACATAAGCTTGGATTCGGTCCCAGCGTTGGGTGTATGTTTCCCGTGGACAACCTAAGTCTTCCACTTGTTGCTCTAGTTTCTGTTGATGTAGCTGCTGCAGTTTCTTCTATTCCTTCCCTTGCACTTTGCCATGCCTGACTTGGTCACCCATCTTTCTCTTAGGTACAACACTTGGCTTCTAGAGTTTTGTTAGGTTCAGTGTCTACAGAAAATTTTGATTATGTTTCATGTCAGTTAGAAAAACAACCAGCTTTTCCTTTTAATACTAGAGAATTAATATCCACTGATATCTTTGACCTAATTCATTCCGATGTCAGGGGGCCTTCCTCTGTCTCTAGTATTGGTGGGTCTCAATATTTTGTTGTCTTTATTGATAATTATTCCTGCTATAGTTGGATTTTTCATATGAAACATCATTCTGAATTATTTCAAGTACATTCTAATTTTGCAAAAATGGTTGAAACTCAATTTTCCAAACGTATCAAAATTTTTCAATCTGATAATGCTCTTAAGTACACTCAATATTCTTTCTAAGCTATTTTGCATTCCTATGGCACTGTTCATCAACTAAGTTGTCTAGGTACCTCTCAGCAAAATGGTAGAACCGAACGAAAACTTCGTCATATTCTTGACATTGTTCATGCTCTCCTTCTCTCTGCCACAGTTCCTGCTCCTTTTTTGGGTGAAGCTGCTCTTCATATTGTTCATGCTATTAATTGCATTCCAAGTCCTGTTATCCAAAATCAAACTTCATATGAACGCCTTTTTGGGTCACCTCCAGACTATCACCACCTTCGCTTCTTCAATTCTACTTGTTTCGTTATTCTTCAAACAAATGAGCATAACAAACTTGAGCCTCGGTCAAGGTTTTGTTGTTTTCTTGGCTATGGCGAAACTCAAAAGGGGTATCAGTGTTATGATCCTACCTCTCATTGTCTTCGTATCTCCCGTAATGTTGTCTTTTGGGAACATCGCTCATTCGTCGAGCTCTTTCACTTTCGTGCCCCCCTATCTTCCTCCTCTGTCTTAGATCTTTTTCCAAATGAGGCACATATTCCTTTTGTAGCTACTCCTAATCCTCCTGTACTTGCTCCTGATTCTCCTATAGACTTCTCTATCCAACCACCAGATATATTTGATCCCTTTTCTAGTTATACTTTTATTTGTAAAGAAAAAAAAAATGCTACAATTCTAAATGTATTTAATAATTTAAACTTAATGTAACATGTTACATGTTGGAATGAGAGTGTGCATTTTTTTTAATATTCTTGATATGTTCAAATTAGTCAACTGATTATGGAATATTTAACAAACCCTTATAATAACATCATCTTCATTTATATATATACCACTATGCATTGTTGTTGAATACAAAATACATTATATGTTCCATTACATAAAACTTATAAAAATAGAAAATACTTTTATATAACACATGCACTATTTAACCTACAAATTTTACATTATTTTCTTATCAAATAATTATATTACATTTTCCTATAGTTTGTGTAGGTTTGCGACTAGCATGGATGAAAATGAAAAACATTCTTAAAGCAATTAGAAAGGGAAATAGTCAATCCTTTATTTTTTGACAAATAAACAAAATATATAATAATCATATAACATCTTTGAATAACGAATGGCAATGGGGTGGGATGAGGTCGAAGGATGGGGTCTTCATCTCCGCCCTGCATGGCTTTGTCTTCCCCCATTATCGCCTCGTCTTGCATGGCAAGGCAAATTTCCTTGCCCCATCCCCACCCCTTGGGGCTTCGCGAGGCCCCGCCCCACGTTGCAAAACTTTACTCTTATTAATATGTCACAAATATGTCACACCTTGCTACATAGCTATTAAAGTTTTTCTAAAACTTGTTTTGTTAATATAAATTTACTTAAAATTACAATTAAATTATCAAAATAATTTTTAATAAAACTAAGTAATATTATCTAAAGTGTTTAACAAGATAATATCACAATAAGAAAATCTTAATATTCATGCATTTAAATACTTAGTAATACAAACTAAGTTTTTAATACTAATAGAGCGGGGTAGGGCTAAAAAGCCTAAACCCATTCCGACCTCACCCAAATGTGTAGAAAAAAAAAAATCTTGCTCCATTCTTGCCCCACCACCTTTGCAAGGTAGGAGAAAACTCTTGCGGGGTGGGACAAGTCAAGGCAAGGCAGGGCAGGGAGAAATTGTCAGGCCTACTTGAGATTTTGTAGGTTCAAAGGCCAAAAGAAGTAGTTATTGGAACCCACCCGTACCCCTTTTTTTATAGTTAACTTCAATGCAACCATTAGTGAGGACGAAGCTTATAGTAGCAGTTGGCAAAAATAATAAAGGAGAAGTCATCTTTGTTCAGACAGAGTTTATTGATGTTTAGGGTCCTCTTATAGCTGAAGCCAAAGCAAAATTCATTTTTGTACAAGTATCAGAGACTTTAAGAATATAATTACACAAACTTTGAAAGGATATGTTTATTGCACACATTATTGCTAGAGCAAAATTGTGTCTTCAAACCTTTTCTGATTGGTCCATTAATCATACATATTGAAATTTTGACAATATTGAACAAGAAATGGGCTTACAATTTTAGCTTAAAAAGTAGACTTGGCAAACTAATAGGTTGGTCATGTTTTGGATAAACCCAGTATGGTACAAATCAAATTGAATGTGTCAAAAACAATTTGGACATTGGATTGTTATTTGTACCGCTCTTACTCTGTCTTCTATACATACATCCTTAAGTTTATAATTCAATAATCATTAATTCAATAATTCCATTAAAATATATATATACACACACACACACACACATCTTAGAGGGGAAGAATTTGCAATAGTGTCTCAATTTGAATTCAAACATGAGTTTGATTCGCACTCCTTATTCTGAGAAATATATACCCTCTGAAAAGAGAAAAAAATGGAATCTTTGTCTAAGAAAATGCCTTGAGATAGAACAAATGTATAAAACATTTCAACAAAAGAGTGCTTTTTCGACTCTCTAAAAATGGAATCTATTCCAAACATATATGTCATGTTTCCTTACTTCGACTGAGTGCAAATATCTAAAAATTTGATAGTTTTAGATACTTTTTCAGACATATTGACAAAATTAACATGCCAACTCTCTCCTTATAATACTAGCACCCACTTCAGTACTACTCACTAATCTCCACCGATCTTCAGCTATATAGATTCTAAAGAGGGTGATGGCAATGGTAGTAACCATGCCATCATCTTTGTATGAATAAGAATGGTTATGAAATCATAAGTCCAAACCCGAGTGTCAAAATAAGTCAATAATTGTTGGGTTAAAAAAAAATTATTGTCTTTAAAAATGCAATTGTTTAAGTAAATATATAGAAGAGTAGGGATTCTGGGACACCTATTTATGTATTATTGTACTATGAGACTTGTATTGTACTACAAGTTAAATGAAGCAACAAGAACTAGGGAGTTATACCGAAACACAGAACTTTATTGATTCAACATGATAAAAGCAACTAGGCAGGGGATTGTCAACGTTTGCTCTCACTTCACACCCTTCCCCTTTCATAATTACTAGGAAAGGCTCTGATGAGTCTTCTTGTACAACAATGCTTACAACCAGACTTCACATGGTGAGTACAATAATTGGCTTACACTTTAGATAAATGTTCAATAACTTGTCTGACATTTCAAACAACTCGGATGCTATTGGAATGCATTTACTTTCATAAAGACTCGAAGGATGCAGATGCACGCTACATGGATCATTTGACATAGCATTAAATTTCAATTACCTGAGCACTTATCAATCAGCATTCAAGAGTCAAAATCAGCTCTACCTTCATTCTACACTATTGATGCGGCTGTCATTAACATACGGAAAGCTTAATGGCTAAGAAAACATACAGAAAATTTGGGTCATCCACATAAAACAAACATGTGAAGCTTTGAACTAGATATGGATAGGGGGCGCCAGGCCCGAGCTATAGTGCAACGCATGGGCGACTCTTTAAATTGAGTATGTGTCAAAAAATTTCCAGACCATTGGATTGTTATTTTTTTGAGAAGAAACGTCATGAACTTTCATAAAAAAGAAATCAGATGAAATCCGCTAAAAGTACATCTGTGACGAAGTAGACTCCATCCACACAATAGAACCAATAACATGTCTTGCATCTATAGATGCTTCAAAGTTCAAAGACATAAACCGGAAAAAATACACCCAAAAAAAAAAAAAAATCAACTAGTTTTTGCTTGCAGCACCAGCAATTCCATGTGACCTCAGTTCTTCGATTAAAGAATTCAAATCAGAGTAAGATGATCCACCTTCTTCAACAGCCTTCTTTGCCTTTTTCCCAATCTCTCTAGCTCTGCTTCTTATTTCCTCTGCTTCTGCCCCAACCATTATTCGAATCACTGCCTTCTCTATGGCTTCGCTCTTGACGCTATCTCCCACAAATCTGGCCCATTGTTGAGCACCCGCAGCAACTCCAATTCTCAATATTTGGGTTACAAACTTTTCATTGAAGAATTGCTCAGCTGAAACTGGCCATGTAACCATTGGAAGCCCAGCAGAGACTCCTTCCAAGGTAGAATTCCAACCACAATGAGTCACAAATCCTCCAACAGCTTCATGATCAAGAATCATCATCTGGGGTGCCCAACCTCTTATAATTAGACCCTTCCCTTTCACTCTTTGCTCAAACCCATCAGGCAGCCATTCTTCTTTTCCTCCGTCATTCTTTTCTTTCCTCACCACCCAAATGAATTGCTGCTCAGAAGCCTCAAGACCTATTGCTATTTCCTTTAGCTGGGAATCACTGAAGTTTGCCATACTTCCAAAACATACATAAACAACCGAATCAGGTTTCTTCGAATTAAGCCATTCAAAACATTCGTGGAAATCAATGGAGGCTTCCTTTCCCCTTTGTGCTTTATCTTCAGTGTCCTGGTTGCATAGTGAAACCGGGCCTATCTGCCAAGCCTTCCGTCCAAGCACCTTCTTGTAAAAGTTTGCATAAGCCGGTTCAAGCGCATAGAAGCTATTGAAAACAGCCCCAAAACTCGTCAGCTCTGCTTCTAGTACTTGTTCATACATCTTCGTTGCATATGTTTGAACATTTTGTGTAAAAAAATCTGGCAGTTGCTTTCTTGTCAACTTGATCTCATCAGGGAAGTTAGGGATGATAAATGGTTCTATATCTGATGAAACATTTTTGTGAGGTTCATATAGTCTCAGACATTCAGCGGTACACGTAGAGAAAAAACTCATTGAATGCAAAATAAGCCTCGGTTTGCCAAACTTTTTAGCAACACCTGTGGTCCAAGGAAAAAAAGTGTTGGCCACAAGGCAATCAGGAGCATATTCTTGAATAAGTTTCTCGAGTGGTTGCTCTAGCATGGTAGTAGCCTGATAGAATTTCGTCCGAAGATCAAGTGAAGTAGCCAATTGGTAGCTCTCACATCCTATGGGCAATCCAACCTCAACACAAGGGAAATCGATGACTAGAACATTCATATCTAACCCCATGGTTTTGCTTTTTTCAATGGTTTTGGAGAACAAGGAGGCATTCAGAGGAGTGGTGATTATGCTTATTTTCAAACCACGCAAAGCAAATTGCTTGGCCATGTCTATGGCTGGGATCAGGTGTCCTGAAGCCAGGAATGGTAAGAAAAACAAGTGAAGCTGGCGCTTTTCACTTTCCATAATGGTGATGAAGAACAGGAAGAAGAGGAAGAAGAAGCAAAACTAACAGATTCTGAAAACTTACAGCAACAAGTAGGCTTTCGATTTCTGATTCTGGCCAGTTATAGTAAAATTGGAACTTATAGGTAGGCTTATACTGGGTTTAATTTTTCCAGAAAGTAAGAATAATGAAGCAAAAGACTGTATCAAAGAGTAACCAAAAAGATAATATGAAAATAATAAAAGAATAGGATTAGACAAGAGAACGACAAGGTAACTCGTTTGTTTGTGCGAACCCCAAGTCATGAGCCATTTTGTCTTCGAGTCTTCCCTATCAATTGTAGAAAAATGGGCATTTTCTTCTATTTGTGACGTATTCTCTTATGTCATGCAAATAGCGATGGAAACATTTAATAGTGGATAAGTCTGGTGCCACACCAAATGCCACACAAAAGCCCGGCATTTGGTGTGGCACCAGGAGGACCCTTTAATATTAGGAGCATTTTACTCTGATTTGTGATGCTGGATAAACTTTGATTCTTTAATCAAATTGGCATCTTAAATGACTTTAAAATTGACCTAAAAATTATTATAATAAAAAAATAGTTTAAAATTGAGAGTCTTTAGGGTAAATATTGTAAAAAATGGAGTTTTTTTGTTGTTATAGGCACTATTCCAAGTTATTTAGGGGCATGAGGAGAGAGAGTGAATTTCGGCAATAGTGTTGTTGAAATTCTAACAAAAGTATGAGAGAAAAAATGAAAAAGCAGGAGAGAGAAATTTTGGAATTTCGGCAACACTGTTACCGAAATTCCTTCTACCCAGCCGCTGCCCGGGTGAGTGCCAAGCGCGAGTGCCCGAAGCCAAAAAAAAAAAAAAAAATTGTATTTTGGCAATCCCATTGCTGAAAATGAGGAAAAAGTAAAAATAAAATAAAATAAAATAAAAAAATTGATTTTTGGCAATCCCATTGCCAAAAATGGAGAGAAAAAATAATGTTTTTTTTTGCAATCCCATTGCCAAAAATAAAGGGAAAAAGTAAAAAAAAAAAAAAAAATATTGTTTTTTGGCAATTCTATTGCCGAAAATCAGGAAAAAGTAAAAAAAAAATGATGTTATGTCCACAACATTTTTACAACAAATCATAGGTGGTTAGTTGTTATTGGTTCAAATTTGAACCTAATACTAGGATTACTTTTTTATCATAACAATAACAACCTGTAACAATTTATCACCTAGAATTTGTTGTAAAAATGCTGTGGACATATCATTTTTAAAAAAAAATTATTTTTTTGGCAATCCCATTGCCAAAAATGGAGAGAAAAAAGTTTTAAAAAAAAAATTGTTTTTTTGGCAATCCCATTACCGAAAAAGGAGGGAAAATGTAAAAAAAAAAAAAAAAAAAAAAAGTTTTTTGGCAATCCCATTGCTGAAAATGGAAGGAAAAAGTAAAAAAATAAAAAAATAAAAATTGTTTTTTTAGCAATCCCATTGCCGAAAATGGAGGGAAAAAGTTAAAAAAAAAAAAATTGTTTTCCTCCATTTTCAGCAATGGGATTGCCAAAAAAACTTTTTTTTTTTTTTTAACTTTTTTCTCTCCATTTTTGGCAATGGGATTGCCAAAAAAATAATTTTTTTTAGAAATGATATGTCCACAATATTTTCACAATATTTTTACAACAAATCCTAGGTAGTAAATTGTTACATATTGTTATTATTATGGTAAAAAAGAAATCTTAGTATTAGGTTCAAATTTGAATTAATAACAATTAACCGCCTATGATTTGTTGTAAAAATGTTGTGGACATAGCATCTTTTTTTTTTCACTTTTCCCCCCCATTTTTGGCAATAGAATTGCCAAAATACAATTTTTTTTTTTTTTTTTTTTTTTTTTTTTTTTTTACTTTTCCCTCATTTTCGGCAATGGGATTGCCAAAATACAATTTTTTTTTTTTTTTTTTTTTTTTTTTTTTTTTTTTTTTTTTTTTTTTGCTTTGGGCACTCGCGCTTAGCACTCACTCGGGTAGTAGCTGGGCTGAAGGAATTTCGATAACAGTGTTGCCGAAATTCCAAAATTTCTCTCTCCTATTTTGTCATTTTCTCTCTCATACTTTTGTTAGAATTTCGGCAACACTGTTGCGAAAATTTACTCCCTCTCCTCATTCCCCTTTAAAAACTTGGAATAGTACCTATAACAACAAAAAACTCCATTTTTTACAACATTTACCCAAAAGACTCTTAAAATTGATGTAGAATTATTATAAAAAAAGAAAAGAAAAGAAAAAAAAAGAAGAAAAAGAAGAAGTGTTATAGATTTTGTGCTTGAACCAACCGTGATAGAGGGTGTCTAGCTGTCTGCTGTTGGGGAGAGTATACAAAGAGACTCCAATTAAGTGGTTATAGATACCATTTAATCAAAAAAGCTTAGACTTAATAATGAGTATAGACTCAATTATGTTCATAAACATAAGAATATAGAATAAATTACGTCCATTAAAAAAAAAAAAATACTAAAACTCGCTTTCTAAGTTTCACCATTTTTCATTTCAGTCCTATAAGTTTAAGTTTTGTCATTTCAGTCCTATAAGTTTTATTTCTTCCCAATTAAGTCATCCGTTAATGTGCTTATAGTTTATAGCGTTAACTTTTATTTTATTTTCATATATATTTCTTAATTTTAGAAAAAACATTAATAAAAAAAGACTTCAAAGGCCAATGGAACAACAACCACCACCTTAAGCATATCGAGTACATACAAAAGGCTCGCACGCTGGGAATCACCGCTGTCACTTTACCCGACTGAAAACCCTTGCTTGATTATCTCACCGGCAAAGTCTCCTCCTCCAATTCGGTAAAATTAAATGACGTCGTTAACCTAAACCCCCAAAAATTCCCAATTTGCCCCTAATTTCTTCTATTATAGTGTTCAAGCCATTTCCCCCAAATTTCTTTGAATAATACAACACCCAATTGCCTGAACATGAGATTGTCGATTTCATGACAGTGATGGTGACCTCGATGGAGCGGTCATTGAAGGATTGAGAGTTGTTGTTGGAGTGTAAGCAGAGAGATTAAATTATGTAATTTAAATATTTTAATTAAACTATGTTTTCATATATATTTTACTATGTACTGCTATTTAAGGCAAGACATTATATATTTCATTACATAAAACTTATAACATAGAAAATACTTTTAAATAATGGTCTTCTTAAGACTAAGTGATGTGGTTCCAAAATAATAGGACTATAGGATTCCTAAAACTAATCTTTTGAAAAAAAAAATAATAAAAAAAAAACACTTAAAATTAAGAGATGTGCTTCCATAATAATGATAGGAATGAGATGCTTTTTCAAACCAAATTCACAGAAGTGCTCCTTAAAAAATTTTAAAAATATAACAAAAAAATATTTAAAAAAATTACATGGTAATTGATTTCTCTAAAGTCAAGTACCATTAAAAAAAACCAAACACCTACTTAGTTTAGCCATTTAAAAAAAACGACAGTCGTTTAACATGACATCTCTCTCCTTCTAATACTTGCATCCATTTTCAATATTACTCACTAATCTCACCTCTCTCTCTCTCTCTCTCTCTCTCTCTCTACATGGATCTGCTCTTGACGGTCCACGACTACATGATCCAAAACGAGCTAGATCGGATCGTCCTGTACAATGACGAGTTCCGGTTCAGGTTACTCTAGTATCAATCAACTACACGTCGATTATAGATCATGGTTTTCAAACCCGAACCGTTCATTGAACCGTAAAAGGGAGAGGTTCAAGGTTTTTGAGGTCGAACTGGGATCGAACCGTGATGACGTCATAATTAATTTAATAATTATTTTAAATATATATATAAATACATTAAATTAGTAAAACATAGAAAAATTAACTAAAATAGTCCAATTAAAACTATAAATTCATATTTTAACTATGTCTAATATATTCATCTCAAGCCCAAATATGAAATATCTATCTAACAATAATAATAATAACCATTTAAAAAAAAAAATAAAAGCATCAATTTGTACCGGCAAGTGGACAAAAGAATTGTTATGTTATATCCACAACATTTTTTGCAACATTTTCATAAGAATCACATCAAAATCTTACGTAGAAAGTTGTTATTAGTTCTAATTTGAACCCTCCACTGAAATTATTTTTTTACTCACCAATATATTTTTTTACTCACATCAAAATTTATTGTGAATATATTATGGTAGCATTTTTTAGTGGCCATTTCTTAAAATTAAAGACCACACGTATGAATCCAAAAAAAAAATACCACATGATTACATAAAATAAAAAAAAACTAAGGGATAAAGATGAAAGAGCACCACACATTTTCATACGGACCCATTGACTCAACTCTCAACCACCCATTTACTCTTCACACTTATCAGATTCACATTTTCCCATCAGAGCATTTACTCCTATAAACCACCCATTTACATTTTCCCATCACATTCACACTTTCCCATCAGAGAAAAGAGAAGAGAGACGAACTGAGAGAGAGAGAGAGAGAGAGAGAGAGAGAGAGAGAGAGGAGGAAGATGGCTCACTGCTCAGCACAGATAGAAGGCCGGTCGGTGGAGATCGGCGTCACTACCTCGTCCGCTGCCCCACCGCCGCTCGCCCTCCTCCCCACCACCAGATTGGGTCAGATCGGCTGCTTCTTCTTCTTCTTCTTCTTTTCTTTTTTTTTTTTTTTTTCATATTTGCTTGTTTTGATTCAACTTTATTATAAGGATTGGGTTTTGTTTTGTGTTTTGTGTTTGGATTATGTGCATGTGAGAAATTTTTTGAGAGTGAAGCAAAGAGACTGAAATAAAGATTAGATGTTTTTTGGGTTTATAATTTCTTTTTACTTTTATTCAAGTTCTTTACCAGTGATTTTTTTTTTCCCAACCAAGAATAGCAAATATTCCGGTGTGGTTCCGTTTGAGGCTTAAAATTTTTTTTTTTAAAAGGGGCTATAAGAACCATGAGAACCGTTCACGGTTCTCAGAACCGTGAGGTCCGACCGTGGTTCCCACGGTTCTTTGCTTTTTTCCATAAAGCGGTTTTTGGAGCTTAAAGAACCGTAAAAGTGAATGGTTCGAGGTTTTTCCAGTCGGACTGTACGGTCCGATCTGGGTTTCAAAACCATGCTATAGATCAAGTAAAAAAATCTAAAGATTTACTAGAAAACATGACCATAAGAAAATATCTTGATGCATTGTATGACTTTTTTTTTACTAGCAGATGACATCTCTTTGCCATCATTACACAAAGAAGAATATCACAACCTCATTAACTAAATGGAAGGATGAGATATGCACGCCTGAAGCTTGGTGGATTCTGGTAATCAGTGAGGTGCTAGTCATACCATACTTCGTAAAAAGATATAGATGCTCGAATTAATAAAGTTGTACATATCCATGCATTATTGAGACTTGTGTTGCACCTCAAGTCAAATGAAGCAACAGGAACTAGGGAGTCATACGAAAACACAATTTTAATTGATTCAACTAGGCAAGAGACTGTCAACGTTTGCTATTTCACTTCACACTCTTCCCCTTTCTTAATTACTACGAAAGGCTCTGATGACTCTTCTTGTACAATAATGCATACAACCAGACTTTACATGGTGAGTACAATAATTGGCTTACACTTCAGATAACTGTTCAATAACTTGTCTGACATTTCAGACAACTCGGATGCTGCATTTACTTTCATAAAGACTCGAAGGATGCAGATGCACTACATGGATCAATTGACATAGTTGGATGCTACACACATCAGACGGTCAACAATAAATTAAGTTTCAAATACTTGAGCACTTATCAATCAGCATTCTAGAATCAAAATCAGCTCTACCTTCATTCTACACTTCTGATGTGGCTGTCATTAACATACAGAGAGCTTAATGGCTACAGAAAGTTTGGGCCATCCACACAAAGCAAACATGTGAAGCTTTGAACTAGAATTGGGTGGGGTGCGCCAGGCCCGAGCTATAGTGCAACGCATGGGCGATGCTTAAGAGCCCCAGTAGCAAGCTACTGTGGTGGGGTCTTCCCCTCAAGAAATAAATTTAATATCGTGTGGGCCGATGACCCACATGTCAAATATTAAACTGATAAGAACAGATACTACACTTGATCTTAGCCAAAAGGCCGAGAAAGGTATGAGTGTTTCTGTCACACATGTCGTCTTTTAATGCCCAACTCGTCTTGGTTACCCTCTTCTGGAGGCAGTGTGGGACAATACTGCAGTAACCTATATACACTTCTTTTTTACATCTAATTTTGTATTTCTGGCTGAGATTTCAAATACAAGCTCAAAGTTAAACCAGTTTTGTATTAACATATTCGATTCTTGTTATTGAGCCTGATTAGGCTATTGAGTCTAAAACAGCTCGAAACTTTGTGTATAATAAATAATTTACGAGATTATCAAAATGATGCAGCGTACTGTCCAGAGAGAGAGACGAGAAAAAAAAAAGAAAAAAGAAAGAAAACAAGAAGAAAAATAATAAAGAAATTTTTGCAGCATTAGTGGCAGGATATGTAGCCTGTTACCATTGTAAGGATGATGGATGCTAATGACAACATTCAATATGTTACGATTCCCAAGATGATTGTGGCTTCTGCAGATTCAATATAGAAACATTATGGTTTAGAGTTAATTTATACATGACACAAGGAACATTCGTCTTTGATCAAATAATAATATCTGTTAAATAATGCATTTTATGAATGTTTTCATTTAAAATTTTGAAATTAAAAAGAACGTTTGAAGTTTTAAACTATATCATTTTTTAACTAAAAATTTTACAAAGTGACATGAACTATTAGTTTCACATTAACAATAATACAAATTTTACTACATATAAGTCTTACAAATTTATATTTATATATAATATCTAAAAGTTGAAGCGTAGTATATATTATTGCTACTCTACTTTGATCCATTCAGTTAATTGGGTCCACTTTGGTCAATTCAGTCAATTCAATCCAATTCAGTTCATTCGTTTCACTTTTCTCCAATTCAGTTTTATTCGGTCCATTTTATTCAACTTCAGTACGTTCACTTGGTTCAATTTGGTCCACTTTGATCTTTTTGGTAAATTGGTCCATTTCGCTCTATTTAGTCCAATTCAATCTCTTTCGGTCTATTCGATCTAACTCGGTCTTATCGGTCCAATTCAGTCTTATCTGGTCCACTTTGGTCCATTCCATCAACTTAGGTCCATTGGGTCTTATTCCGACTGTTCGATCCAATTCTATCTTATCGGTCCATTTAGTTGATTCCATCTATTTGGATCTATTCAGTCCTATTCTATCCACTTCATTCTAGTTCGGTCTATTTGGTTCAGTTCAGTCCAATTCGATCCACTTCAGTCCTTTTGGTCCATTTGGTAGACTTCGGTCCACTTTGATATTATTCAATCCAATATGGTCACGTTTCGTCCACTTAGGTCCATTCAGTCCATTTCGTCCAATTTTGTCCACATCTATCGATTTGGTTCACTTTAGTCATATTTGGTCTTATTTGGTCCATTTTGGACTAATTGTGCTTTAAATGTATTCTTTTTGTAGGTTGCTTTTTTAGTTTTGGGTTGATTTTTTTTTCCACAAAATTTTTTGGGTCAAACTCTTTAGTTTTGGGCTAAAAATTAGGTATTAGAAATTAGAGATAGGGCTCTAAAAATGAAATAAAAATAATAAATATTCCAAAGATTATCATAAAATTCAATTTTCATTATCAGCATCACATCATCAACTTATTTTCAATATTTTCTCTCACCTATTTAATAGTTTTTCTCCTTATTAATTTCCTATTTTATAATTACACATTCTCCAACATTTACTTATTTTTACCTTTTTATCTCTCTACTACTCTATACTTTAACCTTACAATTTCTCCATTCCTTCATTTTCCTTTTATTTTGGCTTTTCTTCTCCCAATTATTTTTTACTATAAAAGTTTGTTATTTTCTCTTCTATTCAATCCATATTTTGGTCACACAAAAAAGTGAATACTCTCTCTCTCTCTCTCTCTCTCTCTCTCTCTCTCTCTCTCTCTCTCTCTCTCTATATATATATATATATATATATATATCTTTCTTTTGGTGGATTTTTAATTTAGATTGATGAATTTTTATGTTTAACTCTACTTTAGGTTGTTATGATTTGTATATTTTCTATTTTTTTTTCTTTGTTTGTTATATGTTATCGTATGAAATTATTAAATTATTTAATGTCATTCTATTACATAACATGACTTGGATAATTTGATATATACAACTATACATTTTCTTTTGAATGTTCATCTACTCATTTTTTTTTATATAATTTTGTTATTTGTCTCACATTCTCTTCCAAAAAATAGGTGATTATTCTCTCTCTCTCTCTCTCTCTCTCTCTCTCTCTCTCTCTCTCTCTCTCTCATTTTTTTTTGCAACTCTACTTTAGATTGATGAATTTTTTTTTTTTTTTTTTTTTTTTTTGTCCCTACTTTTGGATGAAACACTTTGGTGGTGTGTTTTGAGTTATTTATCACATGCGCTCTCTATCCCTCTTTTAGTTTTGATTTGAGTTAATTTTTAGATGTTTTAGAAGTGAAAATTTGAGTTTATATCAAAATAAAATCAACATGATTATGTATTTGAATGTGTCTATAAATTATTTGAGTAATATCAATAAAAAATTTATGATGAAGTTTAGTTATCATGATAATTCTCTTAAGAGAATGAGAAATTCAAATAATTAATTTTGGAACTTAAAAATTTTAGTTGTAAAAAAAACTAACCATAACACACTATACAAAAATTTGAATAATATAGATTACTTGAAAAAAAAAATGTATTTCATTTTTTATCACGAAAAAAATAATGGAATAATATCAATCAAATGCACCTAAGTTTTTCAAAAAAAAAAAAAAAACTCAGAATAATAGTATGATATATTTGTAGAGATAGAGAGATGAAAAATAATTTTAGAAATAATATCTTCAGTACATTTTGCAGAACAAATCATACATTATATCACATTACAAAATAGTTTTTATATTCCCACATGCAACTAGTACAAAATAATAACGGGAAAATTACATAAAAAGCCCACAATATATACCATGTTTTAGATTAGGTATCAAGTCTTTAATTTGATCGATTAAGGATCCAAAGTTATGAAATTGTTTCAAATTAAGGCCCATTTCAGTCTACCTTATATTTTTAATGTTGTTCTGGGAAATATCAGTGAAAAAATAAAAAGAGAAAACCATGGATTGAACTCTGTGTTCACCTAACCTAAGGCTTGCTTATAAATTAATATGGCTGCCATTGAACAGAGTGTGTAGAGAGAAGACTCTTTGTTTAGAGAGAGAGTTTCTTTGTAAGTGAGAAAATGATTGTTAGAAAATCGAAATTGATTAAAGTAAAATAGAAAATTAATTGACAAAATGTTTTATAAGTTTGGGACTTTAATTGACAAAATTAAAAACTTTGAGACCTTAATCGAAACAAGATGTAAACTCTAGCCTTGTTGTGTAATTTCCCCAAATAATCGTATTTAAATGCTTTAATATTTCATTTGTTAACTTCTTTCCCTAGTATAATGTTTTCCATTTTTCTTCGGTATGAATTTATAGACCATAGAGATGTAGAAATTCAATACTCTTACTATTTCAACATCAAAAAATGTTGCTTAAATGCTACATTTAGGACTGTGTTTCTACATAGATAGGTGCTACCGAGCCCTAAATTTGGGCTGCCATTTATAAAATACTGTCTTTTTTTAATTCGATTTTGATCAGTTTTATATATAAGTTCTTGTAATTTCAATCATTGTGGATCAAAGGTGTAATAAAGATTTAGTTGTACACGAATTTCTCCGCATTTGCAATGACACCATGACACAAACAAAAAAATCATAAGCCAATTTTATTTGATAATAAATATTTTAATGGCAATACGAGTTGGGAAACAAGGCAAATTTTAATCAAACTCTGCAATGTATTGGTTCATCATTCCTATTACAAATATTTTTCCTAATTGTGGTTTGACTAGAATTGTTTCTGAAGATATTCAACAACATTTTTGTCCAACTGGAAAGCCTTGGCAAGAACATCAGGATTGATTGGAGGATCAGATCCAAAGACTGCGTTTGCTATTGTGATCAACCCAGGATTTTGACTGCTAAGACCAGCAAAGGCAACAGCATTGGTCCTCCCTACGTTGAATTGGAAGTGAATGAGACCAATAGGGAATACAAAGACGTCTCCCTTGTTTAGAACTTTGGTGAAGAGTTTGTTTGGATTGGATGTGACAAATCCAACTAAGAGAGTACCCTCTATGACAACCAAAAGCTCAGTTCCGCGAGGGTGAATGTGAGGTGGATTCAAACCATATGGTGCAAAGTCAAGGCGAGCCAAAGATATGCCTAGAGTGTTGAGACCTGGTAATTTATCGACGTTCACAAGATTGACACTTGATCCAACTTTATTTGTAGCTGTGTTTCCAGGAATATTGAGTCCAGAGAAGAAAAAATCATTGGCTGTGACAAGTGTTGGGTCTTTGCAAAATTTCCCATTCACAAAAACTGCACAAAGAAAAGTTTGTTATTGTCACAAATTAAAGTTCTGTAGCAATTGACAACATGTCATGTAGGGGAAAAGAATGTGAGAGATGATATAACCGGCGAGCATAATTTCATCAATGTGTAGAACTAATAATGATTTCAAAAGAAAGTGATAATAATACTGCTACTGCTAATAATAACAAGATTATGTACATACCAGCAGAATTGGTGTTGTTAATTGCAACACAAAAGTCTTGCAAAGGACTAGGGTCATAGGCAGAAGCAAGGGAGGATGCCAAAGCCAAAAGGGCCACAGTTACAAGGTAAGAAACAACTTTCTTCATATTTGAGATTCTAGTAGAGTACTCTGCGTATTCTTGCTTTGGTGAGGGGTGGGAAGCATAGCATATGGGGATATGTCTATTTATAGATAGGAGTCAGTGAACCGGTCAATTGATTTTTAACAAACGGAGCATAAAAGACTCGGCAATTTTTCAACCTTAATCACAATTTTTTATTTAATGGGTTATCCATTCTTTAACCACTACTAGCCGTATATATATATATTTTTTTTTATTCAAAGATGGCAGAAATTTATTTAAGAAAAAAGAGCTAATATAATATTGAAAAGAGAAGTAAGGAGCCTATATATTTGATAAAAGCAATCAAATTGGACCTCTTCAATGCCATTTTGAAGTTTTAACGTTGCTTTGGGCAACCCACAACTAAAGTTTATGTTGAAAGTATCTTTGAAATTGAAATGACTGAAGTTCCCAAGTATGTTGACTCTGTCCTCATCAATGAAGTGGTCCACCATTGTAGGCTGTAGCTGGGAATATGCAATACAACTGTGTTTTGCGTAAATTCTCTAAGTCGAATGGTTTGAACTTATCATGTTTTGACCTCATGGTGAGTACTAAATACTTTTAATGGTTAGTTTGATTTAATGGTTTTCTAGAACCGACGACTACCAAACCTTCTGGTATATTCTTGCCATTTCCCCTCTCTTGTTCTCTCTTCATATTTAGTTAGTGTTGAAGATTTTTCCCTGCTTTGAGATGAAGTTAGCCCGCCCTCAAAAAAATGGGGGATTCAACCTTGAGTTTGGATGCCAGGTCTTGAAAACGAGGAGAATGCATGCCTTTGTAAAGAGATCTGCTAACAGATCCAGCCAAGACATGAACTTTCCTTTTCCCTTATTAAGTGATAATTAACCTCAACATGGTTTGTTCTTATGTGAAAATAAGATTAGAAGCAATGGCTAAGGTGGAGATATTATCGAACCAGAGAACATAATTATGAGAAAGAAAGTCACCAACGTCTTTTAGTATCATCTCTAGCCAATGTTGCCAGAGTTCCATATTCAGCTTTAACGAGTTAGTTATGGTTGCTTATCTCTTTGTAAACCAAGTAACAGGAGTGTTACCTAAGAAAATGACAAAGCCTGTGGTTGAGTGCCAGTCAATGGGATTCTTGGGCTAATCTGTGTCAGTAAATGCAGAGAAAGCAAGAGAGCCAGGGGCAAAGGATAGCCCAAGGCAAAATCTTTTGAAGATACTTTTAGTAGTGTTAGCGTGTATGTGGGCTTCAGGTCCACCTTATTTACTTGTATAACACATTTACTTGTACTGCACATTTTGCCTCTTATTTAAAGGCACTCATATATATTCTATTACTTGAGAAATACAATACACTTATTCAGTATTTCTAACATGGTATCCGAGCCAATGCTCTAACTTTTTCTTTGCAATCTTGTCTCTGATTGGTGTTATTCCCGACTCACAATTGCTTCCGCCGTTACAACTGCTGTTGTAGCCATTCACCGTTAAACCTTTGACGCATTCAGTTATTGTCCCTGGTTTAGTACCTGCAGCCGTCGTCGTTCAGAGTCTCGAGACCATTGCCATATTGTTGCCACCGTGATCCTTGCCCCGATTGTGGTTTTGCAGGTACCACTGAGATCGTCCTCCACCGATCTACTACCTAATGGAAACCTAACCGTCATTGGAGGCCCCACGCACCCTCATGCGCCGCCCAAAGTTTCGGCGAGTTTTTTTTTACTATAAAAGTTTGTTATTTTCTCTTCTATTCAATCCATATTTTGGTCACACAAAAAAGTGAATACTCTCTCTCTCTCTCTCTCTCTCTCTCTCTCTCTCTCTCTCTCTCTCTCTCTCTCTCTCTCTCTCTCTCTCTATATATATATATATATATATTCTTTCTTTTGGTGGATTTTTAATTTAGATTGATGAATTTTTATGTTTAACTCTACTTTAGGTTGATATGATTTGTATATTTTCTAATTTTTTTTCTTTGTTTGTTATATGTTATCGTATGAAATTATTAAATTATTTAATGTCATTCTATTACATAACATGACTTGGATAATTTGATGTATACAACTATACATTTTCTTTTGAATGTTCTTCTACTCATTTTTTTTTATATATAATTTTGTTATTTGTCTCACATTCTCTTCCAAAAAATAGGTGATTATTCTCTCTCTCTCTCTCTCTCTCTCTCTCTCATTATTTTTTGCAACTCTACTTTAGATTGATGATTTTTTTTTTTTTTTTTGTTCCCTACTCTTGGTTGATACACTTTGGTGGTGTGTTTTAAGTTATTTATCACATGTGCTCTCTATCCCTCTTTTAGTTTTGATTTGAGTTAATTTTAAATTTTTTAGAAGTGAAAATTTGAGTTTATATCAAAATAAAATCAACATGATTATGTATTTGAATGTGTCTATAAATTATTTGAGTAATATCAATCATAAATTTGTGATGAAGTTTAGTTATCATGACAATTCTCTTGAGAGAATGAGAAATTCAAATAATTAATTTTGGAACTTAAAGTTTAGTTGTAAAAAAAATTAACCATAACACACTATACAAAAATTTGAATAATATAGATTACTTGAAAAAAAATAGTATTTCATCTTTTATCACGAAAAGAATAATGGAACAATATCAATCAAATGCACCTAAGTTTTTCAAAAAAAAAAAAAAAAAAAAACTCAGAATAATAGAATGATATATTTGTAGAGATGGAGAGATGAAAAATAATTTTAGAAATAATATCTTCAGTACATTTTGGAGAATAAATCATACATTATATCACGTTACAAAATAGTTTTTATATTCCCACATGCAACTAGTACGAAATAATAACGGGAAAATTACATAAAAAGCCCACAATGTATACCATGTTTTAGATTAGGTCTCAAGTCTTTAATTTGATCGATTAAAGATCCAAAGTTATGAAATTGTTTCAATTTAAGGCACATTTCAGTCTACATTATATTTTTAATGTTGTTCTGAGCAATATTAGTGAAAAAGTAAAAAGAGAAAACCATTGAATAAACTCTGTGTTCACCTAACCTAAGGCTTGCTTATAAATCAATATGGCTGTCATTGAACAGAGTGTGTAGAGAGAAGACTCTTTGTTTAGAGAGAGTTTCTTTGTAAGTGAGAAAATGATTGTTAGAAAATCGAAATTGATTAAAGTAAAATAGGAAATTAATTGACAAAATGTTTTATAAGTTTGGGACTTTAATTGACAAAATTAAAAACTTTGAGACCTTATTCGAAACAAGATGTGAACTCTAGCCTTGTTGTGTAATTTCCCCAAATAATCGTATTTAAATGCTTTAATATTTCATTTGTTAACTTCTTTCGCTAGTATAATTTTTTCCATTTTTCTTCAGTATGAATTTATAGACCATTGAGCTGTAGAAATTCAATACTCTTACTATTTCAACATCGAAAATGTTGCTTAAATGTTACATTTAGGACTGTGTTTCTACATAGATAGGTGCTACCGAGCCCTAAATTTGGGCTGCCATTTATAAAATTCTGTCTATTTTTAATTCGATTTTGATCAGTTTTATATATAAGTTCTTGTAATTTCAATCATTGTGGATCAAAGGTGTAATCAAGATTTAGTCGTACACTAATTTCTCCGCATTTGCAATGACACCATGACACAAACAAAAAAATCATAAGACAATTTTATTTGATAATAAATATTTTAATGGCAATACAGGTTGGGAAACAAGGCAAATTTTAATCAAACTCTGCTATGTAATGGTTCATCATTCCTATTACAAATATTTTTCCTAATTGTGGTTTGACTAGAATTGTTTCTGAAGATATTCAACAACATTTTTGTCCAACTGGAAAGCCTTGGCAAGAACATCAGGATTGATTGGAGGATTAGATCCAAAGACTGCGTTTGCTATGGTGATCAACCCAGGATTCTGACTGCTAAGACCAGCAAAGGCAACAGCATTGGTCTGCCCTACGTTGAATTGGAAGTGAATGAGACCAATAGGGAATACAAAGACGTCTCCCTTGTTTAGAACTTTGGTGAAGAGTTTGTTTGGATTGGATGTGACAAATCCAACTAAGAGAGTACCCTCTATGACAACCAAAAGCTCAGTTCCGCGAGGGTGAATGTGAGGTGGATTCAAACCATATGGTGCAAAGTCAAGGCGAGCCAAAGATATGCCTAGAGTGTTGAGACCTGGTAATTTATCGACGTTTACAAGATTGACACTTGATCCAACTTTATTTGTAGCTGTGTTTCCAGGAATATTGAGTCCAGAGAAGAAAAAATCATTGGCTGTGACAAGTGTTGGGTCCTTGCAAAATTTCCCATTCACAAAAACTGCACAAAGAAAAGTTTGTTATTGTCACAAATTAATAGTTCTGTAGCAATTGACAACATGTCATGTAGGGGAAAAGAATGTGAGAGATGATATAACCGGCGAGCATAATTTCATCAATGTGTAGAACTTATAATGATTTCAAAAGAAAGTGATAATAATACTACTACTGCTAATAATAACAAGATTATGTACGTACCAGCAGAATTGGTGTTGTTAATTGCAACACAAAAGTCTTGCAAAGGACTAGGGTCATAGGCAGAAGCAAGGGAGGATGCCAAAGCCAAAAGGGCCACAGTTACAAGGTAAGAAACAACTTTCTTCATATTTGAGATTCTAGTAGAGTACTCTGCGTATTCTTGCTTTGGTGAGGGGTGGGAAGCATAGCATATGGGGATATGTCTATTTATAGATAGGAGTCAGTGAACCGGTCAATTGATTTTTAACAAACGGAGCATGAAAGAGTCGGCAATTTTTCAACCTTAATCACAATTTTTTATTTAATGGGTTATCCATTCTTTAACCACTACTAGCCGTATATATATATATTTTTTTTATTCAAAGATGGCAGAAATTTGTTTAAGAAAAAAGAGCTAACATAATATTGAAAAGAGAAGTAAGGAGCCTATATATTTGATAAAAGATATCAAATTGGACCTCTTCAATGCCATTTTGAAGTTTTGACGTTGCTTTGGGCAACCCACAACTAAAGTTTATGTTGAAAGTGTCTTTGAAATTGAAATGACTGAAGTTCCCAAGTATGTTGACTCTGTCCTCATCAATGAAGTGGTCCACCATTGTAGGCTGTAGCTGGGGATATGCAATACAACTGTGTTTTGCGTAAATTCTCTAAGTCGAATGGTTTGAACTTATCATGTTTTGACCTCATGGTGAGTACTGAAATACTTTTAATGGTTAGTTTGATTTAATGGTTTTCTAGAACCGACGACTACCAAACCTTCTGGTATATTCTTGCCATTTCCCCTCACTTGTTCTCTCTTCATATTTAGTTAGTGTTGAAGATTTTTCCCTGCTTAGAGATGAAGTTGGCCCGCCCTCAAAGAAATAGGGGAGTCAGCCATAAGTTTGGATGCCAGGTCTTGAAAACGAGGAGAATGCATGCCTTCGTAAAGAGATCTGCTAACAGATCGAGCCTAGACATGAACTTTCCTTTTCCCTTATTAAGTGATAATTAACCTCAAAATGGTTTGCTCTTATGTGAAAATAAGATTAGAAGCAATGGCTAAGGTGGAGATATTATCAAAACGTAGAACATAATTATGAGAAAGAAAGTCACCAACGTCTTTTAGTATCATCTTTAGCCAATGTTGCCAGAGTTCCATATTCAGCTTCTGTTAACGAGTGAGTTATGGTTGCTTATCTCTTTGTAAACCAAGTAACAGGAGTGTTACCTAAGAAAATGACAAAGCCTGTGGTTGAGCGCCAGTCAATGGGATTCTTGGGCTAATCTGTGTCAGTAAGAAAGCAAGAGAGCCAGGGGCAAAGGATACCCCAAGGCAAAATCTTTTGAAGATACTTTTAGTAGTGTTAGCGTGTATGTGGGCTTTAGGTCCACCTTATTTACTTGTATAACACATTTACTTGTAGTGCACACTCTGCCTCTTATATAAAGGCACTCATATATATTCTATTACTTGAGAAATACAATACACTTATTCAGTATTTCTAACATGGTATCTGAGCCAATGCTCTAACTTTTTCTTTGCAATCTTGTCTCTGATTGGTGTTATTCCAGACTCACAATTGCTTCCGCCGTTACAACTGCTACTGCAGCCATTCACCGTTAAACCTTTGACGCATCTCAGTTATTGTCTCTGGTTTAGGACCTGCAGTCGTCGTCGTTCAGAGTCTCGAGACCATTGCCATATTGTTGCCACCGTGATCCTTGCCCCGATTGTGTTTTTGCAGGTACCACTGAGATCGTCCTCCACCAATCTACTACCTAATGGAAACCTAACCGTCATTGGAGGCCCCACATGCCCTCATGCGCCGCCCAAAGTTTCGGCGAGTTTTTTTTTACTATAAAAGTTTGTTATTTTCTCTTCTATTCAATCCATATTTTGGTCACACAAAAAAGTGAATACTCTCTCTCTCTCTCTCTCTCTCTCTCTCTCTCTCTATATATATATATATATATATTCTTTCTTTTGGTGGATTTTTAATTTAGATTGATGAATTTTTATGTTTAACTCTACTTTAGGTTGATATGATTTGTATATTTTCTAATTTTTTTTCTTTGTTTGTTATATGTTATCGTATGAAATTATTAAATTATTTAATGTCATTCTATTACATATCATGACTTGGATAATTTGATGTATACAACTATACATTTTCTTTTGAATGTTCTTCTACTCATTTTTTTTTTTATATATAATTTTGTTATTTGTCTTACATTCTCTTCCAAAAAATAGGTGATTATTCTCTCTCTCTCTCTCTCTCTCTCTCTCTCTCTCTCTCTCTCTCTCTCTCTCTCTCTCTCATTATTTTTTGCAACTCTACTTTAGATTGATGAATTTTTTTTTTTTTTTTGGGTCCCTACTTTTGGTTGATACACTTTGGTGGCGTGTTTTGAGTTATTTATCACATGTGCTCTCTATCCCTCTTTTAGTTTTGATTTGAGTTAATTTTTAGATTTTTTAGAAGTGAAAATTTGAGTTTATATCAAAATAAAATCAACATGTTTATGTATTTGAATGTGTCTATAAATTATTTGAGTAATATCAATCATAAATTTGTGATGAAGTTTAGTTATCATGACAATTCTCTTGAGAGAATGGGAAATTCAAATAATTAATTTTGGAACTTAAAGTTTAGTTGTAAAAGAAATTAACCATAACACACTATACAAAAATTTGAATAATATAGATTACCTGAAAAAAAGTAGTATTTCATTTTTTATCACGAAAAGAATAATGGAACAATATCAATCAAATGCACCTAAGCTTTTCAAAAAAAAAAAAAAAAACTCAGAATAATAGAATGATATATTTGTAGAGATTGAGAGATGAAAAATAATTTTGAAATAATATCTTCAGTACATTTTGCAGAATAAATCATACATTATATCACGTTACAAAATAGTTTTTATATTCCCAAATGCAACTAGTACGAAATAATAAGGGAAAATTACATAAAAAGCCCACAATGTATACCATGTTTTAGATTAGGTCTCAAGTCTTTAATTTGATCGATTAAAGATCCAAAGTTATGAAATTGTTTCAATTTAAGGCCCATTTCAGTCTACATTATATTTTTAATGTTGTTCTGGGCAATATTAGTGAAAAAATAAAAAGAGAAAACCATGGAATAAACTCTGTGTTCACCTAACCTAAGGCTTGTTTATAAATCAATATGGCTGTCATTGAACAGAGTGTGTAGAGAGAAGACTCTTTGTTTAGAGAGAGCGTTTCTTTGTAAGTGAGAAAATGATTGTTAGAAAATCGAAATTGATTAAAGTAAAATAGAAAATTAATTGACAAAATGTTTTATAAGTTTGGGACTTTAATTGACGAAATTAAAAACTTTGAGACCTTATTCGAAACAAGATGTAAACTCTAGCCTTGTTGTGTAATTTTCCCAAATAATCGTATTTAAATGCTTTAATATTTCATTTGTTAACTTCTTTCCCTAGTATAATTTTTTCCATTTTTCTTTAGTATGAATTTATAGACCATAAAGCTGTAGAAATTCAATACTCTTACTATTTCAACATCGAAAATGTTGCTTAAACGTTACATTTAGGACTGTGTTTCTACATAGATAGGTGCTATTGAGCCCTAAATTTGGGCTTCCATTTATAAAATTCCGTCTATTTTTAATTCGATTTTGATCAGTTTTATATATAAGTTCTTGTACTTTCAATCCTTGTGGATCAAATGTGTAATCAAGATTTAGTCGTACACTAATCTCCCCGCATTTGCAATGACACCATGACACAAACAAAAAAATCATAAGACAATTTTATTTTATAATAAATATTTTAATGGCAATACAGGTTGGGAAACAAGGCAAATTTTCATCAAACTCTGCTATGTAATGGTTCATCATTCCTATTACAAATATTTTTCCTAATTGTGGTTTGACTAGAATTGTTTCTGAAGATATTCAACAACATTTTTGTCCAACTGGAATGCCTTGGCAAGAACATCAGGATTGATTGGAGGATTAGATCCAAAGACTGCGTTTGCTATGGTGATCAAGCCAGGATTCTGACTGCTAAGACCAGCAAAGGCAACAGCATTGGTCTGCCCTACGTTGAACTGGAAGTGAATGAGACTAATAGGGAATACAAAGACGTCTCCCTTGTTTAGAACTTTGGTGAAGAGTTTGTTTGGATTGGATGTGACAAATCCAACTAAGAGAGTACCCTCTATGACAACCAAAAGCTCAGTTCCGCGAGGATGAATGTGAGGTGGATTCAAACCATATGGTGCAAAGTCAAGGCGAGCCAAAGATATGCCTAGAGTGTTGAGACCTGGTAATTTATCGACGTTCACAAGATTGACACTTGATCCAACTTTATTTGTAGCTGTGTTTCCAGGAATATTGAGTCCAGAGAAGAAAAAATCATTGGCTGTGACAAGTGTTGGGTCCTTGCAAAATTTCCCATTCACAAAAACTGCACAAAGAAAAGTTTGTTATTGTCACAAATTAATAGTTCTGTAGCAATTGACAACATATCTTGTAGGGGAAAAGAATGTGAGAGATGATATAACCGGCGAGCATAATTTCATCAATGTGTAGAACTTATAATGATTTCAAAAGAAAGTGATAATACTACTACTACTGCTAATAATAACAAGATTATGTACGTACCAGCAGAATTGGTGTTGTTAATTGCAACACAAAAGTCTTGCAAAGGACTAGGGTCATAGGCAGAAGCAAGGGAGGATGCCAAAGCCAAAAGGGCCACAGTTACAAGGTAAGAAACAACTTTCTTCATATTTGAGATTCTAGTAGAGTACTCTGCGTATTCTTGCTTTGGTGAGGGGTGGGAAGCATAGCATATGGGGATGTGTCTATTTATAGATAGGAGTCAGTGAACCGGTCAATTGATTTTTAACAAACGGAGCATAAAAGAGTCGGCAATTTTTCAACCTTAATCACAATTTTTATTTAATGGGTTATCCATTCTTTAACCACTGCTAGCCGTATATATATATATTTTTTTATTCAAAGATGGCAGAAATTTATTTAAGAAAAAAGAGCTAATATAATATTGAAAAGAGAAGTAAGGAGCCTATATATTTGATAAAAGCAATCAAATTGGACCTCTTCAATGCCATTTTGAAGTTTTGACGTTGCTTTGGGCAACCCACAACTAAAGTTTATGTTGAAAGTGTCTTTGAAATTGAAATGACTGAAGTTCCCAAGTATGTTGACTCTGTCCTCATCAATGAAGTGGTCCACCATTGTAGGCTGTAGCTGGGGATATGCAATACAACTACAACTGTGTTTTGCGTAAATTCTCTAAGTCGAATGGTTTGAACTTGTCATGTTTTGACCTCATGGTGAGTACTGAATACTTTTAATGGTTAGTTTGATTTAATGGTTTTGTAGAACCGACGACCACCAAATCTTCTGGTATATTCTTGCCATTTCCCCTCACTTGTTCTCTCTTCATATTTAGTTAGTGTTGAAGATTTTTCCCTGCTTAGAGATGAAGTTGGCCCGCCCTCAAAGAAATAGGGGATTCAGCCATAAGTTTGGATGCCAGGTCTTGAAAACGAGGAGAATGCATGCCTTCGTAAAGAGATCTGCTAACAGATCGAGCCTAGACATGAACTTTCCTTTTCCCTCATTAAGTGATAATTAACCTCAAAATGGTTTGCTCTTATGTGAAAATAAGATTAGAAGCAATGGCTAAGGTGGAGATATTATCAAAACGTAGAACATAATTATGAGAAAGAAAGTCACCAACGTCTTTTAGTATCATCTTTAGCCAATGTTGCCAGAGTTCCATATTCAGCTTCTGTTAACGAGTGAGTTATGGTTGCTTATCTCTTTGTAAACCAAGTAACAGGAGTGTTACCTAAGAACATGACAAAGCCTGTGGTTGAGCGCCAGTCAATGGGATTCTTGGGCTAATCTGTGTCAGTAAGAAAGCAAGAGAGCCAGGGGAAAAGGATACCCCAAGGCCAAATCTTTTGAAGATACTTTTAGCAGTGTTAACGAGTACGTGGGCTTTAGACCTACCTTATTTACTTGTATAGCACACTTACTTGTACTGCACACTCTGCCTCTTATATAAAGGATAAACCAGTTTTAATCTTTTATTCCATAATCTTCTTACACCTCCGTCTCTTTACATGTCTTTGTCCTTATCTTTTGGGTGGATTCCTAATTGCCAAAATCCTGCTTTGAGGTCAAACTTTGAAAATATCTTAGCATGTGAAAGATGCTGGAAAAGAGCACTTTTGTTTGGCAAAGGGAACTTATCATCAGCAAGGAAATGGTTAAGATCTTGGTAGTTGATTACCAATCTGAGTTTTCCACGAACTTGTTCAGCATGTTTATTTACATAGAAAGCTTCACACGCCCATGGAGAGGTTGTAGGTTCAATGAGGCCTTCTGAAAGGAGAGTGGATAATTCTTGCTTGGCTAAGTTCAAGTGATCTGGGTTCATTCCTCTGTGACTGGCTTTTGTGGGATTGACATCTTCATTCTTTTTGAAAGGTAAGGTTATGAAGAAGGATGGATTTTTCCACAAAGGGTTTGGATTTTTGAGGAGGAATTCTGAGTGGGTGGTTGCACAACAATCTTTTATAATCTGGAGTCTAAGAGAATCAAATGGGTCTATTGTGAATAAATGAGGTACCTGAGTCCATGTGAGAAGATGTTGTTTGTGCAAAAGTCCTTTTGAGGACCATCTGAGACTAGGTATTTTGTGGAGGAGATCAAATCCTATAAGGAGGTCTCTGCCTGTGAGAGGGGAGCCAAGGACTTGGTGTTTTATGGTCAGGGTTGGGAAGATTCTAATGAGAATAGGCTTGCTTTTCAAGGTGATTGTAAATGTTTCTCCATTGGCTGCTTTGAACATTTGGTTATGGGGTAGCCAGAATTGGTGAGGTAGTATTTTGGGATGGAGAATTGTGGCTGCTGCACCTGTGTCAAACAAGGCTATTACTGGAATAGGTCTGGAATAGGTGTCAAGGAGGATATGCACTTGGGCTATGGGTGTAGGGTTGGTTAGGGGGACTATGAGAGGCTGAGATGTGTAGATGGTTTGGATTTCTGGGTCTGAGTCTTCTGAACTTGAATCATCTTCTGAGGAATAAGCCATAACTGCTAAGGCTTGGGGAGAGTACTCATCATCTAGTGAAAAGAGTGATTCAACATCTGAGAAGGGGGTATCATCTGCATGAATCTGGGCTTGTTCAAGAAGCTTTACTGCTTTTTCTTTCTTTGGACAATTTTTTGCAAAGTGACCTGGTTTTCTGCATACAAAACAGACCTTTGAGGTTTTTCCTTTGAACTGCTTTCTTCGGAGGAACTTCCATTTCTTTTTTCTGAAAGATCTCTTCTTCTGACTTGCATAGTGCCTTTTCTTCCAGGGATACTTCTTGAAATGATCTCTTTTCTTTGTGGAACAAGTGCAACTTTTGTCATAGCATTTTATCTGTAAATCTTTTCTTTTGCAATTGTCTTTGAGCTTGCTGTGGACCTTGTCAATTTCTGAGAGAAACTTTCTCTGATTGCAGAGCTTTTCAAGAGCAATGAGCACATGCTGGTAAATTTCACCTAGAGAGGCTTGCTGCAGAGTTATTTTTTGAAGGTTCATCATTCGAAGAGTTTCATCTCCTAATGGTTCTGGAAAGGAGTTCAGAAAGGTGTGCTTTGAATTAACATCATCCATACCATTGAAGGAGTAATACCGGTTGGACATTCTGTCAAAATGCTTCTCCAAATCTTTTCTTTCAAAAGAGCAACATTTCATCAGCAAAAATTCTTCTCGTGCAACTTCTGTATAATGAGCGACAGAGCCAAGAAATTCACTATGAATGATTGTGAAAAAATCTTCGAAAGTGGGAGACTGGGCTGCTTGTCTTTGTCTGTATTCTCCAAGATTGAGCCACCATTGCCTTAATCTTCCTGTGAGTCTGGCAACAAATTTGGCAATGATCTGTGCAACAGTGTTATTTGGGGCTTGGAGTTCAGCTGTACACCATGAATACATGTTAAAAATTTCATCATGCCATTTTGAAGGAGGGATATTGTCAATGGTGAATAGGTGTTTTGAATCTGTGGTGGATGAGTAGGTTAATCTTGCTTGGAAGTCAGGAATTATGGGTGGTGGAGGAAATATTGGTGGAGGTGGAGGTGGATCATGGTGAAGGACATCATCATCTTCTTCTACCTTTGGATCTGTCATAAATACTTCATCTAGACCAAGATCAGACAAGTCTAAATCTGTGTCAGCAATGACTGGGAGCACAAAAGGAGTTTGTGGGTCTTGAAGTGTAAGGGATTTGAGGAATGATGATATTGGGTTTGGAGGGTCAGGGTTTGTAGACAACATGTTCATGTCTGGAGGTCGTGAGGAAGCACCAACAATTGGGTCTGGAGGTTGGTATAATGGTTCTTTGTCTTTTTTCATGGGAGAGGGAGGATTTTGTGGTTTGGTTTGGGGTTGTAGTTGGAGTGGTGGAGAGTATGTTGTACTTGGAAATATTCTACTTGGTCGAAACGGGTTATGGTCAGGATGTGCCATGGTTAATGGTTGGAGGTTTTGGTAAGGGGAAATTGGGGAGAAGGGTGAGGCCGGGGGTATGGGTAAGTCTTTATACAATGATTGGCGGGGTTGATATGGCATGTAGACTTGCATTGGAAGAGCTTGGATTATTTCTTTTCTTGGATTCTCCATAGACTGAAGTTGTGCTAACAGCTGTTTTCTTTCTTTTTCTTTTTGTCCGATGAGTGGAAATGAGACAGAGAAATCTTTTACTGTGGAGGCTATGGTTGCCAATTCTTGCTCAACTGACTGTATTTTCTTCTTCAAATCTTCAATGAGAGAGTTTGAGGACGAGAAGGTATTAGCAACTGCTTCTGCCATTTTTTGTTGATTATCAAGAATCTTTGAAAGGACCTGGTTTTGTGCCACAGCATTTTCTGCTTGCCAATTTAAGGCTGCTTCGGCTGAGGAAACTTGCTTCTTGGTTCCATCTGGGTTGGTTCCAACAGGATTTTTTATTTTCCACACATGTTTGGTGTTGGCTTGGGGGTGGTCAAAATTCTCAAGGGGAGGAAAATTTTGTGAGTAGGAGGGTGAAGCATGGTCAAACATATAGCAAGGTAGGGGTTTTTGCACATGGGTTTGACTGATTGGTTTGGGCTGACATTTTGGAATTTGAGGGAGGACTTTTTGGTAGTATGGAATCAAAGGAGGGGTCAAAGGAGGTTTATGGTTTTGACTTGGATTTTGTTTACATGGAGAGGGAGAGGATGGATGTTGTCTTTTGGTTCGGGGGTAAAGGACATAATAATCAAACTTTCCCGAAGGTTCTCCAAGGAGGTCAACTTCTGGGTCTCCTGCTTCATATCTTTCTTTGAGAATCTGCTGGGAGGACTTTTTCTTCTTTCTTGAATCACTTTTTCCAAAAGCTTCTTCTTCTCGGCATTCATCACAATCACAAACATCCCACCATATATGACCAGAGGACGATTTTCCTTCATAGCAAGGCTGTCCGTCTTCTCTGAATGCTTTGATTTGAAGACCATCTAGACCTTCATATGACACCGGATGGATCATAGCAATCTGAGTAGGAAAGACTGTGACTTCCTTCTTTTCTTGTGTATTGGTGAGGAATCTGACTTCAACATCACCGTTTTCTTTTTTGACAAAGAAAGGATTGTTGGACCGCACTGGCTTGACTGCTTGGTGAAGCATCTCATATTTTGTAATCCATGATTCTGGAAAGAGAGAGGTCATTTGGTTTCTGTCTAACTGCCTTGGAACAAATGTACACATAGGTGTCACACCTGGATCAACTTGGATTAGCAAGGCTTCGTTGGATTGGGCCATCTCCGGAACTGCTACATCAAAAGCATGGTTTTGAAGTCTGTAGGCTAACTGGTAGTGGAGTGTGGCTGCAAAAGTATCTTGCACCTGGGAGGCTCCTGTAATTTGAACTTGCACCTTAAGAGCATCACAAAGGTGAGGGTCTTTAAGAGACATATTGAAATTGGGAAAAAGAGTAACAAAGACTGTTCCCGCATTTAGGGTAGTCTGGACCGTACCAATGACTGCATTATGGTACTCCAAGAACCTAGAATCAAGAAATGAAATTCTAGAGGCTACAGGGAGTCCTTTTCTGCCATGGAAAGTTAGTGCCAATCTGACTGCACCAAAATGGAGATGTGTGTATCCTTGTTTTTGCCATGGAATAACAAATTCTCTTGGAAGGGCTAAGGTGATAAAATTTTCATTTTCAGTGGCTGGAATATTGTACTGGTCAAACTTAGAGGCTTGGACATATTCTTTAACAGTAGAAGGATGAGAAGGACCTAAGAACTTTTTTATGGATTTTTTGAAGGAATTTTGAGGTTTATCAAACACAGTATAGGGATTTACAATAGGGAAATCAGTAATAGGGATTTTACTATCTTCAGGTACATGAGAAATTTCATACAAGTAGTCTAATTTATTTGCAGTGGATGTACGAAGAGGAGGGTCAACAATAGGTATTGTGGTATCAAGAACTGCATCTGATGAAGTAGCCATAAGTATTTCTTGAAGAAAAGAACTGTTTACCTAAGATCTGACAGGACACAAACGCCACACCTAGGCTTACACGTCCACAAGATAACTCAGGAAAACTGGGTTCTTTAAAAATATTAAGAGCAACTCTTTAGTGTTCTACTTGATTATCAAATCCAGTGTTCTGATGTGATAGATACAGAGGATCCACTTATAGTGGCAACTGTAAATCACAGAGCATACTAATCAGGACAATAATTCAAGTATACTGATCAAAAGAGGAAGAAAGTGGTTACGGCAACTGATTTGTGAACAAGGTTTTCATATGGAACTTGTCACAATAGACCTTACACTTCAAGACCCACAAACTCCTATTACTTGAGAAATACAATACACTTATTTAGTATTTTTAACGTGATATCAGAGTCATTGCTTTGACTTTTTCTTCACAGTCTTGTCTCTCATTAGTGTTATTCCAGACTCACAATTGCTTCTATTGTTACATCTGCTGTTACAGCCATTCGCTGTTAAACCTTTGATGCATCTCAGTCATCGTCTGTAGTTTCGTTGCCGTTCAGAGTCTAGAGACCATTGCCATATCGTCGCCACCGTGATCCTTGCCCCGATTGTGTTTTTGCAGGTACCACTGAGATCGTCTTTCGCCGATTTACTACTTGGTGGAAACCTGGCCGTCATCATGGGCCCCACGCACCCTCATGCGCTGCCTAAAGCTTTGGCAAGTCAATCCTCGATCTCCATGCACCGCTAGGTTACCTGCTAACGTCATCTCTGACATCATCACTGCCACGTCAGCATTCACGTAAGACTTAGCTAATGTCATCACTCCACGTCATTGCTTATGTCGTCATGCCATGTCATCACCAATTAGTTGTTTACATTATCACAGTGAGTTGACAGTGCAGTTGACTGTTGACTTTGACTTTTTTCAAAGTTGACTTTTTTCAGTCCAAGTACTCCTTACCTAGTTTTTCATGTAGATTTCATTTTTGTAGTCCTTTTTTTGCATATTTTGCTTCTAAATGAAGAATAAGGACAAGTCTTCTTTTTATTGCAACAATCGTCACCGACAATTTAACTAACATTTTTGCAAACGTTTTGGCCATAATATTGAAACTAGGGATGGCCATGGGTAGGGTATGGATCGGGTATACCCATACCCTACCCAAAAAGTTTACCCATGGATACCCGAATATCAATACCCATTAATATCCATACCCGAATCTTACCCGGATTTATTATCTATGGATATCCATACCCTACCCGAAACCCATTTAATTTTTTTTTTAATCTAAAACATTTTAACTTAAAAACTATCTTAAAAAAGAAAAAACTAATAAATAATTTTTTTTTGGTATTCTTTATTTACACTACTCTAAACTCTTACAGTTGAATATATACATAAGGAATAAAGTGAGCCCAACAAACTAAGATTAAGAGCTTTTTTACTCATGTTTTTCAGTTTTATTTTTTTGATTAAAGGCGGTGCCTTTTTTAGTAATTAGCTAAAGAACGAGTGGCTCCGGGTTCCCGGAGATCAGCCTCGACGACCTCGCCATCGAGTTCTTCGACTCCTCCGGCGATCGAGGGCGCTTTTCGGCTAAGAGAATCTCCGACGGCGTAACCGGAGAATTGAAATCTTCGTCGTCGACGACGACGTTGCAGAGGTGAGGGAGGTCGGTGTTGAGGTAGAGCGCGAGAGCTGCGGGTGGCGAAGATGCGAGGGGCAATGTGTGTAATAACTCCGGCGGAGGAAGGGTAGTTTCGGAAAGTAATCCGAGACGACGTCGCTCCATTTTGGCGGTTCAGTATCAGATTAGCGATTCGGATTTCGGAGGTGAAATTTTCATTCATTTTGAAATTTGAAATTGAATGATTTCATTTTAATAATTGATTAATTTCTAGCTTCACAATTACGTGCTTTGGTTTGAGTTAGTTTTTTTTGTATTCTTTTTGCTTCTTCAGCGTTTCCGACGCTGTGCACGACATAGGTGAGTGAGACAGTTTTTTTTTTTTTTTTTTTTTTTTTTTTTTTTTTTTTTAACGGGTTGGGTTTGGATAATATCCATACCCTACCCGAACAATTCGAGTAATATCTATACCCTACCCGGTTAAGCTCTACACATGAAAATCGGGTATTACCCGAAATATTTGGATCGGGTCGGGTTGGATATTCATTACCCAATGGGTATGGCCATCCCTAATTGAGACTTGCTATCAATGCAATAAATCAGCAGTTTCCATTTCACTATGTATTGTAGTTATTGGAAGTTGGAACCCACCCCTACCACCTTTTTGTTATTGTTAACTTCAATGCAACCATTAGTGAGGACAAAGCCTATATAGTAGTAGTTGGCAAAAATACTAAAGGAGAAGTTATTTTTGTTTGGACTGAGTTTATTGATGTTTAGGATCTTCTTAGAGCTGAAGCCAAAGCAAAACTCATTTTTGTAGAAAAGTTAGAGGCTTTAATGATATAAATACGCAAACTTTGAAAGGAGATGCTATGGATGTGAATATGTGATCCTTCCAATTGAAAATTCCTTGGCTTTCCCCATTGGTGAGCTAAATTGTGTTTTAAAACCTTTTCTGATTGGTACATAAATCATACATATTGAAATTTTGTCAAAATTGAACTTGAAATGGTCCTACAATTTTGGCTTAAAAGGTAGACTTGGCAAACAGTAAGACAAGTCTGTCAAATTGAGTGTGTGTCAAAAAATTTCCAAACCATTGGATAGTTATTTTTTTTTTGAGAAGAAGCATCATGAACTTTCATAAAAAGAAATCAACCAAAATTGGCTAAAAGTACATTAGTAAGTTGTGAAGAAATAGACTCCATCCACACAATAAAACTACTAACATATTTTGCATATTTAGTTAGGTTAAGAGTTACAAAGTTACCTAATCTACAAGTATTAGAAAAATAAATATAATTGAATGCATTTATAGACAGTTTTGCAAAGGAAAACAAATTCCCAAAAGAAGAAGTAACTCCTCTTCACTTCTCAAAGTTTTGATAAGTAACTCTTACTATTGGTCTTTGGTAAGTCATATCAATATGGTATGAACCATATTTTCTTCGCATTCAAAAAGAAAACTTTAAAGTGTCTTCTAATCTTTATTTTCTCTCTACACAAATAAAATAACAAAGAAAACACTCAAATCTAATATATATAAAAAATAAAATAAAAAATAAAAAGAGCTAAATTATACATATCCTTAAGTTCATAATACAATAATTCTATAAAATAAGAAAAAGAGAATATATATACCTTACATATAACACATAAAAACAAAGTTAAATCACATATAAAAAGATCTTTAGTATGCATTTGAATGAGATTTTTGTTAGGATGAAATACTATTTTAGTACCTAAATTTTATTAAAAGTTTGTTTTTTGTCTCTAAACTTTAAAAAATACATATTTTTTCCTCTCTAAACTATTGAAAATTTTCCAATTTTAGTTCTTAAAATTTAAAAAACGACAGTCGTTTAACATGCCATCTCTCTCCTTCTAATACCAGCATCCACTCACTTTCAGTACTACTCACTAAAAATCTCTCTCTCTCTCTCTCTCTCTCTCTCTCTCTCTCTCTCTCTCTCTCTCTCTCTCTCTCTCTCTCTTCTCACAATATGGATCCACTCTCGACGGTCCGCGACTACACGATCCGAAACGAGCTGGACCGGATCGTCCGGTACAACGACGAGTTCCAGTTTGGGTCGGACTACTCGTTCCCATGCTCCATCGAAACTGGGTACCGATCGAAGCAAGGCAATCTCTACACCTTGGAAACCCTACTGTTCTTCATCAACAACCACCACCTCAAGTGCATCGAGTACATACATAAGGCTCGCATGCAGAAGATCACCGCTGTCACTTTGTTGGACTGGAAGCCCTTGCTTGACTATTTCACCGGAAAAGTCTCCTCCTCCAATTCGGTTCAATTGAACGACATTGTTAGCCTAAACCCCCAGAAGTTCCCCGATTTGCCCTTGAATTCTTCGATTATTGCATCCGAGCCATTTCCCCCAAACTTCTCCGAGCAAAACAGCACCCAATTGCCCGAACACGAGGCCGTCGAATTCATGGCGGTGATGGTGACCTCGATAGAGCGGCTGATCGAAAGTCGTTATTGGAGTGCAAGCAGAGGGATTTCTATAGCGTTTTGGTGGCGTCGACAAAGCGAGAGGAGGAGCGGCAGTGAGTTGAGTTGCAGCAGAGGAAAGACAAGCTCATCGCAAAGAATCAGCTGATGGGCTCGAAGAAAACTCAGTACAGCCTTGATGAGTCATTGAATTACGATAACTCGATGACGCCGAGCTAAAGATGATGCATTTGATGATGAAAGGGAGCAAGATTGGCGAATGGGCGCCAATAATTCTGGTGCCTAGTGCGTTCCAGACTTTGATTATGATTTACAATGTGAAGGAGTTTTTGGAAGATGGGGTTTTTATACCTACAAATGTGTAGGTGAAGCAGATGAGGGGGCAAAGTCGGACTGCGTGACGATTCAGAAGAAGTTCAGTAGGCATTAGAAATTAAAAATATAAACCATAAAAATGTAATAAAAAAAAATATATATATATATATATATATTTCTAAGATTACTTTCAAATTCAAATTTTAATGATATAGACATACTTATATTTGGACAGAAAAAAAAAATGCTACAATTCTGAATTTATATAATAATTTAAATTTAATATAACATGTTACATGTGTTCTATGAAATGGGGGTGCAAAATTTTTTTCTAATATTTTTGATATGTATAAATTAGTCGACTGATTATGGTATATTTAAAAAGTCTTTTTAATAACATCAGCCATATTTATATAAAATAATATTATAATTAAGTAATTTAAATACTCATACTTTGAAAGGAGAATTAATGAATGTGATCCTTCCACTTGAAAATTCCTTGGCTTTCCCCATTGGTGAGCTAAATTGTGTCTTAAAACCTTTTCTTATTGGTCCATAAATTGTACATAGTGGTATTCTTAAGACTAAGTGATGTGATTCCAAAATAATAGGACTATAGGATTCCTAAAACTAATCTTATAAAAAAAACACCTAAAATTAAGAGATGTGCTTCCATAATAATGATAGGAATGAGATGTTTTTTAAACCAAATTCACAGAAGTGCTCCATAAAAAATTTGAAAATTATAACCAAAAATTAATTAAAAAAATTTACATGGTAATTGAGTTTTAGAAAATCAAGTACCATTAAAAAAAATCCGCCAACTTGGTTCAGTCACTAAAAAAAAAAAAACAACAGTCGTTTAACATGCCATCTCTCTCGTTCTAGTACTAGCACCCATCCACGCATTATTGGGACACCTATTTATGTATTATTGTACTATGAGACTTGTATTGTACTACAAGTCAAATGAAGCAACAAGAAATAGGGAGTTATACCGAAACACACAACTTTATCGATTCAACATGATAAAGGCAACTAGGCAAGAGATTGTCAACGTTTGCTCTTTCACTTCACACCCTTCCCCTTACATAATTACTAGGAAAGGCTCTGGTGAGTCTTCTTGTACAATACAATCAGACTTCACATGGTGAGTACAATAATTGGCTTACACTTTAGATAACTGTTCAATAACTGTTCAATAACTTGTCTGACATTTCAAAAAACTCGGATGCTATTGGAATGCATTTACTTTCATAGAAGACTCGAAGGATGCAGATGCACTCTACATGGATCATTTGACATAGCATTAAATTTCAATTACCTGAGCACTTATCAATCAGCATTCAATAGTCAAAATTAGCTCTACCTTCATTCTACACTATTGATGCGGCTGTCATTAACATACGGACAGCTTAATGGCTAAGAAAACATACAGAAAATTTGGGTCATCCACATAAAACAACACATGTGAAGCTTCGAACTAGATATGGGTGGGGTGCGCCAGGCCCGAGCTATAGTGCAACGCATGGGCGACTCATTAAATTGAGTATGTGTAAAAAAATTTCCAGACCATTGGATTGTTATATTTTTGAGAAGAAACATCATGGACTTTCATAAAAAAGAAATCAGCTGAAATTGGCTAAAAGTACATCTGTGAAGGAATAGACTCTATCCACACAATAAAACCACTGACATGTCTTGCATTTATAGACGCTTCAAAGTTCAAAGACATAAACCAGAGAAAAATACACCCCAAAAAAAAAAAAAATCAACTAGTTTTTGCTTGCTGCACCAGCAATTCCATGTGACCTCAGTTCTTCGATTAAAGAATTCAAATCAGAGTAAGATGATCCACCTTCTTCAACAGCCTTCTTTGCCTTTTTCCCAATCTCTCTAGCTCTGCTTCTTATTTCCTCTGCTTCTACCCCAACCATTATTCGAATCACTGCCTTCTCTATCCCTTCGTTCTTGATGCTATCTCCCACAAATCTGGCCCATTGTTGAGCACCGGCAGCAACTCCAATTCTCAATATTTGGTTTACAAACTTTTCATTGAAGAATTGCTCAGCGGAAACTGGCCATGTAACCATTGGAAGCCCAGCAGAGACTCCTTCCAAGGTAGAATTCCATCCACAATGAGTCACAAATCCTCCAACAGCTTCATGATCAAGAATCATCATCTGGGGTGCCCAACCTCTTATAATTAGGCCCTTCCCTTTCACTCTTTGCTCAAACCCATCAGGCAGCCATTCTTCTTTTCCTCCATCATTCTTTTCTTTCCTAACCACCCAAATGAATTGCTGCTCAGAAGCCTCAAGACCTATTGCTATTTCCTTTAGCTGGGAATCACTGAAGTTTGCCATACTTCCAAAACATACATAAACAACCGAATCAGGTTTCTTCGAATTAAGCCATTCAAAACATTCGTGGAAATCAATGGAGGCTTCCTTTCCCCTTTGTGCTTTATCTTCAGTGTCCTGGTTGCATAGTGAAACCGGGCCTATCTGCCAAGCCTTCCGTCCAAGCACCTCCTTGTAAAAGTTTGCATAAGCCGGTTCAAGCGCATAGAAGCTATTGAAAACAGCCCCAAAACTCGTCAGCTCTGCTTCTAGTAGTTGTTCATACATCTTCGTTGCATATGTTTGAACATTTTGTGTAAAAAAATCTGGCAGTTGCTTTCTTGTCAACTTGATCTCATCAGGGAAGTTGGGGATGATAAATGGTTCTGTATCTGATGAAACTTTTTTGTGAGGTTCGTATAGTCTCAGACATTTAATTGTACACGTAGAGAAAAAACTCATTGAATGCAAAATAAGCCTTGGTATGCCAAACTTTTTAGCAACACCAATGGTCCAAGGAAAGAAAGCGCTGGCCACAAGGCAATCAGGAGCATATTCTTGAATAAGTTTCTCGAGTGGTTGCTCTAGCATGGTAGTAGCCTGATAGAATTTCGTCCGAAGATCAAGTGAAGTAGCCAATTGGTAGCTCTCACATCCTATGGGCAATCCAACCTCAACACAAGGGAAATCGATGACTAGAACATTCATATCTACCCCCATGGTTTTGCTTTTTTCAATGGTTTTGGAGAACAAGGAGGCATTCAGAGGAGTGGTGATTATGCTTATTTTCAAACCACGCAAAGCAAATTGCTTGGCCATGTCTATGGCTGGGATCAGGTGTCCTGAACCCAGGAATGGTAAGAAAAACAAGTGAAGCTGGCGCTTTTCACTATCCATAATGGTGAAGAAGAAGAAGAAGAAGAAGAAGAAGAAGAAGAAGAAGAAGCAAAACTAACAGATTCTGATCGCTTATAACAAGAAGTAGGCTTTCGATTTCTGATTCTGGCCAGTTATAGTAAAATTGGAACTTATAGGTAGGCTTATACCGGGGTTTAATTTGTCCAGAAAGTAAGAAGATAATATGAAAATAATAAAAGAATAAGATTAGACGAGAACGACAAGGTAACTTGTTTGTTTGTGCGAACCCCAAGTCATGAGCCATTTTGTCTTCGAGTCTACCCTATCAATTCTAGAAAAATGGGCATTTTCTTCTATTTGTGACATATTCCGTTATGTCATGCAAATAGCGATGGAAACATTTAAAATTAGGAGCATTTTACTCTGATTTGTGACGCTGGGTAAACTTTGATTCTTTAATCAAATTCGCATCTTAAATGTCTTTAAAATTGACCTAAAAATTATTATAATAAAAAATAGTTTAAAATTGATGTAGAATTAGTATAAAAGAAGAAGAAGAAGAAGTGTTCTTGAGTTTGTGCTTGAACCAACCGTGATAGAGGGTGTCTAGCTGTCTGCTGTTGGGGAGAGTATACAAAGAGGCTCCAATTAAGTGGTTCCAGATACCATTTAATCAAAAAAGCTTGAACTTTTTTTTTTTTTTTTGAGAAAACAGTAAGAGAAACTTTATTAATGAAAATCATATCGGAACACACTGTCCAAATCATCAGGCAGATCTTCTACCCATACATCAATGTCTGCAGATAAAACTGCTCTTCTAGCTAATTCATGAGCTAACTTATTTCCTTCCCTACGAATATGAAAAAAACGGCAAAATTGTAGCGCATGGCCTAATCTCCGAGTATCATCAACCACATGACCATACAAGGTGTTGCACTGACCCTGGGATTGCAAAGCATGAATAACCCCCAGACAGTCCCCCTTTATCTGTACATGCAAAAAGGACATTTCCTGCGCAAAGGTCACTGCTCTATGGGCTGCCCAAGCTTCTGCCAATGCTACTGACTGAGGAAGATCAATTTTCTGGCTAAGAGCAGCCATAACAGCGCCTCTATGATCCCGAACAACCACCCCGATACCCGCACAGCCTAGCTGATTGAACTTAATTATGAGTATAGACTCAATTACGTTCATAAAAATAAAAGTATAGATTAAATTAGGTTCATAAAAAAATATATATAGATTCAATTACCTTCATAAAAGAAAAAATACTAAAATGCAAAATTCACTCTCTAAGTTTCATCATTTTTCATTTTAGTCCTATAAGTTTAAGTTTTATTATTTTAGACCTATAAGTTTCATTTCTTCCCAATTAAGTCATCTGTTAGTGTGACTATAGTTTATAGCGTTAACTTTTATTTTATATATATATATATATATATATATATATTTCTTAATTTTAGAAAAAATGTTAATTAAAAAAAAAAAGATTCCAAAGGCCAGAGGAACAACAACCACCACCTTAAGCACATCGAGTACATACAGAAGGCTTGCACGTAGGGAATCACCATGTCACTTTACCCAACAGGAAACTCTTGCTTGATTATCTCACCGGCAAAGTCTCCTCCTCTGATTCGGTACAATTAAATGACATCGTTAACCTAAACCCCCAAAAATTCCCCTATTTGCCCCTAAATTCTTCTATTATAGTGTTCGAGCCATTTCCCCTATTTTTCACTGAATAAAACAACACCCAATTACCTGAACATGAGATCATTGATTTCATGGCGGTGATGGTGACCTCGATGGAGCGGTCGTTGAAGGATTGAGAGTTGTTGGAGTGTAAGCAAAGGGATTAAATTATGTAATTTAAATATTTTAATTAAACTATGTTTTCATATATATTTTACTACGTATTGCTATTTAACGCAAAAGACATTATATGTTTCATTACATAAAACTTATAACATAGAAAATACTTCTAAATAATGGTGTTCTTAAGACTAAGTGATGTGATTCCAAAATAATAGGACTATAGGACTCCTAAAACTAATCTCCTGGGAAAGAAAAAAAAAAACCTAAAATTAAGAGATGTGATTCCATAATAATGATAGGAATGAGATGCTTTTTCAAACCAAATTCACAGAAGTGCTCCCTAAAAAATTTGAAAAATATAACAAAAAATTAAGTAAAAAAATTACATGGTAATTGATTTCTATGAAATCAAGTACCATTAAAAAAAACCAAACACCTACTTAGTTTAGCCATTTTAAAAAAAGACAGTCGTTTAACATGACATCTCTCTCCTAATGCTTGCATCCATTTTCAATACTACTCACTAATCTCACCTCTCTCTCTCTCTCTCTCTCTCTCTCTCTCTCTCTCTCTCTCTCTCTCTCCATGGATCTGCTCTTGACGGTCTGCGACTACATGATCTGAAACGAGCTAGATCGGATCGTCCCATACAATGACAAAATCCGGTTCGGGTTACTCTAGTACCAATCAACTACACGCCAATTATAGATCAAGTCAAAAAATCTAAAAATTTACTAGAAAACATGACCATAAGAAAATATCTTGATGTATTGTATGACTTTTTTTTTACTAGCAGATGACATCTCTTTGCCTTCATTACACAAAGAAGAATACCACAACCTCATTAGTGGATTCATGTAATCAGTAAGGTGCTAGTCATACCATACTTTGTAAAAAGAAATAGATGCTCGAATTAAAAAAGTTGAACATGTTGGGAAAAATTCTATATATTTGTGAATAAATTTCATCAAGTTTAGCAAAAGCACAATCACACAAGAACATAAAGATTTACGTAGAAACCTTTTCTCCTTGAAAGGAAAAATCACGGGACAAATTTCGAATAATTTCACTATATTAAATAGAAATGATAACACTTAGAGATACAACTTGCTGCTCTCTTCCTCACCGTGTATTTCTCACAATTTTCTCTTACTCTCTCTATTTTTCTCTTCTCTTTTACTTGCTCTAACTCACACAGTTTCAAGACTACACAGGTACTCACACCCTAGAACTTCACTTCTTTTCTTCACCTCTTCAAATGGCCGAATTTCCTCTCCTTTTATTTCTTCATCTTTTCCTTCTTTTCTCCCTTTTACATTCTTCACAATTTCACATCGAGTTACGATAAATGCAAGCCAACATATCTTAACTTTGCTTCAACCAATTTCCTTTCTTCAGCTCTGCTCAGCGTGTCCAACACGCCTAAGCCAACCAATTCCCATAACTCATGCTGACTTTTGTACATGATGAAGAAAAGATAAGAAAAATTAAAGACAAGCTCATTAAATGAGCATGTCTACTACAAGTGGGCTGGACTTAAAGGTGCAGTGCACCCAACAGAACATATCCATGCAGTATTGAGACACCTATTCAGGTACTACTGCACTATGAGACTGTGTTGAACCTCAAGTAAAATGAAGCAACAGGAACTATGGAGTAATGCGAAAACACAATTTAAATTGATTTAACATGATAAAGGCAACTAGGCAAGAGACCGTCAACGTTTGCTCTTTCACTTCACACTCTTCCCCTTTCTTAATTACTAGGAAAGGCTCTGATGACTCTTCTTGTACAATAATGCATACAACCAGACTTTACATGGTGAGTACAATAATTGGCTTACACTTCAGATAACTGTTCAATAACTTGGTCTGACATTTCAGACAACTCGGATGCCATTGGAATAATTGCATTTACTTTCATAAAGACTCAAAGGATGCAGATGCACTCTACATGGATCATTTGACATAGTTGGACGCTACACAAATCACACGGTCAACAATAAATTAAGTTCCAAATACTTAAGCACTTATCAATCAGCATTCTAGAATCAAAATCAGCTCTACCTTCATTCTACACTTTTGATGTGGCTGTCATTAACATACAGAGAGGTTAATGGCTACCGAAAATTTGGGCCATCAACACAAAGCAAACATGTGAAGCTTTTGAACTAGAATTGGGTGGGGTGCGCCAAGCCCGAGCTATAGTGCAACGCTTGGGCGACGCGTAAGAGCCCCAGCAGCAAGCTACTGTGGTGGGCTCTCCCCCTCAAGAAATAAATTTAATATCGTGTGAGCCGATGACCCACATATCAGATATTAAACTGATAAGAACAGATACTACACTTGATCTTAGCCAAAAGGCCGAGAAAGGTATGAGTGTTTCTGTCACACATGCCATTTTTTAATGCCCAACTCATCTTGGTTTTCCTCTTCTGGAGGTAGTGTGGGACAATACTGCGGTAACCTATATAGTATATACCCTTCTTTTTTACATCTAATTTTGTATTTCTGGCTGAGATGTCAAATGCAAATCTCATAGTTAAACCAGTTTTGTATTAACAGATACAATTCTTGCGATTGAACCTGACAAGCCCATTGAGTCTTAAACAGATCAAAACTTTGTGTATTATAAATAATTTACGAGTTTATCTAAATGATGCACCGTAAGTGGCTGTCCCAAAAAAAAAAAAACAAAAAACAAAAAAAAGATGATTTTTTTTTTGCTGCATTAATGTAGCTTGTTACCATTGCGAGGATGACGGATGCTAATAACAACATTCAATGTGTTACAATTCTCAAGATGATTGTGGCTACTGCAGATTCAATATAGAAACATGGTTTAGAGTTTATTCATGACACAGGAACATTCTTCTTTAACAAGTGAAAGATTGAAAGTTTCAATATTATGAAGTGATTTGACGATCACCAGTAACAAAAACTACTTGCGTCAGTTCACCTTGGCCTTCCAAATTTTTTGATATGCAGTTTGACTCCATCATTGATGGATGAGCCTTATGATAGAATCACAAGAAAAGTTGAAGTTCTCAAAAGAAGATGCAAGAAACTTTACATTATTTGTAGCAGAATGTTGTGGTATAATGTGAATGAAAAGGAACAACATTCTGTATAAGACAATCAGAGAGAGAAGTAGTCCATCCTTTGTTATATAATGATTATCTAACATCTTGGGATTTTGTAGACAGTTGTTGGTACCCACCTCTACCCCTTTTTGTTAAAGTCAACTTCATTGCAACCATCAGGCATCAGTGTCAGTGATGACAAAGCAAAATCATGAGGGAGAAGTCCTGGCTTTATTGATGTTTAGTATCCTCTTTTAGTTGAAGCCAAAGCAACCCTTCTTGGTCCAATTCAGTCCATTCCATCTACTTCTGTCCAGTCGATATTATTTGGTCCAATTCGATCTTACTCAGTTCATTTAGTCTTATTCCGTCAATTTGATCCAATTCAGTCTCATTCGGTCTATGTAGTCTACTTCAGTCTATTCGATTCACTTCAGTCTTATTCAGCCTACTTCAGTTTAATTTGTTTCAATTCAGTCCAACAAGGTCTTATTCAGTTCATTTGGTCCTATTCCGACTATTCAGTCCACATCAGTCCATTCAGTTTATTTTGTTTCAACTTGGTCCTATTCAGTTCAATTCATTATACTCAGTCCGATTGGTCCAATTCAGTTCACTTTGGTCTTATTAAGACCAATTTAGTCCACCTCAGTCCGTTCTGTTGATTTCGGTCCACTTTGTTCTTATTCGGACTAGTTCCGTCAATTCAGTCTACTTGATCCAATTCGGTCTACCTTTGTCCAATTAGTTCACTTCAATCCAACATAGTCTTATTTGGTCCCCTTCAATCTACTTCGATCCACTCTAGTTGATTCAATCCCCTTCCTTCCATTTAGTCTATTTTGGATTAATTGAGTCTTAAATTTTTTCTTTTTGTCGATTGCATTTTCAGTTTTGGGCTGAAAATTTTTTTTCACAAATTTTTTTTGAGCCAAACTCTTTAGTTTTGACCTAAAAAATACAAAAGAAGAAGAAGAAGGAATTAGATATTAGAGATAGGGGCTCTAAAAATGCAATAAAAATAATTAATATTCAAAGAATTACCTTAAAATTCAAGTTTCAATAATATAAGTATTATACTTATATTTGGGGAAAAAAAAAAGCTACAATTCTAAACTTATATAATAATTTAAACTTAATGTAACATGTTGCATTTATTTCCATGGAATGAACGTGTACATTATTTTTTTTAATATTCTTGATATGTTCAAATTAGTCAACTAATTATAGTATAATTAAAAAAAGCCTTTTTAATAACATCATCTCCCCTTAATGTGATATATTTAAAAAAGCCATTTTGAAAGGAGATGCAATGAATGTGAATATGTGCTTCCACTTGAAAATTCCTTGGCTTTCCCCATTGGTGAGCTAAATTGTGTCTTCAAGCCTTTTCTGATTGGTCCATATATAAATCATAAATATTGAGATTTTGTCAAAATTGAACTTGAAATGGTCCTACAATTTGGCTTAAAAGGTGGACTTGGCAAACAAATCGGCTGGTCATGTTTGGGTTTAACCCAGTACGGTACAAGTCAAATTGTCAAAAAAAAATCCAGACCATTGGATTATTAATTTTTTTTTTTTTTTTTTTTTTTGAGAAGAAACATCATGAACTTTCATAAAAAAAGAAATCAACCAAAATCGGCTAAAAATATACCAGTACGTTGTGAAGAAATGGACTCCATTCACACAATAAAACCACTAACATGTCTTGCATATTTAATTAGGTTATAAGTTATAGAGTTGCCTAGTCTATGGGTATTAGAAAAATAAATGTAATTGAAGGCATTTATTGATAGTTTTGCAGAGGAAAACCAATTCCCAAAAGAAGAAGGAACTCCTGTTCAATTCTCAAAGTTTTAATAATGATAGGATTGAGAAGTTTTTTCAAACCAAATTCATAGAATTGCTCCTTAAAAAATTGAAAAATATAACCAAATATTAATTTAAAAAATTTACATGGTACTTAATTTCTATGAAATCAAGTACCACTAAAAAATAATAATAATAATAATAAAAAACCAACACCTACTTGGTTTAGTCATTTAAAAAAATGACTGTCGTTTAACATGCCATATCTCTCCTTCTAATACTAGCATCCATTTTCAATTACTCACTAATCTCACCTCTCTCTCTCTCTCTCTCTCAACATGGATCCACTCTTGGCGTTTCGGGACTACATGATCTGAAAAGAGCTAGATCAGATTGTCTGGTACAACGACGAGTTCCGGTTCGGGTTACTCTAGTACCAATCAACTACACGCCAACTATAGATCAAGTAAAAAAATCTAAAGATTTACTAGAAAACATGATCATAAGAAACTATCTTGATGTATGGTATTACTTTTTTTACTTGCTAATGACATCTCTTTGCCATCATTACACAAAAAAGAATATCACAATCTTATCAACTAAATCAAAGGATGAGATATGCACACTTGAAGCTTGGTGGATTCTTGTAATCAGTAAGGTGCTAGCCATACCATACTTCGTAAAAAGATATAGACGCTGGAATTAAAAATGTTGTACATATCCATGCATTATTGGGAGTCACCTATTCATGTACTATTGTACTATGAGACTTGTATTGTACCTCAAGTCAAATGAAGCAACAGGAACTAGGGAGTTATACGAAAACACAATTTTAATTGATTCAACATGTTAAAGGCAACTAGGCAAGAGACTGTCAATGTTTGCTATTTCACTTCACACTCTTCCCCTTTCTTAATCACTAGGAAAGGCTCTGATGACTCTTCTTGTACAATAATGCATACAACCAGACTTTACATGGTGAGTACAATAATTGGCTTACACTTCAGATAACTGTTCAATAACTTGTCTGACTTTGCTATTGGAATAATTGCATTTACTTTCATAAAGACTCGAAGGATGCAGATGCACTCTACATGGATCATTTGACATAGTTGGATGCTACACACATCAGACGATCAACAATAAATTTAGTTTCAAATACATGAGCACTACCTTCATTCTACACTTTTGATGCGGCTGTCATTAACATACAGAAAGCTTAATGGCTACTGAAAATTTGGGTCATCCACATAATGCAAACATGTGAAGCTTTAAACTAGAATTGGGTGGGGTGCGCCAGGACCGAGCTATAGTACAACGCTTGGGCGACGCTTAAAAGGCCCGGTAGCAAGCTACTGTGGTGGGCTCTTCCCCTCAAGAAATAAATTTAATATCGTGTGGGCCGATGACCCACATATCAGATATTAAACTGATAAGAACAGATACTACACTTGATCTTAGCCAAAAGGCCGAGAAAGGTATGAGTGTTTCTGTCACACATGCCATCTTTTAATGCCCACCTCGTCCTGGTTCTCCTTTTCTGGAGGCAGTGTGGGACAATACTGCGGTAAGCTATATACACTTCTTTTTTACATCTAATTTTTTTCTTTCTGGCTGAGATTTCAAATACAAGCTCAAAGTTAAACCAGTTTTGTATTAAAAGATTCGATTCTTGTTATTGAGCCTGATTAATTTGGAGTCATCGAAACTTTTTGTATAATAAATAATTTACGAGATCATCAAAATGATGCAGCGTACTGTCCACAGAGAGAGAGAGGGAAAATAATAATAATAATAATAATAATAATAATAATAATAATAATAATAATAATAGAGAAATTTTTGCAGAATTAGTGGCAGGAAATGTAGCCTGTTACCATTGTAAGGATGATGGATGCTAATGTCAACATTCAATATTTAACGATTCCCAAGATGACTGTGGCTTCTATAGGTTCAAGATTTGGTACCACAACTTAAAATAATAGTTTTCAGTTTAAACAACATTACATGTTTTTTCACACTTTTTTACCCACACTAATTTCCAAAAAATACAAACGTTATTAGAACAACGTTACCAAATGAACCCTCAATATAGAAACATTATGGTTTAGAGTTAATTTATACATGACACAAGGAACACTCTACTTTAATCAAATAATAATATGTTTTAAATAATGCATTTTATGAATGTTTTCATTTAAAATTTTTAAAGTGAAAAGACCATTTAAAGTTTTAAACTATATCATTTTTAACTAAAATTTTTATAGAGTGACATAATTGATTAGTTTCACATTAACAATAATACCAATTTTACTACATATAAGTCTTACAAATATATATTTATATAATATCTAAAAGTTAAAGCATAGTATTTATTGTTGCTACTCTACTTTGGTCCATTCAGTCAATTGGGTCCACTTTAGTCCGTTTGGTCCACTTTGGTTAATTCAATCAATTCGGTCTAATTTAGGCCATTCGTTTAACTTTTCTCCAATTCAGTTTTGTTCGGTCCATTTTATTCAACTTTGGTCCATTCATTTGGTCCACTTTGATCTTATTTGGTAAATTGGTCTATTTTGGTCCATGTAGTCCAATTTGATCTTACTCGGTTCATTCGTTTTGATTCGGTCTTATTGGTCCAATTCAGTCTTATTCGGTCAACTTTGGTCTGTTCCATCAACTTAGGTCCATTCGGTCTTATTCCGACCATTTGATCCAACTCTGTCTTACTGGTCCATTTAGTCCATTCCATCTACTTAGGTGTATTCAATCTTATTTTGTCCACTTCAGTCCAATTCGGTCTATTTGGTTCACTTCAGTACAATTCGATCCACTTCAGTCTTTTCGGTCCATTTGATAGACTTCGGTCCACTTTGGTATTATTCAGTCCAATATGGTCATATTTAGTCCACTTAGGTCGATTCAGTCCACTTGGACCACTTCAGCCCACATCTGTCCATTTAGTTTACTTTGGTCCAATTTGGTCTTATTCGGTCCATTTTGGACTAATTGCGCCTTAAATGTATTCTTTTTGTAGGTTGCTTTTTAGTTTTGGGTTGATTTTTTTTCCACAAAATTTTTTGGGCCAAACTCTTTAGTTTTGGGCTAAAAATTAGGTATTAGAGATTAGAGATAGGGGCCCTAAAAATGAAATAAAAATAATAAATATTCCAAAGATTATCTTAAAATTCTAGTTTCAATAATATAGGCATTATAACTTTATTTGGAAAAAAAAATGCTACAATTCTACGTATATAACAATTTAGATTTAATGTAACACGTTACATGTTGGAATGAGGGTGTACATTTTTTTTTTTTTAATATTCTTGATATATTCAAGTTAGACAACTAATTATGGAATATTTAACAAGCCCTTTTAATAACATCGTCTTCATTTATATATATACCACTATGTATTTATTTATTTATTTATTTTTTGAGAAACCACTATGTATTGTTGTTGAATGCAAAATACATTATATGTTCCATCACATAGAACTTATAAAAATAGAATATACTTTTAAATAACACATGCACTATTTAACCTACAAATTTTACATTATATTCTTATCAAATAATTATATTACATTTTCCCTTAGTTTGTGTAGGTTTGCGACTAGCATGGATGAAAATGAAAAATATTCTTACAGCATTTAGAAAGGGAAATAGTTGATCCTTTATTTTTCAACAAATAAACCAAATATATAAAATCATATAACATCTTCGAATTAGGGATGGCTATGGGGTCCGATGATGCCGAAGAATGAGGTCTTCACCCCTGTCTTGCATGGTTTTGGCTTATCCCATTCTCGCCCCGTCCTTCACAGCAGGGAAAATTTCCTTGCCCCATCCCCACCCCTTAAGGCTTCACAAGGCCCTACCCCGCATTGCAAAACTTTACTTTGTATTAATATGTCACACCTTGCTGCATAGCTATTAATTTTTTTTTTAAAACTTGTTTCATTAATATAAATATATTTAAAAGTACAATTAAATTATCAAAATAATTTTTAATAAGGGCTGAATAATATTATCCATAGTGTTTAACAAGATAATATCAAAAAAAAATAAAAATAAAATCTTAATATTTATGCATTTAAATACTTAGTAATACAAACTAAGTTTTTAATACTAATAGAGCGGGGCTAGGCTAAAAAGCCTAAACCCATCCCCACCCCTCCCGAATGTATAAAAAAAAAAATCTTGCTCCATTCTTGGCCTACAACCTTTGCAGGGCAAGGAAAAAACTCTCACGGGGTGAGACAGGTCAAGGCAAGGCGAGGAGAAATTGTCGGGCCTATTTGAGATTTTGTAGGTTCAAAGGCCGAAAGAAGTAGTACTTATTGGAACCCACCCGTACCCCTTTTTTTGTAGTTGACTTCAATGCAACCATTAGTGAGGACAAAGCCTATAGTAGCAGTTGGCAAAAATAATAAAGGAGAAGTCATCTTTGTTTAGACTGAGTTTATTGATGTTTAGGATCCTCTTATAGCTGAAGCCAAAGTAAAACTCATTTTTGTAGAAATATCAGAGGCTTTAAGAATATAAATACACAAACTTTGAAAGGATATGTTTATTGCACACATTATTGCTAGAGCAAAATTGTGTCTTAAAACCTTTTCTGATTGGTCCATAAATCATATATATTGAAATTTTGTCAAAATTGAACTTGAAATGGTCTTACAATTTTGGCTTAAAAAGTAGACTTGGCAAATAAATCGGTTGGTCATGTTTTGGTTTAACCCAGTATGGTACAAGTCAAATTGAGTATGTGTCAAAAAAAATTTGGACCATTGGATTGTTATTTGTACGACTCCTACTCTGTCTTTTATACATAAATCCTTAAGTTTATAATGCAATAATCATTAATTTAATAATTCCATTAAAAGAGAGAGACATATATATATATACACACACATACATCTTATGCATATTTGTAAAGCTATTTACTCAATCTTAGACATTTTTGGACCACCTCTAACAGAGGGATAAATAGACAATTTTGAAAGAACTTATTGTAAACCTCCTTCAGATATGAATTTATCTAATTTAGAGGGGCAGAATTTGCAGTAGTGTCTCAATTTCAATTCAAAGATGGGTTTGATTTGCACTCTTTATTCTAAGAAATATTAACCCTCCAAAAAGAGGAAAAAATGAAGAAATGCCCTGAGATAGGGCAGATGTATAGAACATTTCAACGAGAGAGTGCTTTTTCAACTCTCTCAAAATGGAATCTATTCGAAACATGTATGTCATGTTTTCTTACTTTAACAGAGTACAAATATCTAAATTTGAGATTTTTAGATACTTTTTCAGACGTATTGACAAAAAAAAGCAGCCATATAACATGCATGCCAACTCTCTCGTTCTAATACCGATCTTCACCTATATAGATTCTAAAGTGGGTGATGGCAATGGTATTAACCATGTCATCATCTTTGTATGAATAAGAATGGTTATGAAACCGTAAATCCATAACGCAAATTTCAACACAAGTGAATAAGCAATGACTAATTTCCAAGCATCAAAATAAGTCAATAATTGTTGGGTTAAGAAACAATTAGTCTTTAAAAATCCAGTTGTTTAAGTAAATAGAAGAGTAAAGATTCTGGGACTTCCAATGTACCAGTTGATCAATGTTTGAGCTAGAATTGGGTGGGGTACGCTAGGCCCGAGCTATAGTGCAACGCATGGGCGACGATTAAGAGCCACAGTAGCAAGCTACTGTGATGGACTCTACCCCTCAAGAAATAAATTTAATATCCTGTGGGCCGATTGTTAGGACATATGTAGTTCAAGTTGTTAGCATATGTCGCTATTTCATGTAATTGGCTTATTCTTAGACAAAACGCACTTTACTTGTAATTGGGTAGATTTAGGATATGTCTAACACCTCAAGAAACAGTGTTTCAAGATTCAGTGTTGAAGCCATCAAAGTTTGTCCAAGAAACAAGCAAGGAAGTGCAAGATTTTAAATCTCGATACCTACCTCGACACATGCATCTATCGAGCTTTAAGAAGCTGTTTTGCCCCGAGCCTCGACAGCTTCTCGACAGATCCTTGACACCTCTATCTGTCGAGAATTAAAGAAAACAGATTTTCAGTTCTGTTTCAAGTCCAATCCGTGAGTGTGTCTTTGGGACTTCTTTTCTCTTAACCCTAGACATATAAAAGGATTATTTTAAGGGCCATCAAGATGATGCAAGTTGCACATTCATTCAAAACTTCTTGTTCATGCAATTTGTGATCTGAAAGACAAAGTTCGTGCCCTAGTTCATCTCTGATGATTTGAAGAACTTTGCAGCCAACAACTCTCTCTCTCTAGTTGGTGTTTGAAGTCGCGTACAGGGATCCACGCATCTGGTTAGTCACGTACTTGTGAACCGTGCATTGAAAGGAGAAACTGTCACTACAGAACAAGTCCAATTGGGTATTGGGGTAAGAGTTCAACCGTAGGTTGGTAAGGTACTTGGGATTCCTTGCTTGTAACTGCTTGTTGTGATAATAGTGGAGTTTCAGGAGTGGTGACCTTAAATCACCCGGAGGGGTTTTTGCCGTAAGGTTTTCCCCATTCGTAAACAAATCACCGTGTCATTTAATTTCCGCTGCATTACTTAGTTTGGTGATTTGTTTGTGCTACCACGTGATATTGCATGTTAATTTGATTAATTAATAACTGGGCTAATTTAATTAATCTAAGTTATCACAAGGGGTCAACGCGTTTGTGGCCTATCAAGTGGTATCAGAGCAAGCACACTCTGATTAGGGTTTAATCCATTGTGTGTGATCCATTTGACCCCTGCTGTCATGGATAGAGGACAATCTCTTATTATACCTCCTTTATTTGATGGCACTAACTATGCATACTGGAAAGTACGCATGAGAGATTTCTTGCAGTCTTTAGATGAGAAGGTGTGGCAAGCTGTGGAGATAGGCTGGACCAAGCCTACAGAAGCGCCAGCCGACTGGGATGATGTTAAAATCAAGGCGGCAAACTTCAACAGCAGAGCATTGAATGCCCTATTCAGTGCAGTCACCAATGAGGAGTTCAAGAAAATTTCCTCAACCGAAACTGCTAAGGAAGCATGGACCATCCTCCAGACAACCTATGAGGGCACCAAGGCTGTCAAAGATTCAAAGCTACAGAGACTCACCACACGCTTTGAAGAAATTAAGATGGAAGAGGATAAGTCGTTTGATGAGTTCTATGCCAAGCTTAAGGACATAGTAAACTCAGCCTTTAATCTTAGGGAAACCATCCTTGAACCCAAGATAGTAAGGAAAATGCTCAGATCGCTGCTCGAGAGATTCCATGCTAAGATCACGGCGATCGAGGAGTCAAAGATATTGACAGAATTCCTCTGACTGAGCTGGTCGGAAACTTGCAAACCTATGAGTTAGGGCTGACTAGGTTAGGCAAGTCAAGTAAGGGCAAGAGCTTGGCACTAAAGGCCAAGAGCAGTGATACAGATGATTCTTCAGATGATGAAGAGTCCAAGATGAAGTCCTACATCACAAGGCAATTCAAGAAATTCATGAAGAATGCAAATGGAAAGGGCTTCAACAAAGACTGTAGACAATCCAGTTCTTCACAACTCAAGAATTCTGATAAAGGGAAGAAGGATGTCAAGGATGGCGGTCAGTACACTGTTCCCGCTTGACCAAAATGCTTTGGATGTAAAGGCTTCGGACACATGAAACAAGAGTGTCCTATGCACCTTAAGAGCATAGGGAAGAGCAAGGCACTTGCTGTTACCTTAAGCGACAAGGAGCCCGAGGACGATTCCGAAGATGAAGACGACGGAATCTTGAATGCCTTCACTGCCACTGTGAATCCTACTGATGGGGTTACTAAAGAAATGGATGAAGAGAAGGAATTGGTGGATTCCAAGTGTGAGATTATGGATGATCAAGATGATATCCACACCGCCTATGAGAAACTGTACAAGCTTTCTGAGAAGCATGAGAAACTCTATAGGTTGGCCACCAAGAAGCTCAGTGATGTGGAACTCAACCGTGAGGAGCTGTCCACAAAGGTTGATGAAGCAAATCAGACCATTGGAGCACTGAGGTTCGAAAACAATTTCTTGGTTGAAAGGATCAAGAAGCTTGAAGCGGAGCTGTTTCAAGTCAGAGCACAACTGGAGAGGACGTCAAGTACAAAGCTGGACGAGATGCTAAATGCTCAGAGATCTTCTTCAGACCGTACTGGATTGGGGTATGAATTCTCTCTTTCTAATACTCCTACTGCTAGCACTACTGTGTTTGTTCCACCTGCTAATAACATTGAAAATGAAAATAAGAATGTTAAAACTGAATTAGCTAGTGAGAACGTAGACAAGGGCAAGTCCATCCTAGGAGCACCCCCTAAAATTGAGAAAAGGGAATCTAGAAACCCTAGGAATAAGAAGGCTAACTCTCAAAAGCCCAAACAGAAGAAGCCACATCTCTGTTATCATTGTGGTGTTGCCGGTCACACTCGACCAAATTGCTATAAGTGGCGTGCCACTCAACAGAGCAATGGCGTAGTAGCATCTAGGAGCCAGAATCAGTTTCCATCGTCTCTTGCTCCTCTTGGAAACATTCTTAAAGCCATCATGTTCCTTTCGAACTTGAATGGTTCATATTCTTCTCCCTCCTCACCGGTTCAAGAGTCGACCAAAAGGAAAGGTTCTTCCAAGGTGTGGAAGGCAAAGGGATCTAAGTGATTTTAGTCACTTCTTCTTCTCTCTCCTGTTTTTGTGTGTTGCATTACTTGTGTATTTCTTTACTGTTTTGAGTCAGTCTAGTTTTATGCATTGTTTTGCTTTACATGTTTTTGTTTGTGTGTTTTCAATTTTGTGTTTTACTTTTGCTTTTCTGATAAAAAAAAATTGAAAAATTGAAAAATACAAAAACAGTGTGTGTTTGTGTGCATTAGTTCATGTGAACTTTTAAAATGGCCATTGAAATAGAGTTTTCTAAACTTTGTATCACCTGTAGCTTAGATGAGCATTGTTATGCACAACTAAGCAAGTGAGCTTTGTAGTTTTTTGTTTGTGATGAGTAAGGTTAAGTGATCTCTTCTTCTTAACACTCGTATCACTCTTTTTGACGGGTTGAACTAGAAAATCCTAAGAGAAAGGCATAAATAACCATCTCACCACTGTTACTCGCCAATCATAATATGACATCTGTATGCTTCGGCATAGCAAAAGTGCAATGTCAATGACATCTGTATGCTTCGGCATAGCAAAAGTGCAATGTCAAAAGCTTAACATAATTGGGTATTTCTTTTCTTTCTCTTGTATGTCCATGCATGATATGCTTGTTAAAAGAAAATATGCAAAGATATAAAAAGCAAAAAGATCAAAAATGCTTTAAAATATGGTTGCAAGCGTGTTTTCTAGGAGATGTGGGAGTTATAGGATGTACCTCGAAGGTAATAGTCCCTATCAAACGGTTATGATTGTGTGTGAGTTAAAGTGATTTTCTCATATCTCAAATCATCATAGCATTGAAACACTTATGCAATCTTGCGATGTTTTCACACACAACACGCAATATTCTTTGCTATTCTTGATACATGTGTAGGTACAATGTGATTTGGCCATCACAAGGTTTACATGCGTTAATGTATGCTCACTAAACTGTCTGGACTTGTTTTTGAAATATAAAATTGGTTAGACTTGTTTAGTGTGTGTGTGCGTGTTTTGAGATACATGTGCATCAAAATTCTTGTTGAGAGATGTTTTTGAGAGCTTAATGTGTTGATTGTATCTTTGGTTGAGTTGCATGCATGATTGCATTCATGTCTGTGTTTTTCTTCTTCTGAAAAACTGCTTTTAAAGGCATCTCGACACCTCCTCGATACCTCTCGACAAATAACTGTCTGTCAAGCTTCATAGACTCTTTCTTATCGCAGTCTCGATAGATACCTCGACACCTGATGGATCGATCGAGAAACTTTCTGTCTGCTCGATAGCTTCTCGATAGCTTCTAGATCGATCGAGGTTCCTTCTTGGTTGATTCTTCCTTCTCGACACATGACCTCGATAGCTTTATCTGTTGAAGTGCTTTTTCTCGATAGTTGTCTCGATAGCAGTCTCGACACCTCTCGACACCTGCAACTGTCGAGAATTACTGAAGGTCTATATATTGGTTCTTCGCGATTTCTGTCTCACTTCGCTCGACCTCTCTCGCTCGAAAACTCCTTTTCTCTCTTCCAAAACATTTCTCTCTCCCTCCAAACCTTTTCCCAAGGCTTTCTCAAGTGTTTGTCTCGATTCCCATCACTTGGTAAGCATCTTCTCTCTCATTTTCATGCATTTCATGTTTTCTAAAACCCTAGGTTTTGTGTTTTTGAAAATTTTTGGGATTTTTCAAAATTTTTGAGGTTTTCATGAAATTGTTGAGTTGGTTTTATAGATTTGATCTTCAAAACCACATGCATTGCATCACATTCGCATTCTAATTGTATTTTCATGCATTTAGATGTGTGCCTATCTATTGTGTGCTATTAGGTTTGGATTGGGCTGAGCTCATGATGTTTTTATGTTGCATGTCACATATTCATGCATTTTCCATGCATACGTTCTTTCTTTTCAGTATATTCTTCCTATATTGAACTGTTTGGAACTTTTCTGCTTGTCTCTTCTTCTTTCCCCCTCTCTATGGTTGCGTTAGTAGTGTCTATGGCACCTAAACGTAAGTCCATTCCATCCCAGAACCCTCTACGTTCTAAGGGACAGTCTTCCTCAGATTCTACTCCTCTTTCTGTCCGGTTCCGTGATGAGAAAGCCCATAAGGACTTCTCAAAGAACTTCTCTAAATGAGGTGTTCATTCCAAACGCCACGTAGTCCTGGCAGACTTTGCCGACACCGACCTTCCCGATGTCATACACAGTCGGGCTTGGGAGTCACTGTGTGACATCCCGGTCACATGTCCACTCGTGTTGATACAGGAGTTTTACTCCAACATCCACGGGATCGATTCTTCAGTACCTCTTTTCTACTCTTGCGTTCGAGGTGCGTGCTTTGCTGTCACCCCAGAGTTAGTCTCTGAGGTTCTTCATGTCCCTAGGGTGGATCATCCTGATTACCCTAGCTGTGAGCGTCTCTGAATTGTGTCCAAAGACGAGATGATCTCGGTGTTCTGTAAGCGTCCTTCCTCTTGGGGAGATCATATGTACACACCATGTCGACCTTTTGCTAAAGGTCCTCGTTTCCTTAACGTGGTGATGACTTTTGTTCTGCACCCACTCTCTCACTACAACTCTATCACAGAGCCTCGTGCTCGATTTTTGTTGTCCCTCCTAGAGGATCTATCTATAGACTTTCCTTCACACTTTATCTTTTCCATCATAGATGTCTATAGAGATACGGCCACCCGTGATAAGCTCATTTTTCCTTCAGCTATCACGAGGATTCTTCGCCGTTTTTCCGTCCCTTTCCCTTCGTCCGATCCTTTCCATGTCATGTCTGCCATAGACGCCGCTACCGTAAAATGTAGCGAGGCACAGTTTAGATCGAGACAGTCCGACGGTACCACTCCTTCCTCCCGTCCGACCACCTCTAGATCCACTCGAGCATCTACTTCTTCTTCTTCGAGCAACGTCACATTAGGAGACATCATGGCGCAGCTTCAGCGCATGAATGCTCGCCTAGATACACTCTCCACAGAGCTGTATCAGGTGAACGTTCGTGTTGGTCGCATCGCCAGGCGACAGGCGACCATGGGCGGCTTTGCACCAGAGGCTTCTCCTCCGCCACCTCATGTGTCGACTAAGATTGAGGCTGATGATAATGGCGATGTCGATGATGCTTCTGACGATGATGATGATGGAGGTGCGAGCTCTTCGGATGCGATGTCTACGTGACCTACCCTTTGTCACTCATGACAAAAAGGGGGAGTAGATTGGTCTGTATGAAAGTAGTCCTGTTTAGGGGGAGTGTTAGCATAGGACATTTTTGTTAGGGGGAGTGTAGATTGAGGGATGTAGTGAGGTGATCATATGTATTTTTTTCTTTTTCATCTTTTTAGAGATACATTGATCATATATTGACATACATTGTATTTATTCTCTTTTTATATATGATGATGTATGTTTTTCTTTCACCTACCTTTACATGTGTTGTTTCTTTTCTGTCTTCATACACATGTTTCTTTACTTGTATGCAATTTATTATTTCTGTTTCACACAAAGATGCCTTGATGTGTTTTGTTTATAAGTGTTTCAGAAATACAGGTTGTCAAAGTCTACTTGCCATAAACTTTCTTCTTGCAAAGTTTTTCAAGAGTTTGTGTTAGGATAGATTTTACTGTATGTAACAAGTGAGTATGAGTTAAGTGATTTATGACTTCTCTCATATTTTCATTTGTTTGTTGTGGTTTTGTCACGGATTGCCAAAGGGGGAGATTGTTAGGACATATGTAGTTCAAGTTGTTAGCATATGTCGCTATTTTATGTAATTGGCTTATCCTTAGACAAAACGCACTTTACTTGTAATTGGGTAGATCTAGGATGTGTCTAACACCTCAAGAAACAGTGTTTCAAGATTCAGTGTTGAAGCCATCAAAGTCTGTCCAAGAAACAAGCAAGGAAGTGCAAGATTTTAAATCTCGACACCTACCTCGACACATGCATCTATCGAGCTTTAAGAAGCTGTTTTGCCCCGAGCCTCGATAGCTTCTTGACAGATCCTCGACACCTCTATCTGTCGAGAATTAAAGAAAACAGATTTTCAGTTTTGTTTCAAGTCCAATCCGTGAGTGTGTCTTTGGGATTTCTTTTCTCTTAACCCTAGACATATAAAAGGATTATTTTAAGGGCCGTCAAGATGATGCAAGTTGCACATTCATTTAGAACTTCTTGTTCATGCAATTTATGATCTGAAAGATAAAGTTCGTGCCCTAGTTCATTTCTGATGATTTGAAGAACTTTGCAGCCAACAACTCTCTTTCTCTAGTTGGTGTTTGAAGTCGCGTACTGGGATCCGCGCATCTAGTTAGTCACATACTTGGGAACCATGCATTGAAAGGAGAAACTGTCATTACAGAACAAGTCCAATTGGGTATTGGGGTAAGAGTTCAACTGTAGGTTGGTAAGGTACTTGAGATTCCTTGCTTGTAACTACTTGTTGTGATAATAGTGGAGTTTCGGGAGTGGTAACCTTAAATCACCCGGTTGGGTTTTTGCCGTAAGGTTTTCCTCATTCGTAAACAAATCACCGTGTCATTTAATTTCCGCTGCATTACTTAGTTTGGTGATTTGTTTGTGCTACCACGTGATATTGCATGTTAATTTGATTAATTAATAACTGGGCTAATTTAATTAATCTAAGTTATCACAAGGGGTCAACGCGTTTGTGGCCTGTCATCGATGACACACATATCAGATATTAAAATGATAAGAACAGATACTACACTTGATCTTAGCCAAAAGGCCGAGAAAGGTATGAGTGTTTCGGTCACACATGCCATCTTTTAATGCCCACCTCGTCCTGGTTTTCCTCTTCTGGAGGCAGTGTGGGACAATACTACGGTAAGCTATATACACTTCTTTTTTACATCTAATTTTGTATTTCTGGCTGAGATGTCAAATGCAAAGCTCAAAGTTAAACCAGTTTCTTATTAACAGATACGATTCTTGTGATTGAACCTGATAAGGCTCTTGAGTCTTGTTGTGGGAATTGGGTGAAACAAACTATTAACACAAGGTTAAAGAAGAGAGAGAAGAAAATGACACATAGTTCGGCAATATACTTACTTCCACGAGAGGCGACAAAATAAATTTTCACTATAACTATAGAGATTACAACAATGGCTTGAAGACACTTTCACACAAACCCAAACTCCAAATACACCCTTGGTTCTCTCACAAATAAATAGAGAACATCCTATTGTATTTAGACAAATTGCAAGACACTCTCACATCCTAACTCTGGTGCACACACACAGAAGAAGTTCTTTTCTATCTCTCAGTCTCACGCAGAACTATCTCTTGCTCACACACCCGTATTGCTCTCATTTGCTCCACCTCTATTTATAGCCAAAGTTCAGCTGAAATACCAACAGTTTCAGCACACAAGAGACTTCTATTGTTAAGGAAGTCAACAATAGTGGCCAAGCAATCCCTGCATTATTTAATGCATGAGTGTAGTATTTCTTCACACAAGCTTACATGCTGAATTGCATATCTTTGACTTTGTTGATCAAGCCATACTTTCTAACATAGGCATGCATCCATTTATTGCCTATAGAGTCATACATTTCGGCTATGCATGAATATAGTTCAAGTCAGTGTTGTTCCTTGCCATTTTCTGTGACAATTCATACAAGATAACATTTAATGCTTACTTGTAATGTTAATCCACCGACATTAAATTTCAAGCCATTTCAACAAATCTCCACTTTGGCTTGAATTGTATCAAGCTTCACAAACTAAACTCTTCAATTGCCTCCACCTTAGCCCTTACAGGCTATCACAAGCCACAAACACTGATCAAGTCCAAGCAATGCTTGAACTTGCTTGTAGGTACCGGCTTCATCAACATATCAGCTACATTCTCTGAAGTGTCAATTTTCTCGAGAAAAGGGAAGCAATAGTGACAGCAATAGATCAGTGGTGCAGGTGGAGCTAGATGAAGTAGAGTCTCAACTAGAGAAGGAAACTCACAATAGTGATCAAGAAGATCACAACATGATATTAGAATGGTCTAAACGCAACATAAGACCACCGGTTAGGTATGGTTTCGAGGATCTTGCTTCTTATTGCTTAGTAATCGGTAGCAGGGATCCTTCCACTTTTCAAGAAGCAATTGATAGCTTTGAAAGGGACAAGTGGATGGAAGCTATGGTGGAGGAGATGGAGTCCTTAAATAAGAAAAAAACCTGGGAGTTGTCAGAACTTCCAAAGGGAAAGAAACCGATAGGTTGCAAGTGGGTGTTTAGAAAGAAGGAAGCAGTATCAGAAAATGAAGGAGAACAGTTCAAAGCAAGATTGGTAGCAAAGAAATATTCACAAAGACATGGAATTGACTACGATGAGGTTTTCTCACCTATGGTCAGACATACTTCTATTAGGGTAGTGCTGGCCTTGGTAGCACATCAAGATCTGAAATTAGAGCAACTGGATGTGAAGACGGCATTCCTTCATGGGAATTTGGAGGAAGAAATCTTCATGGAACAACCAAAAGGGTTCAAGAAACCTGGTACAGAGAATCTTGTCTGCAGATTGAAAAAGTCACTCTATGGGCTTAAACAATCTCCCAAACAATGGTACAAGAGGTTTGATTCCTATATAATTCAGATTGGTTATACTTCTTGTGAGTATGATTGCTGCGTATATGTTAAGATGCTTGATGACAGTTCTTATATCTTCTTGTTACTGTATGTTGACGACATGTTAATTGCTACAAAGAGCATGTGTAAGGTTGACAGGTTAAAAGCTTTGTTGCACAAAGAGTTTGACATGAAAGACTTGGGTACTACTAAGAAAATTTTTGGTATTGAGATTCGCAGGGATAGGGAGTCAAGAGAGCTGTGGATATCTCAGAAGAACTATATCAGAAAAGTTCTTGAAAAATTCAACATACAAGATGCAAATCCTGTAAGCATTAAATGCTATCTTGTACGAATTGTCATAGAAAATGGCAAGGAACAACACCGACTTGAACTATATTCATGCATAGCCGAATGTATGACTCTATAGGCAATAAATGGATGCATGCCTATGTTAGAAAGTATGGCTTGAATAACATCAAAGATATGCAATTCAGCATGTAAGCTTGTGTGAAGAACTTATCTGATATAGTTCTTCTGAGATATCCACAGCTCTCTTGACTCCCTATCCTTGCAAATCTCCATACCCAAAATTTTTTTAACAGTACCCAAGTCTTTCATGTCAAACTCTTTGCGCAACAAAGCTTTTAACCTGTCAATCTCACACACAGAAGAGTTCTTTTCTATCTCTCTGTCTCACGAAGGAACTATTTCTTGCTCACACACCCGTATTGCTCTCATTTGCTCCACCTCTATTTATAGCCAAAGTTCAGCCGAAATACCAATAGTTTCAGCACACGAGAGACTTCTATTGTTAAGGAAGTCAACAATAGTGGCCAAGCAATTCCTGCATCATTTAATGCATGAATGTAGTATATCTTCACACAAGCTTAAATGCTGAATTGGATATCTTTGACTTTGTTGTCAAGCCATACTTTCCAACATAGGAATGCATTAATTTGTTGCCTATAAAGTCATACATTTCGGCTATGCTGAATATATTGCAAGTCGGTGTTGTTCCTTGCCGTTTTCTTTGACAATTCATACAAGATAGCATTTAATGCTTACTTGGAATGTCAATCAAGCGACATTAAAATTCAAGCCATTTCAACAAGTCTTAAACAGATCAAAACTTTGTGTATTATAAACAATTTACGAGTTTATCAAAATGATGCACCGTAAGTGGCTGTCCAGGAAAAAAATAAAAATAAAAATAAAAAAGATGAATTTTTTGATGCATTAATTTAGCCTGTTACCATTGCAAGGATGATGGATGCTTATAACAACATTCAATGTGCTACAATTCTCAAGATGATTGTGTCTACTGCAGATTCAATATAGAAATATGGTTTAGAGCTTATACACGACACAGGAACATTCTTCTTTAACAAGTGAAAGATTGAAAGTTCAATATTTTGAAGTGATTTGACGATCACCAGTAACAAAAACTACTTGGAACAATTCACCTTGGCCTTCCAGATTTTTTGATATGCAGTTTGACTCCATCATTGATGGATGAGCCTTATGATAGAATCATAGAATCACAAGAAAAGTAGAATTTCTCAAACGAAGACACAAGAGAAACTTTACATATTGTTGTATAATATGAATGAAAAGGAACAACATTCTATATAAGACAATCAGAAAAGGAAGTTATCCATCCTTTGTTCTTACTTAGACAAATAAACAAAATATATAATGATTATCTAACATCTTGGGATTTTGTAGACAGTTGTTGGAACCCACCTCTACTTCTTTTTGTTAAAGTTAACTTCATTGCAACCATCAGTGTTAGTGATGACAAAGCAAAATCATAAGGGAGAAGTCTTGACTTTATTGATGTTTAGGATCCTCTTATAGTTGAAGCCAAAGCAACCCTTCTTGGTCCAATTCAGTCAATTCCATCTACTTCGGTCCACTCGATATTATTCGGTCGAATTCGCTCTTACTCAGTTCATTTGGTCTTATTCCGTCCATTTAATCCAATTCAGTCTTATTCGGTCTATTTAATCTACTTCGGTCTATTCAATCTACTTCGGTATTATTCAGTCCACTTTAGTTAAATTCCGTTCACTTCAGTCCAATAAAGTCTTATTGAGTCCATGTGGTTCTATGCCGACTATTCGGTCCTCACCAGTCCATTCAGTTTACTTCGGTCTAAATTGGTCTCATTCAGTCCAATTCAGTTTACTTTGGTCTTATTCGAAGGAATTCAGTCTACCTCAGTCCATTCGGTTGATTTCGGTCCACTTTGTTCTATTCGGTCCATTTCGGTCTATTCAGTGCACTTAATCCAATTCGGTTGACCTTTGTCCAATTGGTTCACTTCAATCCAATTTAGTCTTATTTGGTCCCCTTCAATCTATTTCGATCCACTCTGGTTGATTCAATCCACTTCTGTCCATTTAGTCTATTTTGGATTAATTGAGTCTTAAATGTTTTCTTTTTGTAGGTTGCATTTTCACTTTTGGGCTGAAAATTTTTTTTTTTCTCAAAATTTTTTGGGCCAAACTCTTTAGTTTTGACCTAAAAAATACCCAAAAAGAAAGAAAGAATTAGAAATTAGAGATAGAGGCCCTAAAATTGCAATAAAAATAATAAATATTCAAAGAATTACCTTAAAATTCAAGTTTCAATAATATTATTATTATACTTATACTTGGGAAAAAAAAAAGCTATAATTCTAAACTTATATAATAATTTAAACTTAATGTAACATGTTACATTTATTTCCACGGAATGAAGGTGTACATTTTTTTTTTTTAATATTCTTGATATGTTCAAATTAGTCAACTAATTATGGTATATTTAAAAAAGCCTTTTTAATAACATCATCTCCACTTAATGTGATACATTTAGAAAAGCCCTTTTGAAAGGAGATGCAATGGATGTGAATATGTGATCCTTCCACTTGAAAATTTCTTGGCTTTCCCCATTAGTGAGCTAAATTGTGTCTTCATACCTTTTCTGATTAGTCCATATATAGATCATCCATATTGACATTTCGTCAAAATTGAACTTGAAATGGTCCTACAATTTTGGCTTAAAAGGTAGACTTCGCAAACAATCCGGTTGGTCATGTTTGGGTTTAACCCAGTACGGTACAAGTCAAATTGTCAAAAAAATTCCAGATCATTGCATTGTTAATTTTTTTTTTTTTTTTTTTTTTGAGAAGAAACATCATAAACTTTCATAAAAAAGAAATCAGTCAAAATCGGCTAAAAGTACACCTGTAAGTTGTGAAGAAATAGACTACATCCACACAATAAAACCACTAACATGTCTTGCATGTTTAATTAAGTCATAAACTATAGAGTTGCCTAGTCTATGGGTATTAGGAAAATAAATATAATTGAAGGCATTTATTGATAGTTTTTCAGAGGAAAACAAAATCCCAAAAGAAGGAACTCCTCTTCACTCCTCAAAGTTTTAATAATGATAGGATTGAGTTTCAAACCAAATTCACAGAATTGCTACTTAAAAAATTGAAAAATATAACCAAAACTTAATTTAAAAAATTTACATGGTAATTGACTTCTATGAAGTCAAGTACCAATAAAAAAAAAACCAAACACCTACTTGGTTTAGCCATTTAAAAAAAAAAAAAAACGACAGTTGTTTAACATGACATCTCTCTCCTTCTAATACTGGCATCCATTTTCAACACTACTCGCTAATCTCACCTCTCTCTCTCCCTCTCTCAACATGGATCTGCTCTTGACAGTTCGTGACTACATGATCCGAAATGAGCTAGATCGGCTTGTCCGGTACAATGACGAGTTCCCAATCGGGTTACTCTATTACCAACCAATTACACGCCAACTATAGATCAAGTAAAAAAATCTAAAGATTTACTAGAAAACATTACCATAAGAAAATATCTTGATGTATTGGATGACTTTTTTTTTTTATCTAGCAGATGACATCTCTTTGCCATCATTACACAAAGAAGAATATCACAACCTCATTAACTAAATGGAAGGATGAGATATGCACGCCTGAAGCTTGGTGGATTCTTGTAATCAATAACGTGCTAGTCATACCATACTTCGTAAAAAGATATAGATGCTCGAATTAATAAAGTTGTACAGATCCATGCATTATTGAGGCTTGTGTTGCACCTCAAAGTCAAATGGAGCAACAGGAACTAGGGAGTCATACGAAAACACAATTTTAATTGATTCAACTAGGCAAGAGACTATCAACGTTTGCTATTTCACTTCACACTCTTCCCCTTTCTTAATTACTAGGAAAGGCTCTGATGACTCTGGTACAATAATGCATACAACCAGACTTTACATGGTGAGTACAATAATTGGCTTACACTTCAAATAACTGTTCAATAACTTGTCTGACATTTCAGACAACTCGGATGCTGCATTTACTTTCATAAGACTCGAAGGATGCAGATGCACTACATGGATCATTTGACATAGTTGGATGCTACACACATCAGACGGTCAATAATAAAAGTTTCAAATACTTATCAATCAGCATTCTAGAATCAAAATCAGCTCTACCTTCATTCTACACTTCTGATGTGGCTGTCATTAACATACAGAGAGCTTAATGGCTACAGAAAATTTGGGCCATCCAAACAAAGCAAACATGTGAAGCTTTGAACTAGAATTGGGTGGGGTGCGCCAGGCCCGAGCTATAGTGCAACGCATGGACGACGCTTAAGAGCCCCAGTAGCAAGCTACTGTGGTGGGCTCTTCCCCTCAAGAAATAAATTTAATATCGTGTGGGCCGATGACCCACATATCAGATATTAAACTGACAAGAACAGATACTACACTTGATCTTAGCCAAAAGGCCGAGAAAGGTATGAGTGTTTCTGTCACACATGCCATCTTTTAATGCCCAACTCGTCTTGGTTTTCCTCTGCTGGAGGCAGTGTGGGACAATACTGCGGTAACCTATATACATTTCTTTTTTACATCTAATTTTGTTTTTCTGGTTGAGATTTCAAATACAAGTCATTGAGCCTGATTAGGCTATTGAGTCTAAAACAGATTGAAACTTTGCGTATAATAAATAATTTACGAGATTCAATATAGAAACATTATGGTTTAGAGTTAATTTATACATGACACAAGGAACATTCTTCTTTAATCAAATAATAATATCTTTTAAATAATGCATTTTATGAATGTTTTCATTTAAAATTTTGAAAGTAAAAAGAACGTTTGAAGTTTTAAACTACATCATTTTTTAACTAAAAATTTTACAAAGTGACATGATCGATTAGTTTCACATTAACAATAATACAAATTTTACTACATTTAAGTCTTACAAATTATATTTATATATAATATCTAAAAATTGAAGCGTAGTATTTATTATTACTACTCTACTTTGATTCATTCAATCAATTGGGTCCACTTTGATCAATTCAGTCAATTCGGTCCAATCCAGTTCATTCGTTCCACTTTTCTCCAATTCAGTTTTGTTCAGTCCATTTTATTCAACTTCAGTACATTCACTTGATCCAATTTGGTCCACTTTGATCTTTTTGGTAAATTAGTCCATTTCGCTCTATTTAGTCTAATTCAATCTTATTCGGTCTATTCAATCTAACTCGGTCTTATCAGTTCAGTTCAGTCTTATCCGGTTCACTTTGGTCCATTCCATCAACTTAGGTCCATTCGGTCTTATTCTGACTGTTCGATCCAATTCTATCTTATCGGTCCAATTAGTCCATTCCATCTATTTGGGTCTATTCAGTCCTATTCTGTCGACTTCAGTCTAGTTTGGTCTATTTGGTTCAGTTCAGTCCAATTCGATCCACTTCAGTCCTTTTGGTCCATTTGGTAAACTTCGGTTCACTTTGATGTTATTCAATCCAATACGGTCACATTTCGTCCACTTAGGTCCATTCAGTCCACTTCATCCAATTTTGTCCACATCTATCCATTTGGTTCACTTTAGTCATATTTGGTCTTATTTGGTCCATTTTGGACTAATTGTGCCTTAACTGTATTCTTTTTGTAGGTTGCTTTTTTAGTTTTGGGTTGATTTTTTTTTCCAAAAAAATTTTTGGGCCAAACTCTTTAGTTTTGGGCTAAAAATTAGGCATTAGAAATTAGAGATAGGGCTCTAAAAATGAAATAAAAATAATAAATATTCCAAAGATTATCGTAAAATTCAATTTTCAATAATATAGGCATTATCAGCATCACATCATCAATCTATTTTCAATATTTTCTCCCACCTTTTCAATAGTTTTTCTCCTTATTAATTTCCAATTTTACAATTACACATTCTCCAACATTTACTTATTTTTACCTTTTTATCTCCCCACTACTCATATTCTTTTGAATATTCTTCTACTCATTTTCTTTTATATAATTTTGTTATTTGTCTCACATTCAAATAGGTGATTATTCTCTCTCTCTCTCTCTCTCTCTCTCTCTCTCTCTCTCTCTCTCTCTCTCTATTATTTTTTGCAACTCTACTTTAGGTTGATATGATTTGGTTATATTCTATTTTTTTTCTTTGTTTGTTATATGTTATCGTATGAAATTATTAAATCATTTAATGTCATTCTATTACATAATATGACTTGGATAATTTGATGTATACAACTATACATTTTCTTTTGAATGTTCCTCTAATCATTTTCTTTTTATATAATTTTGTTATTTGTCTCACATTCTCTTCCAAAAAATAGGTGATTATTCTCTCTCTCTCTCTCTCTCTCTCTCTCTCTCTTCTTCTCTCTCTCTCTCTCTCTCTCTCTTTTATTTTTTGCAACTCTACTTTAGGTTGATCTGATCTGGTTATATTCTATTTTTTTTCTTTGTTTGTTATATGTTATCGTATGAAATTATTAAATCATTTAATGTCATTCTATTACATAACATGACTTGGATAATTTGATGTATACAACTATACATTTTCTTTTGAAAGTTCTTCTAGTCATTTTCTTTAATATAATTTTTTTTTTGTCTCACATTCTCTTCCAAAAAATAGGTGAATATACTCTCTCTCTCTCTCTCTCTCTCCGTCTCTCTCTCTCTTATATAATTTTTTGCGACTCTACTTTAGATTGATGATTTTTTTTTTTTTTGGTCCCTACTTTTGGATGACACACTTTGGTAGTGTGTTTTGAGTTATTTATCACTTGTGCTCTCTATCCTTCTTTTAGTTTTGATTTGAGTTAATTTTTAGATTTTTTAGAAGTGAAAATTTGAGTTTATATCAAAATAAAATCAACATGATTATGTATTTGAATGTGTCTATAAATTATTTGAGTAATATCAATCATAAATTTGTGATGAAGTTTAGTTATCATGATAATTCTCTTAAGAGAATGAGAAATTCAAATAATTAATTTTGGAACTTAAAAATTTTAGTTGTAAAAAAAATTAACCATAACACACTATACAAAAATTTGAATAATATAGATTACTAGAAAAAAATAGTATTTCATTTTTTATCACAAAAAAAATAATGGAATAATATCAATCAAATGCACCTAAGTTTTTCAAGAAAAAAAAAAACTTAGAATTATAGAATGATATAGTTGTAGAGATGGAGAGATGAAAAATAATTTTAGAAATAATATCTTTGGTACATTTTGGAGAATAAATCATACATTATATCAAGTTACAAAATAGTTTTTATATTCCCACATGCACCTAGTACGAAATAATAACGGGAAAATTACATAAAAAGCCAACAATGTATACCATGTTTTAGATTAGGTCTCAAGTCTTTAATTTGATCGATTAAAGATCCAAAGTTATGAAATTGTTTCAATTTAAGGCCCATTTCAGTCTACATTATATTTTTAATGTTGTTCTGGGCAATATTAGTGAAAAAATAAAAAGAGAAAACCATGGAATAAACTGTGTGTTCACCTAACCTAACGCTTGCTTATAAAATCAATATGGCTGTCATTGAACAGAGTGTGTAGAGAGAAGACTCTTTGTTTAGAGAGAGCGTTTCTTTGTAAGTGAGAAAATGATTGTTAGAAAATCGAAATTGATTAAAGTAAAATAGAAAATTAATTGACAAAATGTTTTATAAGTTTGGGACTTTAATTGACGAAATTAAAAACTTTGAGACCTTATTCGAAACAAGATGTAAACTCTAGCCTTGTTGTGTAATTTTCCCAAATAATCGTATTTAAATGCTTTAATATTTCATTTGTTAACTTCTTTCCCTAGTATAGTTTTTTCCATTTTTCTTCAGTATGAATTTATAGACCATAAAGCTGTAGAAATTCAATACTCTTACTATTTCAACATCGAAAATGTTGCTTAAACGTTACATTTAGGACTGTGTTTCTACATAGATAGGTGCTACCGAGCCCTAAATTTGGGCTTCCATTTATAAAATTCCGTCTATTTTTAATTCGATTTTGATCAGTTTTATATATAAGTTCTTGTAATTTCAATCCTTGTGGATCAAAGGTGTAATCAAGATTTAGTCGTACACTAATTTCCCCGCATTTGCAGTGACACCATGACACAAACAAAAAAATCATAAGACAATTTTATTTGATAATAAATATTTTAATGGCAATACAGGTTGGGAAACAAGGCAAATTTTAATCAAACTCTGCTATGTAATGGTTCATCATTCCTATTACAAATATTTTTCCTAATTGTGGTTTGACTAGAATTGTTTCTGAAGATATTCAACAACATTTTTGTCCAACTGGAATGCCTTGGCAAGAACATCAGGATTGATTGGAGGATTAGATCCAAAGACTGCGTTTGCTATGGTGATCAAACCAGGATTCTGACTGCTAAGACCAGCAAAGGCAACAGCATTGGTCTGCCCTACGTTGAATTGGAAGTGAATGAGACCAATAGGGAATACAAAGACGTCTCCCTTGTTTAGAACTTTGGTGAAGAGTTTGTTTGGATTGGATGTGACAAATCCAACTAAGAGAGTACCCTCTATGACAACCAAAAGCTCAGTTCCGCGAGGATGAATGTGAGGTGGATTCAAACCATATGGTGCAAAGTCAAGGCGAGCCAAAGATATGCCTAGAGTGTTGAGACCTGGTAATTTATCGACGTTCACAAGATTGACACTTGATCCAACTTTATTTGTAGCTGTGTTTCCAGGAATATTGAGTCCAGAGAAGAAAAAATCATTGGCTGTGACAAGTGTTGGGTCCTTGCAAAATTTCCCATTCACAAAAACTGCACAAAGAAAAGTTTGTTATTGTCACAAATTAATAGTTCTGTAGCAATTGACAACATGTCATGTAGGGGAAAAGAATGTGAGAGATGATATAACCGGCAAGCATAATTTCATCAATGTGTAGAACTTATAATGATTTCAAAAGAAAGTGATAATAATACTACTACTGCTAATAATAACAAGATTATGTACGTACCAGCAGAATTGGTGTTGTTAATTGCAACACAAAAGTCTTGCAAAGGACTAGGGTCATAGGCAGAAGCAAGGGAGGATGCCAAAGCCAAAAGGGCCACAGTTACAAGGTAAGAAACAACTTTCTTCATATTTGAGATTCTAGTAGAGTACTCTGCGTATTCTTGCTTTGGTGAGGGGTGGGAAGCATAGCATATGGGGATATGTCTATTTATAGATAGGAGTCAGTGAACCGGTCAATTGATTTTTAACAAACGGAGCATGAAAGAGTCGGCAATTTTTCAACCTTAATCACAATTTTTTATTTAATGGGTTATCCATTCTTTAACCACTACTAGCCGTATATATATATTTTTTTTTATTCAAAGATGGCAGAAATTTATTTAAGAAAAAAGAGCTAATATAATATTGAAAAGAGAAGTAAGGAGCCTATATATTTGATAAAAGCAATCAAATTGGACCTCTTCAATGCCATTTTGAAGTTTTAACGTTGCTTTGGGCAACCCACAACTAAAGTTTATGTTGAAAGTATCTTTGAAATTGAAATGACTGAAGTTCCCAAGTATGTTGACTCTGTCCTCATCAATGAAGTGGTCCACCATTGTAGGCTGTAGCTGGGAATATGCAATACAACTGTGTTCTGCGTAAATTCTCTAAGTCGAATGGTTTGAACTTATCATGTTTTGACCTCATGGTGAGTACTAAATACTTTTAATGGTTAGTTTGATTTAATGGTTTTCTAGAACCGACGACTACCAAACCTTCTGGTATATTCTTGCCATTTCCCCTCACTTGTTCTCTCTTCATATTTAGTTAGTGTTGAAGATTTTTCCCTGCTTAGAGATGAAGTTGGCCCGCCCTCAAAGAAATAGGGGAGTCAGCCATAAGTTTGGATGCCAGGTCTTGAAAACGAGGAGAATGCATGCCTTCGTAAAGAGATCTGCTAACAGATCGAGCCTAGACATGAACTTTCCTTTTCCCTCATTAAGTGATAATTAACCTCAAAATGGTTTGCTCTTATGTGAAAATAAGATTAGAAGCAATGGCTAAGGTGGAGATATTATCAAAACGTAGAACATAATTATGAGAAAGAAAGTCACCAACGTCTTTTAGTATCATCTTTAGCCAATGTTGCCAGAGTTCCATATTCAGCTTCTGTTAACGAGTGAGTTATGGTTGCTTATCTCTTTGTAAACCAAGTAACAGGAGTGTTACCTAAGAAAATGACAAAGCCTGTGGTTGAGCGCCAGTCAATGGGATTCTTGGGCTAATCTGTGTCAGTAAGAAAGCAAGAGAGCCAGGGGCAAAGGATACCCCAAGGCAAAATCTTTTGAAGATACTTTTAGTAGTGTTAGCGTGTATGTGGGCTTTAGGTCCACCTTATTTACTTGTATAACACATTTACTTGTATTGCACACTCTGCCTCTTATATAAAGGCACTCATATATATTCTATTACTTAAGAAATACAATACACTTATTCATAATTTCTAACATGGTTTCTGAGCCAATGCTCTAACTTTTTCTTTGCAATCTTGTCTCTGATTGGTGTTATTCCACACACACAATTGCTTCCGCTGTTACAACTGCTACTGCAGCCATTCACCGTTAAACCTTTGACGCATCTCAGTTATTGTCTCTGGTTTAGGACCTGCAGTCGTCGTCGTTCAGAGTCTCGAGACCATTGCCATATTGTTGCCACCGTGATCCTTGCCCCGATTGTGTTTTTGCAGGTACCACTGAGATCGTCCTCCACCAATCTACTACCTAATGGAAACCTAACCGTCATTGGAGGCCCCACACGCCCTCATGCGCCGCCCAAAGTTTCGGCGAGTTTTTTTTTACTATAAAAGTTTGTTATTTTCTCTTCCATTCAATCCATATTTTGGTCACACAAAAAAGTGAATACTCTCTCTCTCTCTCTCTCTCTCTCTCTCTCTCTCTCTATATATATATATATATTCTTTCTTTTGGTGGATTTTTAATTTAGATTGATGAATTTTTATGTTTAACTCTACATTAGGTTGATATGATTTGTATATTTTCTAATTTTTTTTCTTTGTTTGTTATATGTTATCGTATGAAATTATTAAATTATTTAATGTCATTCTATTACATATCATGACTTGGATAATTTAATGTATACAACTATAAATTTTCTTTTGAATGTTCTTCTACTCATTTTTTTTATATATATCATTTTGTTATTTGTCTTACATTCTCTTCCAAAAAATAGGTGATTATTCTCTCTCTCTCTCTCTCTCTCTCTCTCTCTCTCTCTCTCTCTCTCTCTCTCTCTCTCTCTCTCTCTCTCTCTCTCTCTCATTATTTTTTGCAACTCTACTTTAGATTGATGAATTTTTTTTTTTTTTTTGGTCCCTACTTTTGGTTGATACACTTTGGTGGTGTGTTTTGAGTTATTTATCACATGTGCTCTCTATCCCTCTTTTAGTTTTGATTTGAGTTAATTTTTAGATTTTTTACAAGTGAAAATTTGAGTCTATATCAAAATAAAATCAACATGTTTATGTATTTGAATGTGTCTATAAATTATTTGAGTAATATCATTCATAAATTTGTGATGAAGTTTAGTAATCATGACAATTCTCTTGAGAGAATGGGAAATTCAAATAATTAATTTTGGAACTTAAAGTTTAGTTGTAAAAAAAATTAACCATAACACACTATACAAAAATTTGAATAATATAGATTACTTGAAAAAAAGTAGTATTTCATTTTTTATCATGAAAAGAATAATGGAACAATATCAATCAAATGCACCTAAGTTTTTCAAAAAAAAAAAAAAAACTCAGAATAATAGAATGATATATTTGTAGAGATTGAGAGATGAAAAATAATTTTAGAAATAATATCTTCAGTACATTTTGGAGAATAAATCATACATTATATCACGTTACAAAATAGTTTTTATATTCCCAAATGCAACTAGTACGAAATAATAACTAGAAAATTACATAAAAAGCCCACAATGTATACCATGTTTTAGATTAGGTCTCAAGTCTTTAATTTGATCGATTAAAGATCCAAAGTTATGAAATTGTTTCAATTTAAGGCCCATTTCAGTCTACATTATATTTTTAATGTTGTTCTGGGCAATATTAGTGAAAAAATAAAAAGAGAAAACCATGGAATAAACTCTGTGTTCACCTAACCTAAGGCTTGCTTATAAATCAATATGGCTGTCATTGAACAGAGTGTGTAGAGAGAAGACTCTTTGTTTAGAGAGAGCGTTTCTTTGTAAGTGAGAAAATGATTGTTAGAAAATCGAAATTGATTAAAGTAAAATAGAAAATTAATTGACAAAATGTTTTATAAGTTTGGGACTTTAATTGACGAAATTAAAAACTTTGAGACCTTATTCGAAACAAGATGTAAACTCTAGCCTTGTTGTGTAATTTTCCCAAATAATCGTATTTAAATGCTTTAATATTTCATTTGTTAACTTCTTTCCCTAGTATAGTTTTTTCCATTTTTCTTCAGTATGAATTTATAGACCATAAAGCTGTAGAAATTCAATACTCTTACTATTTCAACATCGAAAATGTTGCTTAAACGTTACATTTAGGACTGTGTTTCTACATAGATAGGTGCTACCAGCCCTAAATTTGGGCTTCCATTTATAAAATTCCGTCTATTTTTAATTCGATTTTGATCAGTTTTATATATAAGTTCTTGTAATTTCAATCCTTGTGGATCAAAGGTGTAATCAAGATTTAGTCGTACACTAATTTCCCCGCATTTGCAGTGACACCATGACACAAACAAAAAAATCATAAGACAATTTTATTTGATAATAAATATTTTAATGGCAATACAGGTTGGGAAACAAGGCAAATTTTAATCAAACTCTGCTATGTAATGGTTCATCATTCCTATTACAAATATTTTTCCTAATTGTGGTTTGACTAGAATTGTTTCTGAAGATATTCAACAACATTTTTGTCCAACTGGAATGCCTTGGCAAGAACATCAGGATTGATTGGAGGATTAGATCCAAAGACTGCGTTTGCTATGGTGATCAAACCAGGATTCTGACTGCTAAGACCAGCAAAGGCAACAGCATTGGTCTGCCCTACGTTGAATTGGAAGTGAATGAGACCAATAGGGAATACAAAGACGTCTCCCTTGTTTAGAACTTTGGTGAAGAGTTTGTTTGGATTGGATGTGACAAATCCAACTAAGAGAGTACCCTCTATGACAACCAAAAGCTCAGTTCCGCGAGGATGAATGTGAGGTGGATTCAAACCATATGGTGCAAAGTCAAGGCGAGCCAAAGATATGCCTAGAGTGTTGAGACCTGGTAATTTATCGACGTTCACAAGATTGACACTTGATCCAACTTTATTTGTAGCTGTGTTTCCAGGAATATTGAGTCCAGAGAAGAAAAAATCATTGGCTGTGACAAGTGTTGGGTCCTTGCAAAATTTCCCATTCACAAAAACTGCACAAAGAAAAGTTTGTTATTGTCACAAATTAATAGTTCTGTAGCAATTGACAACATGTCATGTAAGGGAAAAGAATGTGAGAGATGATATAACCGGCAAGCATAATTTCATCAATGTGTAGAACTTATAATGATTTCAAAAGAAAGTGATAATAATACTACTACTGCTAATAATAACAAGATTATGTACGTACCAGCAGAATTGGTGTTGTTAATTGCAACACAAAAGTCTTGCAAAGGACTAGGGTCATAGGCAGAAGCAAGGGAGGATGCCAAAGCCAAAAGGGCCACAGTTACAAGGTAAGAAACAACTTTCTTCATATTTGAGATTCTAGTAGAGTACTCTGCGTATTCTTGCTTTGGTGAGGGGTGGGAAGCATAGCATATGGGGATATGTCTATTTATAGATAAGAGTCAGTGAACCGGTCAATTGATTTTTAACAAACGGAGCATGAAAGAGTCGGCAATTTTTCAACCTTAATCACAATTTTTTATTTAATGGGTTATCCATTCTTTAACCACTACTAGCCGTATATATATATATTTTTTTTATTCAAAGATGGCAGAAATTTGTTTAAGAAAAAAGAGCTAACATAATATTGAAAAGAGAAGTAAGGAGCCTATATATTTGATAAAAGATATCAAATTGGACCTCTTCAATGCCATTTTGAAGTTTTGACGTTGCTTTGGGCAACCCACAACTAAAGTTTATGTTGAAAGTGTCTTTGAAATTGAAATGACTGAAGTTCCCAAGTATGTTGACTCTGTCCTCATCAATGAAGTGGTCCACCATTGTAGGCTGTAGCTGGGGATATGCAATACAACTGTGTTTTGCGTAAATTCTCTAAGTCGAATGGTTTGAACTTATCATGTTTTGACCTCATGGTGAGTACTGAATACTTTTAATGGTTAGTTTGATTTAATGGTTTTCTAGAACCGACGACTACCAAACCTTCTGGTATATTCTTGCCATTTCCCCTCACTTGTTCTCTCTTCATATTTAGTTAGTGTTGAAGATTTTTCCCTGCTTAGAGATGAAGTTGGCCCGCCCTCAAAGAAATAGGGGAGTCAGCCATAAGTTTGGATGCCAGGTCTTGAAAACGAGGAGAATGCATGCCTTCGTAAAGAGATCTGCTAACAGATCGAGCCTAGACATGAACTTTCCTTTTCCCTCATTAAGTGATAATTAACCTCAAAATGGTTTGCTCTTATGTGAAAATAAGATTAGAAGCAATGGCTAAGGTGGAGATATTATCAAAACGTAGAACATAATTATGAGAAAGAAAGTCACCAACGTCTTTTAGTATCATCTCTAGCCAATGTTGCCAGAGTTCCATATTCAGCTTCTGTTAACGAGTGAGTTATGGTTGCTTATCTCTTTGTAAACCAAGTAACAGGAGTGTTACCTAAGAAAATGACAAAGCCTGTGGTTGAGCGCCAGTCAATGGGATTCTTGGGCTAATCTGTGTCAGTAAGAAAGCAAGAGAGCCAGGGGCAAAGGATACCCCAAGGCAAAATCTTTTGAAGATACTTTTAGCAGTGTTAACGAGTACGTGGGCTTTAGACCTACCTTATTTACTTGTATAGCACACTTACTTGTACTGCACACTCTGCCTCTTATATAAAAGCACTCATGTATATTCTATTACTTGAGAAATACAATACACTTATTCAGTATTTTTAACATGATATCAGAGTCATTGCTTTGACTTTTTCTTCACAGTCTTGTCTCTCATTAGTGTTATTCCAGACTCACAATTGCTTCTATTGTTACATCTGCTGTTACAGCCATTCGCTGTTAAACCTTTGATGCACCTCAGTCATCGTCTCTAGTTTCGCTGTCGTTCAGAGTCTAGAGACCATTGCCATATCGTCGCCACCGTGATCCTTGCCCCGATTGTGTTTTTGCAGGTACCACTGAGATCGTCCTTCGCCGATTTACTACTTGGTGGAAACCTGGCCGTCATCATGGGCCCCACGCGCCCTCATGCGCCGCCTAAAGCTGTGGCAAGTCAATCCTCGATCTCCATGCACTGCTAGGTTACCTGCTAACGTCATCTCTGACATCATCACTGCCACATCAGCATTTACGTAAGACTTAGCTAATGTCATCACTCCACGTCATTGCTTATGTCGTCATGCCATGTCATCACCAATTAGTTGTTTACATCATCACAGTGAGTTGGCAGTGCAGTTGACTGTTGACTTTGACTTTTTTCAAAGTTGACTTTTTCAGTCCAAGTACTCCTTACCTAGTTTTTCAGATAGATTTCATTTTCGTAGTCTATTTTTGCATATTTTGCTTCTAAATGAAGAATAAGGACAAGTCTTCTTTTTATTGCAACAATCGTCACCGACAATTTAACTAACATTTTTGCAAACGTTTTGGCCATAATATTGAAACTAGGGATGGCTATGGGTAGGGTATAGATCGGGTATACCCATACCGTACCCGAAAAGTTTACCCATGGATACCCGAATATCAATACCCATTAATATCCATACCCGAATCTTACCCGGATTTATTATCTATGGATATCCATACCCTACCCGAAACCCATTTAATTTTTTTTTTTTAATCTAAAACATTTTAACTTAAAAACTATCTTAAAAAAGAAAAAACTAATAAATAATTTTTTTTTGGTATTCTTTATTTACACTACTCTAAACTCTTACAGTTGAATATATACATAAGGAATAAAGTGAGCCCAACAAACTAAGATTAAGAACTTTTTTACTCATGTTTTTCAATTTTATTTTTTTGATTAAAGGCGGTGCCTTTTTTAGTAATTAGCTAAAGAACGAGTGGCTCCGGGTTCACGGAGATCAGCCTTGACGACCTCACCATCGAGTTCTTCGACTCCTCCGGCGATCGAGGGCGCTTTTCGGCTAAGAGAATCTCCGACGGCGTAACCGGAGAATTGAAATCTTCGTCGTCAACGACGACGTTGCAGAGGTGAGGGAGGTCGGTGTCGAGGTAGAGCGCGAGAGCTGCGGGTGGCGAAGATGCGAGGGGCAATGTGTGTAATAACTCCGGCGGAGGAAGGGTAGTTTCGGAAAGTAATCCGAGACGACGTCGCTCCATTTTGGCGGTTCAGTATCAGATTAGCGATTCGGATTTCGGAGGTGAAATTTTCATTCATTTTGAAATTTGAAATTGAATGATTTCATTTTAATAATTGATTAATTTCTAGCTTCACAATTACGTGCTTTGGTTTGAGTTAGTTTTTTTTGTTTTCTTTTTGCTTCTTCAGCGTTTCCGACGCTATGCACGACATATGTGAGTGAGACAGGATTTTTTTTTTTTTTTTTTTTTTTTTTATACGGGTTGGGTTTGGATAATATCCATACCCTACCCGAACAATTCGAGTAATATCTATACCCTACCCGGTTAAGCTCTACACATGAAAATCGGGTATTACCCGAAATATTTGGATCGGGTCGGGTTGGATATTCATTACCCAATGGGTATGGCCATCCCTAATTGAGACTTGCTATCAATGCAATAAATCAGCAGTTTCCATTTCACTATGTATTGTAGTTATTGGAAGTTGGAACCCACCCCTACCCTCTTTTTGTTATTGTTAACTTCAATGCAACCATTAGTGAGGACAAAGCCTATATAGTAGTAGTTGGCAAAAATACTAAAGGAGAAGTTATTTTTGTTTGGACTGAGTTTATTGATGTTTAGGATCTTCTTAGAGCTGAAGCCAAAGCAAAACTCATTTTTGTAGAAAAGTTAGAGGCTTTAATGATATAAATATGCAAACTTTGAAAGGAGATGCTATGGATGTGAATATGTGATCCTTCCAATTGAAAATTCCTTGGCTTTCCCCATTGGTGAGCTAAATTGTGTTTTAAAACCTTTTCTGATTGGTCCATAAATCATACATATTGAAATTTTGTCAAAATTGAACTTGAAATGGTCCTACAATTTTGGCTTAAAAGGTAGACTTGGCAAACAGATCAATTGGTCGTGTTTGGGTTTAACCCAGTATGGTACAAGTCTGTCAAATTGAGTATGTGTCAAAAAAATTGCAAACCATTGGATTGTTATTTTTTTAAGAAGATACGTCATGAACTTTCATAAAAAGAAATCAATTGAAATCGGCTAAAAGTACATCTGTAAGTTGTGAAGAAATAGACTCCATCCACACAATAAAACCACCAGCATGTCTTGCATATTTAGTTAGGTTATGGATTACAAAGTTTCCTAATCTACAAGCATTAGAAAAATAAATATAATTGAATGCATTTATAGACAATTTTGCAAAGGAAAACAAATTCCCAAAAGAAGAAGTAACTCCTCTTCACTTCTCAAAGTTTTGATAAGTAACTCTTACTATTGGTCTTTGGTAAGTCATATCAATATGGTATGAACCATATTTTCTTCACATTCAAAAAGAAAACTTTAAAATGACTTCTAATCTTTATTTTCTCTCTAAACAAATAAAATAACAAACAAAACACTCAAATATAACAAAAAAAAGAGCTAAATTATACATATCCTTAACTTTATAATTCAATAATTCTATAAAATAAGAAAAGAGAATATATATACCTTACATATAACACATAAAAACAAAGTTTAATCACATAAAAAGAGCTTTAGTATGCATTTGAATGAGATTTTTGTTAGGATGAAATACTATTTTAGTACCTAAATTTTATTAAAAGTTTGTTTTTTGTCTCTAAACTTTAAAAAATACATATTTTTTCCTCTCTAAACTATTGAAAATTTTCCAATTTTAGTTCTTAAAATTTAAAAAACGACAGTCGTTTAACATGCCATCTCTCTCCTTCTAATACCAGCATCCACTCACTTTCAGTACTACTCACTAAAAATCTCTCTCTCTCTCTCTCTCTCTCTCTCTCTCTCTCTTTCTTCTCACAATATGGATCCACTCTCGACGGTCCGCGACTACACGATCCGAAACGAGCTGGACCGGATCGTCCGGTACAACGACGAGTTCCAGTTTGGGTCGGACTACTCGTTCCCATGCTCCATCGAAATTGGGTACCGATCGAAGCAAGGCAATCTCTACACCTTGGAAACCCTACTGTTCTTCATCAACAACCACCACCTCAAGCACATCGAGTACATACAGAAGGCTCGCACGCAGGGGATCACCGCTGTCACTTTGTTGGACCGGAAGCCCTTGCTCGACCATCTCACAGGAAAAGTCTCCTCCTCTGATTCGGTTCAATTGAACAACGTTGTTAGCCTAAACCCCCAGAAGTTCCCCGATTTGCCCCTGAATTCTTCGATTATTGCATCCGATCCATTTCCCTCAAACTTCTCCAAGCAAAACAGCACCCAATTGCCCGAACACGAGGCCGTCGAATTCATGGCAGTGATGGTGACCTTGATAGAGCGGCCGATCGAGAGTCGTTGTTCGAGTGCAAGCAGAGGGATTTCTATAGCGTTTTGGTGGCGTCAACAAAGCGAAAGGAGGAGCGGCAGCGAGTTGAGTCGCAGCAGAGGAAAGACAAGCTCATCACGAAGAATCGGCTGATGGGCTCGAAGAAAACTCGATACAGCCTTGATGAGTCATTGAATTACGATAACTCGATGACGCTGAAGCTGAAGATGATGCATTTGATGATGAAAGGGAGCAAGATTGGCGAATGGGTGCCGATAATTCTGGTGCCTAGTGCGTTCCAGACTTTGATTATGATTTACAATGTGAAGGAGTTTTTGGAAGATGGGGTTTTTATTCCTACAAATGTGAAGGTGAAGCAGATGAAGGGGGCAAAGCCGGACTGCATGACGATTCAGAGGAAGTTCAGTAGGCATTAGAAATTAAACATATAAACCATAAAAATGCAATAAATATATATATATATATATATATATATTTCTAAGATTACCTTCATATTCAAGTTTTAATGATATAGACATACTTATATTTGGAAAGAAAAAAAATGCTACAATTCTGAATTTATATAATAATTTAAATTTAATATAACATGTTACATGTGTTCTATAAAATGGGGGAGCAAATTTTTTTGTAATATTCTTGATATGTATAAATTAGTCGACTGATTATGGTATATTTAAAAAGTCTTTTTAATAACATCATCCATATTTATATAAAATAATATTGTAATTAAGTAATTTAAATACTCATACTTTGAAAGGAGAATCAATGAATGTGATCCTTCCACTTGAAAATTCCTTGGCTTTCCCCATTGGTGAGCTAAATTGTGTCTTAAAACCTTTTCTTATTGGTCCATAAATTGTACATAGTGGTATTCTTAAGACTAAGTGATGTGATTCCAAAATAATAGGACTATAGGATTCCTAAAACTAATCTTATAAAAAAAACACCTAAAATTAAGAGATGTGCTTCCATAATAATGATAGGAATGAGATGTTTTTTTAAACCAAATTCACAGAAGTGCTCCATAAAAAATTTGAAAATTATAACCAAAAATTAATTAAAAAAATTTACATGGTAATTGAGTTTTAGAAAATCAAGTACCATTAAAAAAAATCCGCCAACTTGGTTCAGTCACTAAAAAAAAAAAAAAACAACAGTCGTTTAACATGCCATCTCTCTCGTTCTAGTACTAGCACCCATCCACGCATTATTGGGACACCTATTTATGTATTATTGTACTATGAGACTTGTATTGTACTACAAGTCAAATGAAGCAACAAGAAATAGGGAGTTATACCGAAACACACAACTTTATCGATTCAACATGATAAAGGCAACTAGGCAAGAGATTGTCAACGTTTGCTCTTTCACTTCACACCCTTCCCCTTACATAATTACTAGGAAAGGCTCTGATGAGTCTTCTTGTACAATATAACCAGACTTCACATGGTGAGTACAATAATTGGCTTACACTTTAGATAACTATTCAATAACTTGTCTGACATTTCAAAAACTCGGATGCTATTGGAATGCATTTACTTTCATAAAAGACTCGAAGGATGCAGATGCACTCTACATGGATCATTTGACATAGCATTAAATTTCAATTACCTGAGCACTTATCAATCAGCATTCAATAGTCAAAATTAGCTCTACCTTCATTCTACACTATTGATGCGGCTGTCATTAACATACGGACAGCTTAATGGCTAAGAAAACATACAGAAAATTTGGGTCATCCACATAAAACAACACATGTGAAGCTTCGAACTAGATATGGGTGGGGTGCGCCAGGCCCGAGCTATAGTGCAACGCATGGGCGACTCATTAAATTGAGTATGTGTAAAAAAATTTCCAAACCATTGGATTGTTATATTTTTGAGAAGAAACATCATGGACTTTCATAAAAAAGAAATCAGCTGAAATTGGCTAAAAGTACATCTGTGAAGAAATAGACTCTATCCACACAATAAAACCACTGACATGTCTTGCATCTATAGACGCTTCAAAGTTCAAAGACATAAACCAGAGAAAAATACACCCCAAAAATTAAAAAATCAACTAGTTTTTGCTTGCTGCACCAGCAATTCCATGTGACCTCAGTTCTTCGATTAAAGAATTCAAATCAGAGTAAGATGATCCACCTTCTTCAACAGCCTTCTTTGCCTTTTTCCCAATCTCTCTAGCACTGCTTCTTATTTCCTCTGCTTCTGCCCCAACCATTATTCGAATCACTGCCTTCTCTATCGCTTCGTTCTTGATGCTATCTCCCACAAATCTGGCCCATTGTTGAGCATCGGCAACAACTCCAATTCTCAATATTTGGTTTACAAACTTTTCATTGAAGAATTGCTCAGCGGAAACTGGCCATGTAACCATTGGAAGCCCAGCAGAGACTCCTTCCAAGGTAGAATTCCATCCACAATGAGTCACAAATCCTCCAACAGCTTCATGATCAAGAATCATCATCTGGGGTGCCCAACCTCTTATAATTAGACCCTTCCCTTTCACTCTTTGCTCAAACCCATCAGGCAGCCATTCTTCTTTTCCTCCATCATTCTTTTCTTTCCTAACCACCCAAATGAATTGCTGCTCAGAAGCCTCAAGACCTATTGCTATTTCCTTTAGCTGGGAATCACTGAAGTTTGCCATACTTCCAAAACATACATAAACGACCGAATCAGGTTTCTTCGAATTAAGCCATTCAAAACATTCGTGGAAATCAATGGAGGCTTCCTTTCCCCTTTGTGCTTTATCTTCAGTGTCCTGGTTGCATAGTGAAACCGGGCCTATCTGCCAAGCCTTCCGTCCAAGCACCTCCTTGTCAAAGTTTGCATAAGCCGGTTCAAGCGCATAGAAGCTATTGAAAACAGCCCCAAAACTCGTCAGCTCTGCTTCTAGTACTTGTTCATACATCTTCGTTGCATATGTTTAAACATTTTGTGTAAAAAAATCTGGCAGTTGCTTTCTTGTTAACTTGATCTCATCAGGGAAGTTGGGGATGATAAATGGTTCTGTATCTGATGAAACTTTTTTGTGAGGTTCGTATAGTCTCAGACATTTAATTGTACACGTAGAGAAAAAACTCGTTGAATGCAAAATAAGCCTTGGTATGCCAAACTTTTTAGCAACACCAGTGGTCCAAGGAAACAAAGTGCTGGACACAAGGCAATCAGGAGCATAGTCTTGAATAAGTTTCTCGAGTGGTTGCTCTAGCATGGCAGTAGCCTGATAGAATTTCGTCCGAAGATCAAGTGAAGTAGCCAATTGGTAGCTCTCACATCCTATGGGCAATCCAACCTCAACACAAGGGAAATCGATGACTAGAACATTCATATCTAACCCCATGGTTTTGCTTTTTTCAATGGTTTTGGAGAACAAGGAAGCATTCAGAGGAGTGGTGATTATGCTTATTTTCAAACCACGCAAAGCAATTTGCTTGGCCATGTCCATGGCTGGGATCAGGTGTCCTGAAGCCAGGAATGGTAAGAAAAACAAGTGAAGCTGGCGCTTTTCACTTTCCATAATGGTGATGAAGAAGAGGAAGAAGAGGAAGAAGAAGCAAAACTAACAGATTCTGAAAACTTATAGCAACAAGTAATCTTTCGATTTCTGATTCTGGCCAGTTATGGTAAAATTGGAACTTATAGGTAGGCTTATACTGGGGTTTAATTTTTCCAGAAAGTAAGAATAATGAAGTAAAAGACTGGATCAAAGAGTAACCAAAAAGATAATATGAAAATAATAAAAGAATAGGATTAGACAAGAGAACGACAAGGTAACTCGTTTGTTTGTGCGAACCCCAAGTCATGAGCCATTTTGTCTTCGAGTCTTCACTGTCAATTGTAGAAAAATGGGCATTTTCTTCTATTTGTGACATATTCTCTTATGTCATGCAAATAGCGATGGAAACATTTAATATTAGGAGCATTTTACTCTGATTTGTGATGCTGGATAAACTTTGATTCTTTATCAAATTCGCATCTTAAATGACTTTAAAATTGACCTAAAAATTATTATAACAAAAAAATAGTTTAAAATTGAGAGTCTTTTGGGTAAATATTGTAAAAAATGGAGTTTTTTGTTGTTATAGGCACTGTTTCAAGTTATTTAGGAGCATGAGGAGAGAGAGTGAAGTTCAGCAACAGTGTTGCCGAAATTCTAACAAAAGTATGAGAGAGAAAATGAAAAAACAGGAGAGAGAAATTTTGGAATTTCGGCAACACTGTTACCGAAATTCCTTCTGCCCAGCTGTTGCTAGAGTGAGTGCCAAGCGCGAGTGCCCGAAGCCAAAAAAAAAAAAAATTTATTTTGGCAATCCCATTACCGAAAATGAGGGAAAAGTAAAATAAAATAAAAATAAAAATAAAAAAGATTTTTGGCAATCCCATTGCTGAAAATGAAAATGGAGGGAAAATGTAAAAAAAAAAAAAAAAATTGTTTTTTTTGGCAATCCCATTGCCGAAAATGAAGGAAAAAAGTAAAAAAAAAAAAAAACAAAAATTGTTTTTTGGCAATTCTATTGCTGAAAATGGGGAAAAAGTAAAAAAAAAAAAATGCTATGTCCACAACATTTTTATAACAAATCATAAGTGGTTAGTTGTTATTGGTTCAAATTTGAACCTAACACTAAGATTACTTTTTTACCCTAACAATAACAACCTATAACAATTTACCACCTAGGATTTGTTGTAAAAATGTTATGAAAATGTTGTGGACATATCATTTTTAAAAAAAATTATTTTTTTGGCAATCCCATTGCCGAAAATGGAGGGAAAAAAGTTTTTTAAAAAAAAAAATTTGTTTTTTTGGCAATCCCATTGCCGAAAAAGGAGGAAAAATTAAAAAAAAAAAATTGTTTTTTGGCAATCCCATTGCTGAAAATGGAGGGAAAAAGTAAAAAAAAAAAATTGTTTTTTTGGCAATCCTATTGCCGAAAATGGAGGGGAAAAAAATTGTTTTCCTCCATTTTCGGCAATGGGATTGCCAAAAAACCTTTTTTTTTTTTTTAAACATTCTCCCACCTTTTTCGGCAATGGGATTGCCAAAAAAAAAAACAATTTTTTTTTTTACTTTTTTCCCTCTATTTTCGGCAATGGGATTGCCAAAAAAATAATTTTTTTTAGAAATGATATGTACACAATATTTTCACAATATTTTTACAACAAATCCTAGGTAGTAAATTGTTACAGGTTGTTATTGTTAGGGTAAAAAAGAAATCTTAGTGTTAGGTTTAAATTTGAATCAATAACAACTAACCACTTATGATTTGTTGTAAAAATGTTGTAGACATAGCATCTTTTTTTTTACTTCCCCTCCCCCCATTTTCAGCAATAGAATCACCAAAAAACAATTTTTTTTTTTTTTTTTTTACTTTTTCCCTTCATTTTCGGCAATGGGATTGCAAAAAAAAAAAAAAATTTTTTAATTTTCCCTCCATTTTCGACAATGGGATTGCCAAAAATCTTTTTTTTTTCTTTTTTTTTTCTTTTTTTACTTTTCCCTCATTTTCGGCAATGGGATTGCCAAAGTACTTTTTTTTTTTTTTTTGCTTCAGGCACTCGCGCTTGGCACTCACTCAAGCAGTGGCTGGACAGAAGAAATTTCGGTAACAGTGTTGCCGAAATTCCAAAATTTATCTCTCCTGCTTTTTCATTTTCTCTCATACTTTTGTTAGAATTTCGGCAACACTGTTGCCGAAATTCACTCCCTCTCCTCATTCCCCCTAAATAACTTGAAACAGTACCTATAACAACAAAAAAACTCCATTTTTTACAATATTTACCCAAAAGACTCTTAAAATTGATGTAGAATTATTATAAAAAAAATAAAAAAAAATAAAAGAAAAAGAAGAAGAAGAAGTGTTATAGAGTTTGTGCTTGAACCAACCGTGATAGAGGGTGTCTAGCTGTCTGCTGTTGGGGAGAGTATACAAAGAGACTCCAATTAAGTAGTTACAGATACCATTTAATCAAAAAAGCTTAGACTTAATTATGAGTATAGACTCAATTACATTCATAAACATAAGAGTATAGATTAAATTACATTCATAAAATATATATATATATACTAAAACTCGCTTTCTAAGTTTCATCATTTTTCATTTCAGTCCTATAAATTTAAGTTTTGCCATTTCAGTTCTATAAGTTTTATTTCTTCCCTATTAAGTCATCCGTTAATGTGCTTATAGTTTATAGCGTTAACTTTTATTTTATTTTCATATATATTTCTTAATTTTAGAAAAAACATTAATAAAAAAAGACTTCAAAGCCCAATGGAACAACAACCACCACCTTAAGTATATCGAGTACATACAAAAGGCTCGCACGCAGGGAATCACCGCTGTCACTTTACCCGACTGAAAACCCTTGCTTGATTATCTCACCGGCAAAGTCTCCTCCTCCAATTCGGTACAATTAAATGACATCATTAACCTAAACCCCCAAAAATTCCCCAATTTGCCCCTAAATTCTTCTATTATAGTGTTCAAGCCATTTCCCCCAAATTTCTTTGAATAAAATAACACCCAATTGCCTGAACATGAGATTGTTGATTTCACGGCGGTGATGGTGACCTCGATGGAGCGGTCGTTGAAGGATTGAGAGTTGTTGTTGGAGTGTAAGCAGAGGGATTAAATTATGTAATTTAAATATTTTAATTAAACTATGTTTTCATATATATTTTACTATGTACTGCTATTTAAAAAAAAAAAGACATTATATATTTCATTACATAAAACTTATAACATAGAAAATACTTTTAAATTATGGTGTTCTTAAGACTAAGTGATGTGATTCCAAAATTATAGGACTATAGGATTCCTAAAACTAATCTTCTGAAAAAAAAAAAAAAAAAAAAAAAAAAAAAAAAAAAAAAAAAAAAAACTTAAAATTAAGAGATGTGCTTCCATAATAATGATAGGAATGAGATGCTTTTTCAAACCAAATTCATAGAAATGCTCCTTAAAAAATTTTAAAAATATAACAAAAAAATATTTAAAAAAATTACATGGTAATTGATTTCTGTGAAGTCAAGTACCATTAAAAAAAACCAAACACCTACTTAGTTTAGCCATTTAAAAAAAACGACAGTCATTTAACATGACATCTCTCTCCTTCTAATACTTGCATCCATTTTCAATACTACTCACTAATCTCACCTCTCTCTCTCTCTCTCTCTCTCTCTCTCTCTCTCTCTCTCTCTCTCTCTCTCTCTCTCTCTCTCTCTCTCTCTACATGGATCTGCTCTTGACGGTCCATGACTACATGATCCGAAACGAGCTAGATCGGATTGTCCTGTACAATGACGAGTTCCGGTTCGGGTTAATCTAGTACCAATCAACTACACGCCAACTATAGATCAAGTCAAAAAATCTAAAGATTTACTAGAAAACATGACCATAAGAAACTATCTTCATGTATTGTATGACTTTTTTTTTACTAGCAGATGACATCTCTTTGCCATCATTACACAAAGAAAAATATCACAACATCATTAACTAAATGGAAGGATGAGATATGCACGCCTGAAGCTTGGTGGATTCTTGTAATCAGTAAGGTGCTAGTCATACCATACTTCGTAAAAAGATATAGATGCTCGAATTAATAAAGTTGTACATATCCATGCATTATTGAGACTTGTGTTGCACCTCAAGTCAAATGAAGCAACAGGAACTAGGGAGTCATACGAAAACACAATTTTAATTGATTCAACTAGGCAAGAGACTGTCAACGTTTGCTATTTCACTTCACACTCTTCCCCTTTCTTAATTACTAAGAAAGGCTCTGATGACTCTTCTTTTACAATAATGCATACAACCAAACTTTACATGGTGAGTACAATAATTGGCTTACACTTCAGATAACTGTTCAATAACTTGTCTGACATTTCAGACAACTCGGATGCTGCATTTAGGGCCTGTTTGGATAAGCTGTTTCAAAAGGTGCGTTTTAAAAATTAGCGTTTTTAAAACGTGCGTTTTGAAAACTCCATTTTAAAAACCATAGATAAGTGTTTGGTTAAAATGTGAAAATATGCGTTTTCTATTTTTAAAACCATATTAAGCGTTTGGAAAAGCTGTTTTAAAAATAGCTGTTTTGAGTGTAAATTCCTAAAAATGACTTAACTATTTTTTGAAGGTTATATTGTCATTTTTCCTGTGATCAGTGTTCTTTTATTATTGAAAATATGTAATTAAGCTTAACAATTAATTAATAATAACAACAATAATGATGTTTTTGTTGTTGAAATTCATGGAGAGAAGTTTATCAAATTTAAAATATTAAAAATAACTCATCAAGAAAAAGATATTAAAATGATTAGGAAAATAATTATATTGAAATGTTAATTGCCAACAATATCAATACTAGACAATCCATTATAATAATAAAAAAAGTTCTTATCCGAAAAATTAAAACCAAATCACCAAAACAGAAATAATAAAAATATTGTTTACAACCCACAAATGGATCGAGCTATTTTGTCACGAACAAATTTCATCTCCTCATCTTGTATATTTTCAACGTTTGCCTGTCTTCTACTACCTTCTCCACTACTATTGCTTCTTGGTCTGTCCAAGTCATGTTTATCCCAATTGAATCCCTCATCTTCCCTGTCATGTTTTCTAATAAAATTATGCAAAACACAAGTAGCAACTATAATGTTTCTTTGGTGCTTAATGTCATAAGGTGGCATTTGCTTCAAAATTTTCCATTTATTCTTCCACACTCCAAAGGTTCGCTCAATTGCACTTCTAAGTGATGAGTGAACATAATTAAATCTCTCTTCTATGTGATTCCCTTGACCAGCTCGTCGAAAATCTGAAAGATGATACCTCTGTCCCTTATAAGGTGGCAAATATCCTTTCCTTAAGGGGTATCCAGCATCTACTAAATAATATTTTCCTAGTAAAAGAAAAAAAAATGTAAGATGTACATAAATAATATCCTTCATACGTATTTAATATATAAAAATTTTATATACCTAGTGGTGGTTTTGGAAAGTTGATAGATTGTAGACGAATAGCATCTAAGAAAATACGTGTATCATGTGCTGCACCCTCCCATCCAGCCATAACAAATGTGAAAAGTAAATCAAAATCACATGCTGCCATCACATTAATAGATGTCACACCCTTTCTATTATAATATGGAGCTTTCTTGTCGTCTCCAACAACAACTTGAATATGTGTACCGTCAATAGCACCAATGCAGTCCTAAAATAGAATATAAATTTTAGTTACTTAGAAAATAATCCTAACAAATATTAGAAACAAATTAGAATTTATGAAATGAATACCTGAAAGTGTGGCATGTACAATGGATTCTTCTGTATATGTCTTGGAACTACACTAAATGTAGGGTCAGAAGGCTTGAAGATATCCATTGACATTATGTTTAGTCGTTTCAAAACTCTATGAAAATGTCTGTGTATAGTCTCACCAGAATGTTGGAATCTTTCTTGAACCATCCTATAACAAGCTCCTTGTCCAAGTATCATTAAACATATACCTACTGACTCTTCAAGCCTAATATGCCTTGTGTGCTGAAGTCCATATGTATGTTGTAAAACATTACACAATTGAAGGAAAACATGTGGCTTCATTCTAAACATTTCGTAACACTTCATTTCATTACCCGTCAAACAATCCATCAACCACATATAGCCAGTTTGTTCAGAATCTCCACAAGGTTGTTTATCAATATATTTCATATAATATGTCATTGCAACATGACATCCAGCAACAGCAAGATCATATAATTCCTCATCATCATATTCATCATTTTCCACATCATAAGAATAATCTTCATCACTATTATCAATATGATCATTGTAATCCATAGGTATATCACCTAAAATATTATAGCAATAAATTAGATAAATCACAATAAAGAAAATGAGTAAACATTTAAAATTATGTAACTATATAAATTAAAATAAGTATCTACCATTACAACAAAAGCCCACAAAAGTATCTACCCTGACATAGGGCAAAAACCATTACAATTGTTCACTGGACCAAGGGATTGATTTTTGAATGACACTACATTGTCTTATATTACCATAGACTTAAGCTAAGCGAAACTATTTTCCAAGATATTATGTTCTACTATGGAAGAAGGGAAAGTGAGAAATCTATACTCTTCAGGGGCTGTATCAGCAATAGTAATGCAAGAAAGATAATAAGAAAAGAGAAGAGAAAAGAAGAAAATGAACAATAAGGTCAGTGTGCCTTAATACTCAAAATGCTCAATATTTTTATTAATCAACTCAGTACAATACGATGCATAAGAATCTAGATCTTATCTTTTTTTAAGATAACTAGAATCCTACTATGACTAGTAAACAAACTCCTAATTAGACTAGTAAACTAAAATCCTAATAAGGTGATAAAACACCCTAAGAGCCCAACAAGTTAAAACACCCTAACAACCACATTATTCAAAGGATAAAACAACAACAGAATTAAAAACATCTCTCTCTTCCATAAAACATTACTCAAAGGATAAAACATAAAACACCCTAAGTGCCAAAGTAGTGCCCTCCTAACAATCTTGCCTCCTCTTGCAGAAACTGAAGTTGTAAATATGGCTCTTCCATCACGACAAACATCTCTCTCTTCTCTCGTTTCTGAAAAATACGTGCTGCCATGAAGTAGAGTTCGGAACCCTTCTCAATGCCATCTAAGGTGCACACGCGTTCCATGACATTATGAATAGTACTACTTGGCTCCACTGAAAAGACTGAGTTCCTTAACTCCACAACATCACAAATACGACTAAGTTGTTGTGTCAACTGTAATGCCGTTCCTCCTTTCTTCCCTTTGCTTTGTGTGGATGATGGTAGAACTCGCTTCTTTCCTTTGTTTTGTGTTGGGTTAGGTGGTTGTGTGAGGTTGGGAGTCTCATCTTCATGAATGTCATCATCATCATTTGGAGAAAACGAGTCAGCAGAAATATCACCTAACCCCTCCTTAGGTGTCTCAAGATTATCAGGTAACACACCTGAAGTGGGGGCCCATGCTAAATCTCCTATGGCCGCAATGTCCTTAAACATAATGTCTAATAAGTCAACATTCTCCAAACCTTTCTCTCGGAATTTTGCAGCTTCGGGAACCTCCTACAATTTTGAATATTTTCATTAATAACTCAACTAGCATAGTTAATCTACTAATACAAAATATGTACAATGGGTTATACAAAACATACCATTAGTTTCCTCTCCCATCACTCATCAGTTGCAGCTATTGTTCCTTTGGCTGCATCCCATCCCAATCCAGTTTCACTTCCCTTCAACTTATTCCAAAGTACCCAATCTTTCTTCAAACTATCCCATTTATGCTTATACTTCGCCCTAGGATATTCCTTTCCAGTTTTCTTTTCAAAAGTTGCTATAATATTTGCCCAACCTTTTTTACTAAAGTGGGTATTAGGTCGATTACCCTTAAATACCTCATCCACACAAGCTTCACAAAAGATAGTCGTTACTCTTGATGGCCATTGAACTCTAACATTTGAGCTATTTTGGGATTGTTTGGTGTTGGGATTTGAAGTCTCCTTGTTCTTAACCATCTAAACAAAATATAGGCTTATTAATAACAATGTTCAACCAAATATGTAAAAATTCCAATGCTTTTACAAACAATACTCTGTTATAGGTAAAACAATTTCACACATAATAAACTAGCAATACATTTTAGTTCATAATTAGTAAATGGCAGAACTAATCTTTGTGTTTAATCCTTCATTTGGCTGAATTGTAAAATTGAAAAGAAACAACAAAACAATAAACTAGCTACCCAAAGCAAATAGTAGCAGCAACAGTAGTGTCAAGTAAATAAACTAGCTGCCCAAAGCAAACAATTTCACACAATAAACTATCTAAATTTTTTTTTCCTTCACACCCAATCTTTGTTTTTTATTCTTTATTTGGCTGAATCGTAAAATTGAAAAGAAACAACAAAACAATAAACTAGCAGCCCAAAGCAAATAGCAGCAGCAACAATAGTGCCAAGTAAATAAACTAGCTGCCCAAAGCAAACAATTTCACACAACTATTTATGGAACGGTTTATGTATATGTATGCACATTCCATTCCTAATATGTGTTTATTTTGTAATCAACTTTTACACAGTTGAATCAAACCCAACTCAAATTCCAAGGGAATCTTGTTAATGACTTCATCTATGCATATTTAAAACTCACCTTAGATATTTTAAAGCTTGGACCGAATGGATAGTTTTAGCCATTATGGACCAAATGCTAGAGTTCAAATCCAATTGTTTTAAAAAAATTGCAGAAAATGGAAAGCATTTCAGGGAACATTCTTGTTGATGTCAAACTAAGTCACCTGATCTAAAATCAAAATCACATTGAATGATATGGTACTAGCCATGGAAAGGACAAAAAAAGAAGAATCATGTCTATACAAATATCATTGACAAATGAATTATAAAGTGAAATTAGCTAAAATTATACTAGCAATTATATGTGCAAAATCTATCTAGCACTCCCTTATTTGAAATTTCCATGAAAGAGAAGCATTTAGAGGACCTAAAAATAATGAATAACAAATAATGACATCATTTAGCAAACTCTAATATTTGGGACCAAAGGTTATTGTTGATGGTATAACTTTTCTTTGGGACTAGGAGGCAGGGGTGGGAGTTTTTCTAGGGAAACCAAACAACAATGCCATGGCAATGTTAGTAGTTATTGATACTAGTCTTTTTGTACAGTATAACAATTCACATGAACACAGTCACTTCCTTTAATTTGAAGCTATTTTCTGTGTGTCCCTTGCCCGTTTGGTAAAACGGTTTCAAACCACACTTTTTCAAAGTACAATTTTTTAAATTCGATTTTTTTCAAGGTACAATTTTTCAAGCTACCTAGTTTTCAAAAAAGCTGAAAATTAAGCTGTTCAAACAGTCTACAAGTCGTTCAAATATATCATCTACATCATAGAAAGCTTATCTCTTTGTTAATGTCCTTACTTCAATTCTTTTATGCCTCACCCCTATAATAAATTTCCAGTGATTCTATATACAGTGGAAAGCCCCTCTAAATTAATCCTAGTTAATTTTATACAATTGGCCACTTTATATTTCTGGTCACCCAAGCCATGCTATATCTGAGTTTTGACAATCATGGTGATAGTCCTCTATATGGTGTGTGTGTGTGTGTGTATATATATATATAATATGAGTTTCATCCTTCACATATTTTGGTCTTCAATTTGCTATTTCCTATTACCGAAAGTTTGTTTTATTTAATGATAAACATATTAATAGCTCTACAACCAATGATAAGAAGGAACTAAGTTAGAAAGAGTTTGTTTGAGAGAAACAAAATGACAAGACAATGAGAATGAAGAAGAGAAGGCTTACTAGCACGAAAAAGCTGAGGAAAAGAAACAACAATCTTTGTTTTTTTTTCTTCACAACCAATCTTTGTTTTTTATTCTTTATTTGGCTGAATCGTAAAATTGAGAAACAACAAAACAATAAAGCCCAAAGCAAACAGCAGCAGCAATAATAGTGCCAAGTAAATAAACTAGCTGCCCAAAGCAAACAATTTCACACAATAAACTATCTGACTTTTTTTTTCTTCACAACCAGTAAATAAACAGCAGCAGCAACAACAACCTGTAATATTCTTCAAACCCATATACTTTTCAACAAGAAAAAACGAATCCCATCCAATCCAAATGGTTTTGATCAAACTCATCTGTCTGAAATTGTTTTAAAAACGTCACAAGCAATAAAGAAACAACAGCAGCAACAACAAATCACTTAGACATGTAAGTTCTAATATTTTGAGTTTATTCAGTCATCTAAACTAACATGCAAAGCCCAAATCAATAAAATTATTTCAGAGATGGGTAATGGAGAATGTTTACCTGAAAATCGTGATGCAGAACAATGACAGCAATTGGAGAGAGCAACTGAGCAATAACAGAGAAGAAATCAGTGAATATCGTGAAATTGATGAGGAGAGAACCAAGACTGATGAGATGAGAATGTTTACCTGGAAATCGTGATGCAGAACAACGGTGGCAATCGAAGAGAGCAACTGAGCAATAACAGAGAAAAAAGATGTGAATAGGGAGAATATGACGAGGAGAGAACCAAGACTGATGAGATATACATATATATGGAGGGGATAGGCTAGGATTTTGGTAAAAATTTCCTAACCCGCGCGATACAATTAGCGGTTTCCCAATCGTCCCAACCGCGCGATGCTGAAAAAGCAGTAGAAAATTTCATTTTCGGAATCGCTAAAATCTGCGGAATTGAAAACGCAGTCCCGCAGATATCGCCTAGCCAAACACAATCCCAGAATCGCATTCGGCGAAACTGCCGTTCTGTGCAATGTAAACGCCTAAACAAATGGGCCCTTACTTTCATAAAGACTCGAAGGATGCAGATGCACTACATGGATCATTTGACATAGTTGGCTGCTACACACATCAGACGGTCAACAATAAATTAAGTTTCAAATACTTGAGCACTTATCAATCAGCATTCTAGAATCAAAATCAGCTCTACCTTCATCCTACGCTTTTCATGTGGCTGTCATTCACATACCGAGAGCTTAATGGCTACAGAAAATTTGGGCCATCCACACAAAGCAAACATGTGAAGCTTTGAACTAGAAATGGGTGGGGTGCGCCAGGCCCGAGCTATAGTGCAACGCTTGGGCGACGCTTAAGAGCCCCAGTAGCAAGCTACTGTGGTGGGCTCTTCCCCTCAAGAAATAAATTTAATATCGTGTGGGCCGATGACCCACATATCAGATATTAAACTGATAAGAACAGATACTACACTTGATCTTAGCCAAAAGGCCGAGAAAGGTATGAGTGTTTCTGTCACACATGCCATCTTTTAATGCCCAACACGTCTTGGTTTTCCACTTCTAGAGGCAGTGTGGGACAATACTGCGGTAACCTATATACACTTCTTTTTTACATCTAATTTTGTAAGGCTGAGATTTCAAATACAAGCTCAATTAACATATTCGATTCTTGTTATTGAGCCTGATTAGGCTATTGTGTCTAAAACAGATTGAAACTTTGTGTATAATAAATAATTTACGAGATTATCAAAATGATGCAGCGTACTGTCCAGAGAGAGAGAGGAAAAAAAAAAAAAAAAAAGAAGAAAAATAATAAAGAAATTTTTGCAGCATTAGTGGCAGGATATGTAGCCTGTTACCATTGTAAGGATGATGGATGCTAATGACAGCATTCAATATGTTACGATTCCCAAGATGATTGTGGCTTCTACAGATTCAATATAGAAACATTATGGTTTAGAGTTAATTTATACATGACACAAGGAACATTATTCTTTAATCAAATAATAATATCTTTTAAATAATTTACTTTTATGAATATTTTCATTTAAACATTTTGAAAGTAAAAAGAACGTTTGAAGTTTTAAACTATATCATTTTTTAAGTAAAAACTAGTCGCGGACCCACGCGTTGCGCGTGATTATTTTTTAAGGTGGTCTCATTATTATTATTATTTTGTAATTTGAACTAATTTAATGAAAAGTAATGCACTTCATGATCATATTTATCACAAGATAATTTTTTATTATTGTAGAATTGTTTTATTTAAAATTTGAAACCTAAATTCTACCATAGTCGATTGACTACTTTTTACATCTCTAAGTCAATTAAACACGTTTTCCATGCTACATGTAAACCTTCTAATCCATAAGGGTTGAAACAATGTGGGTAATATTTTTTTCTATGGAAGTTAAAAAAATTAAAATTCATCTTGTCTTGATGTTTTCTAAAAATTAAATTTGGCGATGTTCTGTCAATAATTGTGAAAATTCCAAGCAATAATTAATTCATGTTACATGTTCATGCATTGATTGTATAATTGTATGATTGATTTGGGTTGTAATTTATAAGTTGAATATGGTGGTGTATATCCAAAAGTGTGTGATTTATAGAGTAGCTATAGTTATAGTAATTAAAAATTGGGTTTTCATTGTCTTTTAAGTTAATAAAAACCTTACATTTTTTTCAAAAAAATCTTTACATATTTTTTTAACATGAATCTTTGCATATACCTTAATAAACTCTATACATTTCATTTTCTTAGATGTAGAAAAAAAAAAGACATTTATTCCATAATAATAGTGGATAATTAGTTTTTTCATGATCTTATTTATAATGTTTCTTACTATTATTATAATTTACTAGCTAGTAATTTTCATAATAGAGGCATTAAATTAGAGTTAAATTCTTAGAACCTTTCATTAGATTTTAAGAGCCATGGTGTGTGAAGAATATAAGCATTTAAGAATTTTTTATATTTTATTATTTATAAATAATGTTAAATGAAATGTCAAAAAAATATGATTTTGAAAATTTTCATCTTTATTTCTTATATATTTCTATTATTATAGAAGAACGTCTTCATTTTAGTTTTGATAATAAATATGATTTTCTAGATTAGAGTTTGTTTACTTTCAAGTTTAAATTTTATATGATTGTAATTAATTGTTGATTATATGATTTAATAAAGTGAATTTAGCGATGTATTTATTTGTATTGTAAATTTTTAATAACATTTGTAAGTTCATCTTTAATTAATTTTTTACTCCTTTAGCCATTAGCCTCTTTGTTTTCCAATTAACGGTTACTAATTAATTTATTTAACTGACATTTGATTTCTTTTACTAATCTATTTCTCTCTCTCTTCATTAACATCCTATTGTTTCCCAAATTTGATGATAATTCTAATGTACTAAATATGCATATTGTAACGTTTATTTTTATTTTTATTTTATTTTATTTTATTGCCATGAAGTTAGTATATCCATAACTATTAGTTTATTTTATGATATTTTTGGTTTGATATTATTATTATTATTATTATTATTATTATTATTATTATTATTATTATTATTATTATTATTATTATTATTATTATTATTATTATTATAAATTTAGTGTTTCTAAAATAGCATGTGTTTTGTATTCTCTTTTTCTATTGATGCATTGTAACGTTTTATGGGAATACTTTATAAGAAAATTTTTTATTCTATTTTTCTAATTGAGTGTTTCTAAATTGATATTTGTTTTGTATTTCATTTTTCTATTGATGCAGTATACCATTGCATGGGAAAACTTTCTAAGAATAATTTTTATTTATTGAATTTAAAAAAATATTATACATTTAATTTAAAAAACATGAGACAAAATATAAATAATTATAATATGGAGGATGTTGCTAAATTTAAATGTTGAATAAAATAAGATGAGAAGAAAAATAGTAAGAATAAAATGTATAGCAATAAACACCATAATATTTTAGTTATGCTATGTAATAAAATAATATTATATTTTTATTTACTATCTTGATAATGCAATAATATAACATTTAAAAACCAATGAGAATTAAAAAAAAAAAATTAATAACATAGAACACAAAACTAAATTGTATCAAGCTAGATTACCATTCAATTCCAATTTTAGCAAACTGACTGACTTCTAGTAGTCTAAAACCGATTTCTGCGATGCATTTGGTGGAGCTTTTAATATTGTATCAATATGTTTTGATGGTCAACCTGTTACACTAAAATAAAAAATATATATAAAAAATTGAAGATATATATATATATAGAGAGAGAGAGAGAGAGAGAGAGAGAGAGAGAGGTTTTTGTGTGTGGAAAAATATAAATTATGCATAGAATAAGAGAGGGAATGACAATTTTATAGTATAAGGATAAGAATATGAAGTGTCAAAAATAAAGGAAGATAAAAAGATAGAATAATAGTAATATTGAGATTAGTGGGGATATGAAAAGTTAAAATGGAATGAGAAAGGTTGAAGAAAGTTAAGGTAGAGAGTAGTGGGGATATGAAAAGTTAAAATGGAATTAAAAATTTAATAATAAATAAGAATAGTTAATAATAAGATAAAATAAATATGATATTTTGATTGTAATATAATAGAGTTTTTAATTCACTATAAATGTATAAAAAATTTGAAAAAAAATTGATAAAGACATGGCTGCAATAAAATAATATTATATTTTTATATACAATCTTTATAATGCAATAATATAACATTTAAAAATCAATGAGAATAAAAAAAAAGAACAAAAAACAACATAGAACACAAAACTAAATTGTATCAAGCTAAATTACCAATCAATTCCAGTTTTAGCAAACTGACTGACTTCTAATAGTCTAAAACTAATTTCTGCGATGCATTTGGTGGAGCTTTCAATATTACATCAGTATGTTTTGATGGTCAACCTATTACACTAAAATAAAAAATATATATCAAAAATTGAAGAAAACAAAATATATATATATATATATATATAGAGAGAGAGAGAGAGAGAGAGAGAGAGAGAGAGAGAGAGAGAGAGAGAGCTTTTGTGTGTGGAAAAATATAAATTACGCATGGAATAAGCGAGGAAATGACAATTTTATAGTATAAGGATAAGAATACGAAGAGTCAAAAATAAAGGAAGATAAAAAGATAAAATAATAGTAATATTGAGAGTAGTGGGGATATGAAAAGTTAAAATGGAATGAGAAAGGTTGAAGGAAGTTAAGGTAGAGAGTAGTAGAGATATAAAAAGTAAAAATGGAATTAAAAATTTAATAATAAATAAGAATAGCTAAAAATAAGATAAATTAAATATGATATTTTGATTGTAATATAATAGAGTTTTTAATACACTTTAAATGTAAAAAAAATTGGAAAAAAAATTAATAATGACATGGCTGCAATAAAATTATATTATATTTTTATATATAATCTTTATAATGCAATAATATAACATTTAAAAATCAATGAGAATAAAAAAAATATCAACATAGAACACAAAACTAAATTGCATCAAGCTAGATTACCTCTAGTCAATTCTAATTTTAGCAAACTGACTGACTTCTAGTAGTCTAAAACCGATTTCTACGATGCATTTGATGGAGCTTTCAATATTGCATCAGTATGTTTTGATGGTCAACCTGTTACACTAAAATAAAAAATATATATCAAAAACTGAAGAAATATATATATATATATAAAGAGAGAGAGAGAGAGAGAGAGAGTTTTGTGTGTGGAAAAATATAAATTACGTATGGAATAAGAGAGAGAATGGCAATTTTATAGTATGAGGATAAGAATATGAAGAGTCAAAAATAAAGGAAGATAAAAAGAATAAAATCATAGTAATATTGAGAATAGTGGGGATATGAAAAGTTAAAATGGAATTAAAAATTTAATAATAAATAAGAATAGCTAATAATAAGATAAATTAAATATGATATTTTGATTGTAATATTTTAGAGTTTTTAATTCACTTTAAATATATAAGAAATTGGAAAAAAAATTGATAATGACATGGCTGATGACGTGGCTTAATGTGAGCATAGCAACATTAAATGCTACGCTTCAGCTTTTAGTAATATATAGATTTTACAAAGTGACATGATCGATTAGTTTCACATTAATAATAATACAAATTTTACTACATATAATTCTTACAAATTTATATTTATATATAATATTTAAAAATTGAAGCATAGCATTTATTATTGCTACTCTACTTTGATCCATTCAGTCAATTGGGTCCACTTTGGTCAATTCAGTCAATTCGGTCCAATTCAGTTTTATTCGGTCCATTTTATTCAACTTCAGTACATTCACTTGGTCCACTTTGATCTTTTTGGTAAATTGGTCCATTTCGCTCTATTTAGTCCAATTCAATCTTATTCTGTCTATTCAATCTAACTCGGTCTTATCGGTCCAATTTAGTCTTACCCAGTCTACCTTAGTCCATTCCATCAACTTAGGTCTATTCGGTCTTATTCCGACCGTTCGTTCCAATTCTATCTTATCGGTCCATTTAGTCCATTCCATCTATTTTGGTCTATTCGGTCCTATTCTGTCCACTTCAATCTAGTTCGGTCTATTTGGTGGAGTTCAGTCCAATTCGATCCGCTTCAGTCCTTTCGGTACATTTAGTAGACTTCAGTCCACTTTGATATTATTCAATCCAATACAGTCACATTTGGTCCACTTCGTCCAATTTTGTCCACATCTATCCATTTGGTTCACTTTAGTTATATTTGGTCTTATTTGGTCTTATTTGGTCCATTTTGGACTACTTATGCCTTAAATGTACTCTTTTTGTAGGTTGCTTTTCTAGTTTTGGGTTGATTTTTTTTCCACAAAATTTTTTGGGTCAAACTCTTTAGTTTTGGCTAAAAATTAGGCATTAGAAATTAGAGATAGGGCTCTAAAAATGAAATAAAAATAATAAATATTCCAAAGATTATCATAAAATTCAATTTTCAATAATATAGGCATTATCAGCATCACATCATCAACCTAGTTTCAATATTTTCTTCCACTTTTTTAATAGTTTTTCTCCTTATTAATTTCCTATTTTACAATTACACATTCTGCAACATTTACTTATTTTTACCTTTTTATTTCCTCGCTACTCTATACTTTAACTTTACAATTTCTCCATCCCTTCATTTTCCTTTTATTTTGACTCTTCTTCTCCCAGTATTTTTTTACTATAAAAGTTTGTTATTTTCTCTTCTATTCAATCCATATTTTGCTTACACAAAGAGGTAAATACTCTCTCTCTCTCTCTCTCTCTCTCTCTCTCTCTCTCTCTCTCTCTCTCTCTCTCTAAATATATATATATATATATATATTCTTTCTTTTGGTGGATTTTTAATTTAGATTGATGAATTTTTATGTTTAACTCTATTTTAGGTTGATATAATTTGGTTATATTCTAATTTTTTTTCTTTGTTTGTTTTATGTTATCGTATGAAATTATTAAATCATTTAATGTCATTCTATTACATAACATGACTTGGATAATTTGATGTATGCAACTATACATTTTCTTTTGAATGTTCTTCTACTCATTTTCTGTTATATAATTTTGTTATTTGTCTCACATTCTCTTCCAAAAAATAGGTGATTATTCTCTCTCTCTCTCTCTCTCTCTCTCTCTCTCTCTCTCTCTCTCTCTCTCTCTCTCATTATTTTTTGCAACTCTACTTTAGATTGATGAATTTTTTTTGTTTTTTTTTTTTTTTTTGTCCCTACTTTTGGATGATACACTTTGGTGGTGTGTTTTGAGTTATTTATCACATGCACTCTCTATCCCTCTTTTAGTTTTGATTTGAGTTAATTTTTAGATTTTTTAGAAGTGAAAATTTGAGTTTCTATCAAAATAAAATCAACATGATTATGTATTTGAATGTGTCTATAAATTATTTGAATAATATCAATCATAAATTTGTGATGAAGTTTAGTTATCATGATAATTCTCTTAAGAGAATGAGAAATTCAAATAATTAATTTTGGAACTTATAAATTTTAGTTGTAAAAAAAATTAACCATTACACACTATACAAAAATTTGAATAATATAGATTACTTGAAAAAAAATAGTATTTCATTTTTATCAACAAAAAAATAATGGAATAATATCAATCAAACGCACCTAAGTTTTTCAACCAAAAAAAAACTCAGAATAATAGAATTATATATTTGTAGAGATGGAGAAATGAAAAATAATTTTACAAATAATATCTCCAGTACATTTTGGAGAATAAATCATACATTATATCACGTTACAAAATAGTTTTTATATTCCCACATGCAACTAGTACGAAATAATAACGGGAAAATTACATAAAAAGCCCACAATGTATACCATGTTTTAGATCAGGTCTCAAGTCTTTAATTTGATTGATTAAAGATCCAAAGTTATGATATTGTTTCAATTTAAGGCCCATTTCAGTCTACATTATATTTTTAATGTTGTTCTGGGCAATATCAGTGAAAAAATAAAAAGAGAAAACCATGGATTAAACTCTGTGTTCACCTAACCTAAGGCTTGCTTATAAATCAATATGGCTGTCATTGAACAGAGTGTGTAGAGAGAAGACTCTTTGTTTAGAGAGAGAGTTTCTTTGTAAGTGAGAAAATGATTGTTAGAAAATCAAAATTGATTAAAGTAAAATAGAAAATTAATTGACAAAATGTTTTATAAGTTTGGGACTTTAATTGACAAAATTAAAAACTTTGAGACCTTATTCGAAACAAGATGTAAACTCTAGTCTTGTTGTGTAATTTCCCCAAATAATCGTATTTAAATGCTTTAATATTTCATTTGTTAACTTCTTTCCCTAGTATAATTTTTTCCATTTTTCTTCAGTATGAATTTATAGACCATAGAGCTGTAGAAATTCAATACTCTTACTATTTCAACATCGAAAATGTTGCTTAAATGTTACATTTAGGACTCTGTTTCTACATAGATAGGTGCTACTGAGCCCTAAATTTGGGTTGCCATCTATAAAATTCTGTCTATTTTTTATTCGATTTTGATCAGTTTTATATATAAGTTCTTGTAATTTCAATCATTGTGGATCAAAGGTGTAATCAAGATTTAGTCGTACACTAATTTCTCCGCATTTGCAATGACACTAAGACACAAACAAAAAAATCATAAGACAATTTTTTGATAATAAATATTTTAATGGCAATACAGGTTGGGAAACAAGGCAAATTTTAATCAAACTCTGCTATGTAACGGTTCATCATTCCTATTACAAATATTTTTCCTAATTGTGGTTTGACTAGAATTGTTTCTGAAGATATTCAACAACATTTTTGTCCAACTGGAAAGCCTTGGCAAGAACATCAGGATTGATTGGAGGATTAGATCCAAAGACTGCATTTGCTATGGTGATCAACCCAGGATTCTGACTGCTAAGACCAGCAAAGGCAACAGCATTGGTCCTCCCTACGTTGAATTGGAAGTGAATGAGACCAATAGGGAATACAAAGACATCTCCCTTGTTTAGAACTTTGGTGAAGAGTTTGTTTGGATTGGATGTGACAAATCCAACTAAGAGAGTGCCCTCTATGACAACCAAAAGCTCAGTTCCACGAGGGTGCGTGTGAGGTGGATTCAAACCATATGGTGCAAAGTCAAGGCGAGCCAAAGATATGCCTAGAGTGTTGAGACCTGGTAATTTATCGACGTTCACAAGATTGACACTTGATCCAACTTTATTTGTAGCTGTGTTTCCAGGAATATTGAGTCCAGAGAAGAAAAAATCATTGGATGTGACAAGTGTTGGGTCCTTGCAAAATTTCCCATTCACAAAAACTGCACAAAGAAAAGTTTGTTATTGTCACAAATTAATAGTTCTGTAGCAATTGACAACATGTCATGTAGGGGAAAAGAATGTGAGAGATGATATAACCGGTGAGCATAATTTCATCAATGTGTAGAACTTATAATGATTTCAAAAGAAAGTGATAATAATACTACTACTGCTAATAATAACAAGATTATGTACGTACCAGCAGAATTGGTGTTGTTAATTGCAACACAAAAGTCTTGCAAAGGACTAGGGTCATAGGCAGAAGCAAGGGAGGATGCCAAAGCCAAAAGGGCCACAGTTACAAGGTAAGAAACAACTTTCTTCATATTTGAGATTCTAGTAGAGCACTCTGCGTATTCTTGCTTTGGTGAGGGGTGGGAAGCATAGCATATGGGGATATGTCTATTTATAGATAGGAGTCAGTGAACCGGTCAATTGATTTTTAACAAACGGAGCATAAAAGACTCGGCAATTTTTCAACCTTAATCACAATTTTTTATTTAATGGGTTATCCATTCTTTAACCACTACTAGCCGTATATATATATATATATATTTTTTTTTTTTTTTTATTCAAAGATGGCAGAAATTTATTTAAGAAAAAAGAGCTAATATAATATTGAAAAGAGAAGTAAGGAGCCTATATATTTGATAAAAGCAATCAAATTGGACCTCTTCAATGCCATTTTGAAGTTTTAACGTTGCTTTGGGCAACCCACAACTAAAGTTTATGTTGAAAGTATCTCTGAAATTGAAATGACTGAAGTTCCCAAGTATGTTGACTCTGTCCTCATCAATGAAGTGGTCCACCATTGTAGGCTGTAGCTGGGAATATGCAATACAACTGTGTTTTGCGTAAATTCTCTAAGTTGAATGGTTTGAACTAATCATGTATTGACCTCATGGTGAGTACTAAATACTTTTAATGGTTAGTTTGATTTAATGGTTTTCTAGAACCAACGACTACCAAACCTTCTGGTATATTCTTGCCATTTCCCCTCTCTTGTTCTCTCTTCATATTTAGTTAGTGTTGAAGATTTTTCCCTGCTTAGAGATGAGGTTAGCCCGCCCTCAAAAAAATGGGGGATTCAGCCATATTTGGTCTTATTTGGTCCATTTTGGACTAATTGTGCCTTAAATGTATTCTTTTTGTAGGTTGCTTTTTTAGTTTTGGGTTGATTTTTTTTTTCCACAAAATTTTTTGGGCCAAACTCTTTAGTTTTGGGCTAAAAATTAGGCATTAGAAATTAGAGATAGGGCTCTAAAAAAGAAATAAAAATAATAAATATTCCAAAGATTATCATAAAATTCAATTTTCAATAATATAGGCATTATCAGCATCACATCATCAACCTATTTTCAATATTTTCTCTCACCTTTTTAATAGTTTTTCTCCTTATTAATTTCCTATTTTATAATTACACATTCTCCAACATTTACTTATTTTTACCTTTTTATCTCCACACTACTCTATACTTTAACCTTACAATTTCTCTATCCCTTCATTTTCCTTTTATTTTGACTCTTCTTCTCCCAGTTTTTTTTACTATAAAAGTTTGTTATTTTCTCTTCTATTCAATTCATATTTTGCTCACACAAAAAGGTGAATACTCTCTCTCTCTCTCTCTCTCTCTCTCTCTCTCTCTCTATATATATATATATATATATATATATTCTTTCTTTTGGTGGATTTTTAATTTAGATTGATGAATTTTTATGTTTAACTCTACTTTAGGTTGATATGATTTGGTTATATTCTAATCTTTTTTCTTTGTTTGTTATATGTTATCGTATGAAATTATTAAATCATTTAATGTCATTCTATTACATAACATGACTTGGATAATTTGATGTATACAACTATACATTTTCTTTTATATAATTTTGTTATTTGTCTCACATTCTCTTCCAAAAAATAGGTGATTATTCTCTCTCTCTCTCTCTCTCTCTCTCTCTCTCTCTCTCTCTCTCTCTCTCTCTCTCTCTCTCTCTCATTATTTTTTGCAACTCTACTTTAGATTGATGATTTTTTTTTTGTTTTGTTTTGTTTTTTTTTTGTCCCTACTTTTGGATGATACACTTTGGTGGTGTGTTTTGAGTTATTTATCACATGCGCTCTCTATCCCTCTTTTAGTTTTGATTTGAGTTAATTTTTAGATTTTTTAGAAGTGAAAATTTGAGTTTATATCAAAATAAAATCAACATGATTATGTATTTGAATGTGTCTATAAATTATTTCAGTAATATCAATCATAAATTTGTGATGAAATTTAGTTATCATGATAATTCTCTTAAGAAAATGAGAAATTCAAATAATTAATTTTGGAACTTAAAAATTTTAGTTGTAAAAAAAATTAACCATAACACACTATACAAAAATTTGAATAATATAGATTACTTGAAAAAAAATAGTATTTCATTTTTTATCACGAAAAAAATAATGGAATAATATCAATCAAATGCACCTAAGTTTTTCAAAAAAAAAAAAACTCAGTATAATAGAATGATATATTTGTAGATATGGAGAGATGAAAAATAATTTTAAAAACAATATCTTCAGTACATTTTGGAGAATAAATCATACATTATATCACGTTACAAAATAGTTTTTATATTCCCACATGCAACTAGTACAAAATAATAACGGGAAAATTACATAAAAAGCCCACAATGTATACCATGTTTTAGATTGGGTCTCAAGTCTTTAATTTGATCAATTAAAGATCCAAAGTTATGAAATTGTTTCAATTTAAGGACCATTTCAGTCTACATTATATTTTTAATGTTGTTTTGGGCAATATCAGTGAAAAAATAAAAAGAGAAAACCATGGATTAAACTCTGTGTTCACCTAACCTAAGGCTTGCTTATAAATCAATATGGCTGTCATTGAACAAAGTGTGTAGAGAGAAGACTCTTTGTTTAGAGAGAGAGTTTCTTTGTAAGTGAGAAAATGATTGTTAGAAAGTCGAAATTGATTTAAGTAAAATAGAAAATTAATTGACAAAATGTTTTATAAGTTTGGGACTTTAATTGACAAAATTAAAAACTTTGAGACCTTATTTGAAACAAGATGTAAACTCTAGCCTTGTTGTGTAATTTCCCCAAATAATCGTATTTAAATGCTTTAATATTTCATTTGTTAACATCTTTCCCTAGTATAATTTTTTCCATTTTTCTTCAGTATGAATTTATAGACCATAGAGCTGTAGAAATTCAATACTCTTACTATTTCAACATCGAAAATGTTGCTTAAATGTTACATTTAGGACTGTGTTTCTACATAGATAGGTGCTACCGAGCCCTAAATTTGGGTTGCCATCTATAAAATTCTGTCTATTTTTAATTTGATTTTGATCAGTTTTATATATAAGTTCTTGTAATTTCAATCATTGTGGATCAAAGGTGTAATCAAGATTTAGTCGTACACTAATTTCTCCGCATTTGCAATGACACTAAGACACAAACAAAAAAATCATAAGACAATTTTATTTGATAATAAATATTTTAATGGCAATACGGGTTGGGAAACAAGGCAATTTTTAATCAAACTCTGCTATGTAATGGTTCATCATTCCTATTACAAATATTTTTCCTAATTGTGGTTTGACTAGAATTGTTTCTGAAGATATTCAACAACATTTTTGTCCAACTGGAAAGCCTTGGCAAGAACATCAGGATTGATTGGAGGATTAGATCCAAAGACTGCGTTTGCTATGGTGATCAACCCAGGATTCTGACTGCTAAGACCAGCAAAGGCAACAGCATTGGTCTGCCCTACGTTGAATTGGAAGTGAATGAGACCAATAGGGAATACAAAGACGTCTCCCTTGTTTAGAACTTTGGTGAAGAGTTTGTTTGGATTGGATGTGACAAATCCAACTAAGAGAGTGCCCTCTATGACAACCAAAAGCTCAGTTCCGCGAGGGTGAGTGTGAGGTGGATTCAAACCATATGGTGCAAAGTCAAGGCGAGCCAAAGATATGCCTAGAGTGTTGAGACCTGGTAATTTATCGACGTTCACAAGATTGACACTTGATCCAACTTTATTTGTAGCTGTGTTTCCAGGAATATTGAGTCCAGAGAAGAAAAAATCATTGGCTGTGACAAGTGTTGGGTCCTTGCAAAATTTCCCATTCACAAAAACTGCACAAAGAAAAGTTTGTTATTGTCACAAATTAATAGTTTTGTAGCAATTGACAACATGTCATGTAGGGGAAAAGAATGTGAGAGATGATATAACCGGCGAGCATAATTTCATCAATGTGTAGAACTTATAATGATTTCAAAAGAAGTGATAATACTACTACTACTGCTAATAATAACAAGATTATGTACGTACCAGCAGAATTGGTGTTGTTAATTGCAACACAAAAGTCTTGCAAAGGACTAGGGTCATAGGCAGAAGCAAGGGAGGATGCCAAAGCCAAAAGGGCCACAGTTACAAGGTAAGAAACAACTTTCTTCATATTTGAGATTCTAGTAGAGTACTCTGCGTATTCTTGCTTTGGTGAGGGGTGGGAAGCATAGCATATGGGGATATGTCTATTTATAGATAGGAGTCAGTGAACCGGTCAATTGATTTTTAACAAACGGAGCATAAAAGACTCGGCAATTTTTCAACCTTAATCACAATTTTTTATTTAATGGGTTATCCATTCTTTAACCACTACTAGCCGCACATATAATATATATATATATATATATATATATATATATATATTTTTTTATTCAAAGATGGCAGAAATTTATTTAAGAAAAAAGAGCTAATATAATATTGAAAAGAGAAGTAAGGAGCCTATATATTTGATAAAAGCAATCAAATTGGACCTCTTCAATGCCATTTTGAAGTTTTAACGTTGCTTTGGGCAACCCACAACTAAAGTTTATGTTGAAAGTATCTCTGAAATTGAAATGACTGAAGTTCCCAAGTATGTTGACTCTGTCCTCATCAATGAAGTGGTCCACCATTGTAGGCTGTAGCTGGGAATATGCAATACAACTGTGTTTTGCGTAAATTCTCTAAGTTGAATGGTTTGAACTAATCATGTATTGACCTCATGGTGAGTACTAAATACTTTTAATGGTTAGTTTGATTTAATGGTTTTCTAGAACCAACGACTACCAAACCTTCTGGTATATTCTTGCCATTTCCCCTCTCTTGTTCTCTCTTCATATTTAGTTAGTGTTGAAGATTTTTCCCTGCTTAGAGATGAAGTTAGCCCGCCCTCAAAAAAATGGGGGATTCAGCCATAAGTTTGGATGCCAGGTCTTGAAAACGAGGAGAATGCATGCCTTCGTAAAGAGATCTGCTAACAGATCGAGCCTAGACATGAACTTTCCTTTTCCCTCATTAAGTGATAATTAACCTCAAAATGGTTTGTTCTTATGTGAAAATAAGATTAGAAGCAATGGCTAAGGTGGAGATATTATCAAACCATAGAACATAATTATGAGAAAGAAAGTCACCAACGTCTTTTAGTATCATCTTTAGCCAATGTTGCCAGAGTTCCATATTCAGCTTCTGTTAACGAGTGAGTTATGGTTGCTCATCAGTCATCTCTTTGTAAACCTAGTAACAGGAGTGTTACCTAAGAAAATGACAAAGCCTGTGGTTGAGCGCCAAACAATGGGATTCTTGGGCTAATCTGTGTCAGTAAATGCAAAGAAAGCAAGAGAGCCAAGGGCAAAGGATAGCCCAAGGCAAAATCTTTTGAAGATACTTTTAGCAGTGTTAACGTGTATGTGGGCTTTAGGCCCACCTTATTTACTTGTATAGCACACTTACTTGTACTGCACACTCTGCCTCTTATATAAAAGCATTCATGTATATTCTATTACTTGAGAAATACAATACACTTATTCAGTATTTCTAACATGGTATCAGAGTCATTACTCTGACTTTTTCTTCGCAGTCTTGTCTCTTATTAGTGTTATTCCAGACTCACAATTGCTTCCGCTGTTACAACTGCTGTTGCAGCCATTCGTCATTAAACCTTTGATGCATCTCAGTCATCGTCTCTGGTTTCGCCAACGTTCAGAGTCTCAAGACCATTGTCATATCGTCGCCATCGTGATCCTTGCCTCGATTGTGTTTTTGCAGGTACCACTGAGATCGTCCTCCGCCGATCTACTACTTGGTGGAAACTTGACTATCATCATAGGCCCCACGCGCCCTCATGCACCACCCAAAGCTTTGGTAAGTCAATTCTCGAGCCCCACGCGCCGCTAGGTTACCTACTAACGTCATCTCTGACATCATCACTGCCACGTCAACATTCACGTAAGCTATAGCTGATGTCATCACTCCATGTCATTGCTTATGTCGTCAGGCCATGTCATCACCAATCAGTTGCTTACGTAATCACAGTGAGTTGACAGTGCAGTTAACCGTTGACTTTGACTTTTCCCAAAGTTAACTTTTTCAAGCCCAGGTACTCCTTACCTAGTTTTTCACGTAGATTTCATTTTTATAGTCTATTTTTGCATTTTTTGCTTCTAAACGAAGAATAAGGATAGGTCTTCTTTTTATTGCAACAATCATCACCGACAATTTAACTAACATTTTTGCAATTTTTGTAAACATTTTGGCCATAATATTGAGACTTGCTATCAATGCAATAAATCAACAGTTTCCATTTCTATTATTACGGTTGCTAACACTGAGAGTGTCCAACCCATGGCTCCCGTCTCTGCATAGTCTAAGTCTTCTGGATCCACTTTCATCATTTCTAGAGATGACCTTAAAAACATCATCGCTAATGTCATTTGTATGGTTGGTAATGCTTCTTATTCCTCTTTTCTCTCAACTTTATCTGGTATGTCTACTTCCTCTTGGCTTATGGATTTTGCTTGTTGCAATCACATGACACCTCACTCGTCCTTATTTTCTGACCTTAAACCTACACCATGCCCTTTTAATATTCGCATAGCAAATGGTTCCACAATGTTTGGTCATAATATAGGTTTTGTTGCGATCTCCAACCTCTCGGTTCTTAGGGTCTTCAATGTGCTTGACATTTCTTACAATTTATTTTTAGTGGGACAATTAGCTGAGTTGGGTTATCGCATTATCTTTGATTATTCTAGGTGTATTGTGCAGGATCCAAGGACGAGACATAAGCTTGGAATCGGTCCCAGCGTTGGGTGTATGTTTCCCGTGGACAACCTTAGTCTTCCACTTGTTGCTCTAGTTTTTGTTGATGTAGCTACTGCAGTTTCTTCTATTCCTTCCCTTGCACTTTGCCATGCCTAACTTGGTCACCCATCTTTCTCTTAGGTACAACACTTGGCTTCTAGAGGTTTGTTAGGTTCAATGTCTACAGAAAATTTTGATTATGTTTCATGTCAGTTAGGAAAACAACCAGCTTTGCCTTTTAATACTAGAGAATCAATGTCCACTGATATCTTTGACCTAATTCATTCCGATGTCTAGGGGCCTTCCTCTGTCTCTAGTATTGGTGGATCTCAATATTTTGTTGTCTTTATTGATGATTATTCTTGCTATAGTTGGATTTTTCATATGAAACATCATTCTGAATTATTTCAAGTACATTCTAATTTTGCAAAAATGGTTGAAACTCAATTTTCCAAACGTATCAAAATTTTTTAATCTGATAATACTCTTAAGTACACTCAATATTCTTTCTAAGCTGTTTTGCATTCCTATGGCACTGTTCATCAACTAAGTTGTCCAGGTACCTCTTAGCAAGATGGTAGAACCGAACGAAAACTTCATCATATTCTTGACATTGTTCATGCTCTCCTTCTCTCTGCCACAGTTCCTGCTCCTTTTTTGGACGAAGCTGCTCTTCATATTGTTCATGCTATTAATCGCATTCCAAGTCCTGTTATCCAAAATCAAACTCCATATGAACGCCTTTTTGGGTCACCTCCAGACTATCACCACCTTCGCTTCTTCAATTCTACTTGTTTCGTTATTCTTCAAACAAATGAGCATAACAAACTTGAGCCTCGGTCAAGGCTTTGTTGTTTTCTTGGCTATGGCGAAACTTAAAAGGGGTATCAGTGTTATGATCCTGCCTCTCATTGTCTTCTTATCTCCCGCAATGTTGTCTTTTGGGAACATCGCTCATTCGTCGAGCTCTTTCACTTTCGTGCCCCCCTATCTTCCTCCTCTGTCTTAGATCTTTTTCCAAATGAGGCACATATTCCTTTTGTAGCTACTCCTGATCCTCCTATACTTGCTCCTGATTCTCCTATAGACTTCTCTATCCGACCACCAGATATCTTTGATCCCTTTTCTAGTTATACTTTTATTTGTAAAGAAAAAAAAATGCTACAATTCTAAATGTATTTAATAATTTAAACTTAATGTAACATGTTACATGTTGGAATGAGAGCGTGCATTTTTTTTAATATTCTTGATATGTTCAAATTAGTCAACTGATTATGGAATATTTAACAAACCCTTATAATAACATCATCTTCATTTATATATATACCACTATGCATTGTTGTTGAATACAAAATACATTATATGTTCCATTACATAAAACTTATAAAAATAGAAAATACTTTTATATAACACATGCACTATTTAACCTACAAATTTTACATTATTTTCTTATCAAATAATTATATTACATTTTCCTATAGTTTGTGTAGGTTTGCGACTAGCATGGATGAAAATGAAAAACATTCTTAAAGCAATTAGAAAAGGAAATAGTCAATCCTTTATTTTTTGACAAATAAAAAAAATATATAATAATCATATAACATCTTTGAATAAGGGATGGCAATGGGGTGGGATGAGGCCGAAGGATGGGGTCTTCATCTCCGCCCTGCATGGTTTTGTCTTCCCCCATTATCGCCTCGTCTTGCATGGCAAGGCAAATTTCCTGGCCCCATCCCCACCCCTTGGGGCTTCGCGAGGCCCCGCCCCACGTTGCAAAACTTTACTCTTATTAATATGTCACAAATATGTCACACCTTGCTACATAGCTATTAAAGTTTTTCTAAAACTTGTTTTGTTAATATAAATTTACTTAAAATTACAATTAAATTATCAAAATAATTTTTAATAAAACTAAGTAATATTATCTAAAGTGTTTAACAAGATAATATCACAATAAGAAAATCTTAATATTCATGCATTTAAATACTTAGTAATACAAACTAAGTTTTTAATACTAATAGAGCGGGGTAGGGCTAAAAAGCCTAAACCCATTCCGACCTCACCCAAATGTGTAGAAAAAAAAAAATCTTGCTCCATTCTTGCCCCACCACCTTTGCAAGGTAGGAGAAAACTCTTGCAGGGTGGGACAAGTCAAGGCAAGGCAGGGCAAGGAGAAATTGTCAGGCCTACTTGAGATTTTGTAGGTTCAAAGGCCAAAAGAAGTAGTTATTGGAACCCACCCGTACCCCTTTTTTTATAGTTAACTTCAAGGCAACCATTAGTGAGGAAAAAGCTTATAGTAGCAGTTGGCAAAAATAATAAAGGAGAAGTCATCTTTGTTCAGACAGAGTTTATTGATGTTTAGGGTCCTCTTATAGCTGAAGCCAAAGCAAAATTCATTTTTGTACAAATATCAGAGGCTTTAAGAATATAAATACACAAACTTTGAAAGGATATGTTTATTGCACACATTATTGCTAGAGCAAAATTGTGTCTTCAAACCTTTTCTGATTTGTCCATTAATCATACATATTGAAATTTTGACAAAATTGAACATGAAATGGTCTTACAATTTTAGCTTAAAAAGTAGACTTGGCAAACTAATAGGTTGGTCATGTTTTGGATAAACCTAGTATGGTACAAATCAAATTGAATGTCAAAAACACTTTGGACATTGGATTGTTATTTGTACCGCTCTTACTCTGTCTTTTATACATACATCCTTAAGTTTATAATTCAATAATCATTAATTCAATAATTCCATTAAAATATATATACACACACACACACACACATCTTAGAGGGTAAGAATTTGCAACAGTGTCTCAATTTGAATTCAAACATGAGTTTGATTCGCACTCCTTATTCTGAGAAATATATACCCTCTGAAAAGAGAAAAAAACGGAATCTTTGTCTAAAAAAATGCCTTGAGATAGAGCAAATGTATAAAACATTTCAACAAAAGAGTGCTTTTTCAACTCTCTAAAAATGGAATCTATTCCAAACATATATGTCATGTTTCCTTACTTCGACTGAGTGCAAATACTAGCACCCACTTCAGTACTACTCACTAATCTCCACCGATCTTCAGCTATATAGATTCTAAAGTGGGTGATGGCAATGGTAGTAACCATGCCATCATCTTTGTATGAATAAGAATGGTTATGAAATCGTAAGTCCAAACCCGAGTGTTGAAATAAGTCAATAATTATTGGGTTAAAAAAAAATTATCGTCTTTAAAAATGCAATTGTTTAAGTAAATATATAGAAGAGTGGGGATTTTGGGACTTTTAATGTACCAGTTGATCAATGTTTGAACTAGAATTGGGCGGGGTGCACCAGTCCTGAGCAATAGTGCAACGCATGGGCGACGATTAAGAGCCCCAGTAGCAAGCTTCTGTGATGGACTCTACCCCTCAAGAAATAAATTTAATATCACGTGGACCAATGACCCACATATCAGATATTAAACTGATAAGAACAGAAACTACACTTGATCTTAGCCAAAAGGCCGAGAAAGGTATGAGTGTTTCTATCACACATGCCATCTTTTAGTGCCCACCTCGTCCTGGTTTTCCTCTTCTGGAGGCAGTGTGGGACAATACTGCGGTAAGCTATATACACTTCTTTTTTACTTCTAATTTTGTATTTCTGGCTGGGATGTCAAATGTAAAGCTCAAAGTTAAACCAGTTTTGTATTAACATATACGATTCTTGTGATTGAACCTGATAAGGCTATTGAGTCTTAAACATATCAAAACTTTGTGTATTGTAAATAATTTACGAGTTTATCAAAATGATGCACAGTAAGTGGCTGTCCAGGAAAAAAAAAAAAAAAAGAATTGATGATTTTTTTTGCTGCATTAATGTAGCCTGTTACCAATGCAAGGATGATGGATGCTAATAACAACATTCAATGTGTTACATTTCTCAAGATGATTGTGTCTGCTGCAGATTCAATATAGAAACATGGTTTAGAGTTTATACGCGACACAGGAAAATTCTTCTTTAACAAGTGAAAGATTGAAAGTTTCAATATCAAGAAGTGATTTGACGATTACCAATAACAAAAACTACTTAGGTCAGTTCACCTTGGCCTTCCAGATTTTGTGATATGCATTTTTGACTCCATCATTGATGGATGAGCCTTACGATAGAATCACAAGAAAAGTTGAAGTTCTCAAAAGAAGATGCAAGAAACTTTACATATTCGTTGCAGATTGTTGTGGTATAATATGAATGAAAAGGAACAACATTCTTTATAAGACAATCAGAAAGGGAAGTTGTCTATCCATTGTTCTTACTTAGACAAATAAACAAAATATATAAGGCTTATCTAACATCTTGGGATTTTGTAGACAGTTGTTGGAACCCACCTCTTCCCCTTTTTGTTAAGGTTAACTTCATTGCAACCATCAGTGTCAGTGATGACAAAGCAAAATCATAAGGGAGAAGTCCTTGCTTTATTGATGTTTAGTATCCTCTTATAGTTTAAGCCAAAGCAACCCTTCTTGGTCCAATTCAGTCCATTCCATTTACTTCGGTCCACTTGATATTATTTAGTCTAATTCAGTCTTACTAGGTTCATTTGGTCTTATTCCGTCTATTTGATCCAATTCAGCCTTATTCAGTCCATTTAGTCTACTTCCATCTATTCAGTCCACTTCAGTTCAATTTGATTCACTTTAGTCCAATAAGGTCTTATTCAGTCCATTTAGCCTTATTCCGACTATTCGGTCTACATCAGTCCATTCAATTCACTTTAGTCCAAATTGATTTTATCTGGTCCAATTCGGTCCACTTATTGTACGATTGGATACCATTTATTTTGCTGAAAACTAAAAATAATAAAAAATTATTTTTCGATTATTGTTCACTTTTAAAATTACTGTTCATATGCTTGATTGCACTGTTCATGTCCCATGAACAGTGCAAGAGGCACTGAGCTAAAAAAAAAAAAAAAACGCGGACGTGAAATGCAAAAAACAAACGCATCCTTAGTCTAATTTGTCTAATTCGTCAATATATATATATATATATATATATGTATATGTATATGTATATGTATATATCGTCATTATGTATTGTAGTTATTGGAAGTTGGAACCCACCCCTGTTGATGATGTTTGAGTTTGGAGACTATGGTTTCATAAAGTGAAAATTCAAGTTCTGAAATTTTCTAAATGAAAATTCGAAAATCAATATTTTCGATCAGTCAAAGTTTTGGCTCGATCGATCAAAAATTGTAAGAAAATAATCTTGGAGTTTTTGGATGTCTCAATCGCTGTTCGATTCTTGTTTGACTGATTGAGAAGAGCACTTGATTGATCGAATGTAATTTTCGACCGATCGAAAATCATGAAACAAGATTTTCTACAGAATTTTATGGTGATTGTTCAAAAAGGTTGAAAAGGTTTCAAGCCTTGTTAACGGTTTTATGAAACATTTTAATTCTCCATACGTGCCTTTTGATGAAATATAACCTTATAGGTATACATGGAGGCTTAAATTCATTTGAAAAATTAACTAACTTCACAAAATAGTAAGTTAGAGAAACGCAAGAAATCCTGTGGTCATTCTCCAAAATTACTATCTGTAGAATCCAACATTTTGATTGTATCTGAGGACAAATTTGTAATAACCCTTTAGCAACAATAGTATGGGGGGGGCAAATATTGTCTAAAGAAAACGATATATAGTGCCTCCAATTTATTTATTTTTTGTTTGTCTTTTGTGTTAACTTTATTTTTCATTAATACTTTGTGTAATATCCCCCACAACCCCTACCCTTTTTTCTTATAGTTAACTTCAATGCAACCATTAGTAAGGACACAGCCTATGTAGTAGCAGTTGGCAAATAGTAAAAGAGAAGTTATTTTTGTTTGGACTGAGTTTATTGATGTTTAGGATCTTCTTAAAGCTAAAGCCAAAGCAAAACTCATTTTTGTAGAAAAGTTAGAGGCTTTAGAGGGTTTAACCCAGTATGGTACAAGTCTATCAAATTAAGTATGTGTCAAAAAATTTCCAAACCATTGGATTGTTATTTTTTTGAGAAGAAACATTATGAACTTTCATAAAAAAGAAATCAACCAAAATCGACTAAAAATATGTCAGTAAGTTGTGAAGAAATAGAATCCATCCACACAATAGAACCACTAACATGTTTTGCATATTTAGATAGGTTATGAGTTACAAAGTTACCTAATCTGTGAGTATTAGAAAAATAAATATAGTTTAAGGCATTTTATAGACAGTTTTGCAAAGGAAAACAAATTCCCAAGAGAAGAAGTAACTCCTCTTCACTTCTCAAAGTTTTGATAAGTAACTCTTACCATTGGTCTTTGGTAAGTCATATCAATATGGTATGAGCCATATTTTCTTCACATTCAAAAAGAAAACTTTAAAATGTCTTCTAATCTTTATTTTCTCTCTACACAAATAAAATAACAAAGAAAACACTCAAACCTAATATAAAAAAAATGAGCTAAATTATACATATCCTTAAGTTCATAATTCAATAATTCTATAAAATAAAAAAAGAGAATACATATATACCTTACATATAACACATAAAACAAAGTTAAATCACATATAAAAATAGCTTTAGTATGCATTTGAATGAGATTTTTGTTAGGATGAAATACTATTTTAGTACCTAAATTTTATTAAAAATTTTTTTTTTTTTTTGTCTCTAAACTTTAAAAAAAAAAATATTTTTTCCAATTTTAGTTCTTAAAATTTAAAAAACGACAGTCGTTTAACATGCCATCTCTCTCCTTCTAATACCAGCATCCACACACTTTCAGTACTACTCACCAAAATCTCCACCTCTCTCTCTCTCTCTCTCTCTCTTCTCACAATATGGATCCACTCTCGGCGGTCCGCGACTACACGATCCGAAACGAGCTGGACCGGATCGTCCGGTACAACGACGAGTTCCGGTTCGGGTCGGACTACTCGTTCCCGTGCTCCATCGAAACCGGGTACCGATCGAAGCAAGGCAATCTCTACACCTTGGAAACCCTACTGTTCTTCATCAACAACCACCACCTGAAGCACATCGAGTACATACAGAAGGCTCGCACGCAGGGACTCACCGCCGTCACTTTGCCGGACCGGAAACCCTTGCTCGACTATCTCACCGGAAAAGTCTCCTCCTCCGATTCGGTTCAATTGAACGACGTCGTTAACCTAAACCCCCAAAAGTTCCCCGATTTGCCCCTGAATTCTTCGGTTATTGCGTCCGAGCCATTTCCCCCAAAATTTTCCGAGCAAAACAGCGCCGAATTGCCCGAACACGAGGCCGTCGAGTTCACGGCGGCGATGGTGACCTCGATGGAGCGGCCGTTGAAGGATCGAGAGTCGTTGTTGGAGTGCAAGCAGAGGGATTTCTACAGCGTTCTGGTGGCGTCGACGAAGCGAGAGGAGGAGCGGCAGCGAGTCGAGTCGCAGCAGAGGAAAGACGGGCTCGTCGCGAAGAATCGGCTGATGGGCTCGGAGGAAACTCGGTACGGCGTCGACGAGTCGATGAATTACGATAACTCGATGACGCCAAAGCCGAAGATGATGCATTTGATGATGAAAGGGAGCAAGATTGGCGAAGGGGTGCCGATAATTCTGGTGCCCAGTGCGTTCCAGACTCTGATTACGATTTACAATGTGAAGGAGTTTTTGGAAGATGGGGTTTTTATACCTACGGACGTGAAGGTGAAGCAGATGAAGGGAGCGAAGCCGGACTGCGTGACGGTGCAGAAGAAGTTCAGTAGGGATAGGGTGGTGACGGCTTATGAGGTTAGGGATAAGCCTTCCGGGCTTAAACCCGAGGATTGGGATCGTGTTGTGGCGGTTTTCGTGTTGGGGAAAGAGTGGCAGTTTAAGGATTGGCCGTTTAAGGACCATGTTGAGATATTCAATAAGAGTGAGTGTGATTGTTGTTGTTTTTTATGCTGTGTTAAGAGCTAATTTTGAATTGGATGTGGTTGTGTTTTTTTGGCTTATAGAATGGCATTTGGGGTTTTGGAGTTATAAAAAAAAAAAAGGGTTTTGGGTTTTAGGGGAAATGGGTTTGTAAGTTATGTACTTGGGTTGAAATTGTGTATTCTTTGTGGAATTGACTTTGAGTTGCGTGTTGGATTGGTGTTTTGCAGTTTTAGGATTTTTTATGCGGTTTGAGGATGACAGTTTGGAGTCGGCGAAGACTGTGAAGCAGTGGAATGTAAAGATTATCTCAGTGAGTGTTGTTTTGCTTGATCTAGTTGGTTGTTTTGATCTTAGTTATCTTGAATGGGATATGTGTATGTCTGTGTTTGCCACTTTGATTTCCTTGCCATGTATTATTAGGATTTGATGTGAATGTATATTGAAAATGTGCAGATTAGCAAGAATAAGCGACACCAAGATAGAACTGCAGCGTTGGATGTGTGGGAAAAACTAGAAGATTTTGTTCGGTCACGATCACATTCTTGATGTGCACCGACTTTTTAGATAAGTTGTGTGAATATTTGTGATGTTTCTGAGATTTTTGACCCTCGTACTCAACGCAACTTTGTATTTATTTAGTTCTGGTATTGGAATAGATTGATTGCTTTTGCTAAAATTCTCGAGATTCTATTTGCTAGGCTTCATGAGAGTTTATTTAAACTAATTTTCCAATTGAAAAAATTTGAACACAACCCTAGTTCCTGTGCTTATTTTTCTCATTAGCTAAGCCTAAATATCCCCGAGTTTGCTTTGGTTATACTTGTCAATTCTTTGGAATTCATTTCATGCATATACCAGAGACTAGGGATGATAAAATAAATGCACAAACTTCTCATAAACAACTTATGTGCAGCTTGGTAGTAGCTTATTTCAGTACGTTCTTAAGTCTTAACCAACCAAGTTGAAGCAAAGCTAGGCTCAACTTAGATCTATTATTGAGTAGTTGGGAACTTCATTTAGCTATGTTGGCCGATATATTCAGGACCTTTTATAAAAACACTATTAATTACCAAAGAGTGAGTATCAGTGAACAAGTCATTGGTTGAGGTTATGAGAATACTGGTGTGTAGCTTATTAGGGGATGGGAAAATAGGAATTATTAGAATAGACCCTTCATGCTAAGGTGTTGTCGTGTTATCTTTACAATCTTCTTTAAGACTGCTCAAAAGCTAAGTATATTTGAGCTAAGAGCCTTGTAGGCTAAGTGGAATTGCTTGGTCTCCTTTATGAGGACAACCAGAGTTCGAATCCCCCGTTGCCTACTTGTTATAACAATTAAATCTATTAAAAAAAGAAACGAGAAATTATAAAATAGAAAAGAAGCTAAGCATATATGAATATACCCTTCTCTTTTCTTTTCGTTATCTGGCATGGCTAAAAATATAAGATAATTCAACTCTTAATGATCTGAAATGTTTTTGACCGGGTTCAAATTAATCTGAATTGTAAAAAAAGTATAAGTGGAGCAGTCTGAAATAGAACTCAGTTCCTCACGCTAATTAATTGATTGACTAGGAAGACTGCATTCATCTTTGATCATTATGTAGAAAAAGCATAGCTGCAGCTTTCCTATAGATGCTAAATGATTCTCGACAGATGTTTGATGTCATTGGGGGTAGGCAACAAGCATGATTGATCTGAGATGATCTTTTGACCCTTCCTACTATTACCTATTCACACTAACAACTTGCTATGAAAAAGCCTCCTGTCGTATGAATGTTTTCCTGCTGGCCCGGCAAGATGTATTTTAGAAGCAATTTTGTCACAGTATCAAGTACAACTAGCCTTCTCATTTTACGTAATAACTGATTAAATTTTAGTTCAAACCCATGTTTGAGAGTTTTTTTCAAGCTCATTTGCCAATTGAAAAAGGTTGAGCCTGTGTGTATTTTTCTCATTTGCTAAGCATAAGTCACCCTGAGTTTGATTTGGTTATGCTGTTCAATGTTGTGAAATTCATACACATTGGGATATCAGAGATTATGGATGAAAAGATAAATGCATAAACTTCTCATAAACAGCATGTGCGGAGCTTGGTAGTAGTTTATTTTTAGTGTGCTTTTAGCAGACCAAGTTGAAGCAAAGCCGAACTCAACTTAGATTTGTTCTTGAATAGTTGGGAGCTTCATTTAGCTGTGTCAGCAGATATTTTCAGTACCTTTGATATAAACACTACCAAAGAGTGAGTATCAATTAACAAGTTATTAGTTGAGGTTATGAGATTATTGATGTTTAACTTATTAGGGGATGGGAAAATAGGAATTTTTAGAATCAAACCATCATGGTAGGTGTTGTCATCTCATCTGGCATGTCTTTACAATCTTCTTTAGGATTACTCAAAAGCTAAGCATATTTGAAAATGCCATGCTCTGTTCTTTTATTATCTGGTGTGGCTTAAAGTAAAAGATAAATCAACTTTAAATTTCCTGCTACTTTATTAACCGGCTTTCAAATTCTGGATTGTAAGGGAAAAATATATAATTGAGCAGTCTGAAACAGAACTCAGTTCCTTGCACTGATCTATTGACTGACTAGGAAAACTGCATTCATCTTCGATCCTTTAGTAGAAACGCTTAGCTTCAGCTTTCCGATAGTCGCCAAATGGGTATAAACAGATGTTTGATGTTATTGGGGGTAGGCAGGCAAGGGTGATGGATCAGAGATGATCTTTATGCCCTTACTATTACCCATTTTGCTAACAAGCTGCTATGACAAAGCCCTTCTATTGCATGAATGTTTTGCCTCTAGTCCAGCAAGATGGATTTTTGGTTTTAAAAGCCATTTTGTCACAGTATCAAGTACAACTGGCCTCTTTATTTCACTTAATCATCAATTGTAAAAATTTTGGTTCAAACTGACTTAGAAACAACAGGTAAAACCATAAAAAACCTCCAATCAGCTTTTCCTGAACCATCAAATTAGAATCTTGATCAATGATTCCAGACATGACTTTCAGACTTGCTTGGAACTCGGACCAAAAAATATCTTAGATGAGTGGAAATGTGTGTATACTTACTTGAACCTAGGTGCAAGTTGCATGGAATTAAAAGTCCATCCATGGGCCATCCATGGGGATTAAAAGTCTTCTTCCTGCAGATATGTCACATGATGATGAATGCAGCTACACTGTGGCTGTAGTTTTAAGTTTTGTACTCAAATTCACATGGGCCAGGAAAAAAAAGAGGATATCAGATGCGCTATCTATATTATTACTGCATGTCTTAGGGTTGTAGTTCTATTTTAATTTGATTGCAACAGCTTCTTCGACTGGTTGTATGCATATATTAATGGTCACTGTGACTGTTTTTATATCTGGTACTTATCAGGGGCAGAGGCCACAGAGCCAATGAGGGGGAACAAAAGAAATGAAAAACATTTCCTTGACTTAGCAAAACAAGAAAAGAAAAAGACGTTTGTTCGCTTGCCAGTATGCCTTACCAAAGAGCCGTTAATAGTGTTGATGGAAGTTTTTCACCAATGATGATTGGCCTTTTGTGATGTAATTGGGAAATACATTTGTTTCTGGCTTGGGATGTTTCATTTCCTACAAGTTAGTTGCAATTTAAACAAATCAAGGGGGCAGATTCCTTGGCCAGGGCTGGTGCCATTATTGCATCTGTTACTTTTGCGTGTTACTTGTGTTTAGAGAAATCAGCTTCTTGTTCGTACAAGTAACATATCAATTATTTTACCTTTTTTGTAAGTGATGATGAAATGTGTGTGATAGCGATAACAACTTATGTTGGTATGCAACATTGAAAAATGATAGGGATATGCATTTGCAGCATATACAGAGTCATTCATTTTCAGCAACAATTTTCCTTATTTAAACCTCAGTATTAGAGGTTTGTCACAGCTGCTAATCATTTTTTGTATATTGAAGGATCAAATACCATGTCGGAATACAGACTATAGTGGGAAGTAATGAAATTTGATATGCATATAAATTTTCTTTTCTGGCAGTGATGCAAACTTAAATGCCAAAGATTGCTGAAGTTAATATTTTCAGTGAAGAACGTCTAGAATACTTGCTTTTCATAGTTTCATTTTGGTTAGTTTACTATCTTATTGTTGAATTGGTTATTGTTGACGCTGGAAGTGATACTGCATGACTTCTTGGTAATATGTTTAGGTGTCTGTTGTATTACTTATAAGGCAGAAATCATCTTTATTAAGAAGGGAAGAGCACAAGATGTCTCCTCAATAATACAAGAACATATCAACCCCTGAAGAGGTCACAAAAAATAAATACACATGAACCCCACAACCTAAGGGAAGTCATAAAAGGAAGAATACAGTAATAATCATCTAGAACAGGCTGGGAAGTTTTTCTGTGAAAAGCAGGCTAACAAATGAGATCAATATGTTGTGAAGGCTGTAGCAACTGTTGCAGCACATATAAGGAAGAAGAGATGAGAAATCGAAAACTTGATGGAATTTCCGGCTGATGAACTGCCGTCTGTTGATGGCACGGTTTTAGATTCACTTCCTACACAAGTGAACATCAACACCAATGATGAATAAATGATAAATAAAACTTGTTCAGTGCCACTTATTTATTAAGGTATATTGAAAGGATTGAACTTTTTAAACCCAGAATGTGGTTTGTATAAGTCAACATTTGACTGATAATGATATTTTTGCATGTAATTGAACAAATGAAGCAGTTTGTACCTGAAGGAGTTGTAGTTGATCCTGCAGGAGAGGCGGCCGGTGATGCAGCTGCTAATATTCAGGAAGTATGTTAGCGGAGATGAAAGTGATGATTTAATATTTGTCTAAAATGGTAGCCAGGGAGGATTTTGCATCCATACACAAGGCTATACAAGCAGATAAAAATGTTAAAAAGAATGAGAATCATAATTTGTTCTTACCATTACAGCGGCTGAGAGGTGGGGTTTGAACATTACAAGCACCAGGCAGGGCTAGAGCCAGAGTCTGGTTAATGTTGATTCCCAGTGAAGAGCCACCTCCATTAAGGACTTGACACAAGCACTGTGGTTGCGAGCGGACTACACTAGCAAGCTGTGAGCAGCAGCTTGAAGATGGGGTTGAGGAGTTGCCGGTAATGTAGTTAAGGCATGGTGACATACTGATGATCACATTTGTACAACTTGACTGAGCCGTAGCTCCTGCCCAGAGCGTAGTCACCAAAACTAGGACCAGAGCCATCTCCATTTTTCCATGAGCCATTGGATGTTGTCAAATATGTGCTTGAAATGCCTGTGGATTGCTCTGATCTTGTACCACTTGAGTTTTGGATTAGTTTGGTGGAGCAAGGGGAGAGATATATGGCTTTTTGTAGGGAAATCAAGAAAGAGACAATACAAATGATGGGTTTTTGTGGTTCAACAACTTCTCCTACTTTCTAACGGGCATCTAATGCGTGGTACTTGACATTTGGCGTGCTTAGAAGTTCATGTGTTCTGACCTGGAGACTTGGAATTTTCTTCAGTAGTTATGCCTAGGAAGAAAATATTAATTTTTGAAGTTCGTTTATGTTGGTGACTGACTCCAAGTATAATTGAGAAGTCTAAAATACAAATTTCCTTAACCAATCAATTGATTGACTAGGAAGACCGCATTCATCTATGACCCTTGAGTAGAAAATGTTTGTCACGGCATCTAGTACAAATGGCCTTGTCATTCATTTAATAGCCAATTCCTGACATTTTGGTTCAAACTGACAATTTTTTATTACGGTATCAGACTTCAGAGTGAATTTTTTTTTTAATCCCATACAAAATTTCAGCTGATTTAGGTTGCTTTTCTTTCCTTTAAAACTCTTTTTTTTTTTTTTTTTTTTCTTTTAAGGTGCGTTTGAATACTGTTTATGTTGCTGAAAACTGAAAATAATATAGCAAAATAATTTTTAAATGTATGAATAGTGTCATGTGACCTATTTTTTAATGAAAAAATTGTTAAAAAAAGAGGTTTGTGAATAGTACATGGGATCCACTGACAGACACATGTAAAGTATTTGCTGGTCAAAGAGGTAGTGAGTTCTGTGCATAGTGCATGAGACCCATTGACAATATTGTGTCTCATGTAAAACACGGGTTCCAATAAAAAAAAAAAGAAAAAAAAAAAACGTATACACAGCATGAATAAACGCAATCCAAAAGCATACTTATTGTGATTTAGATTTTGGGGTGATGAATTTTGATTGGTGTTTGATATTTTGCATTGTGGGATTTGATGATGGAGTTTTGTATGGCTCTGCTCAATGTTAAAAATAATGCCTCTTTGTGACATGGGCTAGGTGTTGACAAAATTTTGGGCCTAAAGTAGAAGTATTGAAAGGCCGAGTAAAAGGCCATAAATAGAGACTAAGAAATGAAACGGGCCCATGATTCAACGTGGCAAACTCAGAAAACCAAAGCCTTCCATATGAGCCCGTTTGGTAAGATGGTAAGAGATTTCTAAAAAAATATATTTAAATAAAAAAATATATAAAAATACTTATAACATTATTTAAACACTAAAAATTAATATTTAAACAATAGTATCTAACCCACTATGCAAATTCAGAAATAAAGAGTATTGAGAAAGATTTCAGAGTGGGCCTTTTTCTATTTCCTTCCCACCTACTTCATTTAAGACACACAATAGCATTCCTCTAAACTCTCTGCGAACTCGGTTCTTCTGACAAACCAATACAATTTCTCTAATTCTCTACTACATTCCAAAATCCAAACAGTAAGATTTACAATAATATTAGGAAATACTAAACAAACATGATCTATCAAAGTATACACGGAACACACGGCTCCACCTCCCATTCTGCCCCGCCATAGATCTTGATAGACTTTTTAAATAATTCTCTAGTATATGTGTAGTCTCACATTGAATAATGATAAAAGAAAATTAATAGTTTTTATAACATAATTGAATATATGCTCATTGAGCTTAAGTCTTTTGGGTAATGGGTCAACCCAAAAGGCTTAAGCCTTTTTGAGTCTTCTACAAGAACTTATGCCCAATAACTAGCCTAACTAAAATAGCAATTATTCAACTAAAAAACTCTTGGGATCTTTTTTTTCTTTTTTTTTTAGTCATTCTATATTTCATTTTTGTAATTGGATCTATTTTTCCTAATTAGTTTAGCTAGTCTAACTCAAATAGCAACTATTCAATCAAAAAACTTAACAAAAACAATAAAAATATTTACATTAGTAATTGTATTTTAGCAAAAAACTATTTTACCACAAAAGAACAAAAAAATCATATGTTATTGGAGAAGTTAAAGCTAAATTTTTTGCAATTACAGTAAACTGATATAAATACTAGTTAACTGTAAGGTTGCAATTTGTGCCTGGGCCCAACAAGAAGAAGTCTAGGCCCAAAGAGTCTAATACAATAAATTTATAGAAAGTGGGTCAGAAATTTTGTTTCTAATAAGCTTAAACGATAATAACAATGGCTTAAGGTTACAAAATAATAAGGATGAATGAGTTTATATGATGAAACTTATCCTCGGACTCAAGCCGAAGACCAGATGCTTATCTTTCTCCTCTCTTAAAGATTAATTACAAATATCCACTCTATAGTATTTTTCTCTTTCTATCTCTCGATCTCCCCTCCCTTTTTCTCCGGGACCTCCCTCCTTCTTATACCTCCTCCCTTCATTCTTGCTCTCCACGTGTAGATCTAGGCGGTTAACATGGATACTTGTTTCATCAGCACCTTCTTGAAATCTTTAGGTAATAACTGTAAGGCTGAAAATTACTGTTCAGATATCACTTCCTCATTAATGAGGCCAGAGATTTAGGGATAAAACATTCAATACGGTGGTAGGAGTTTTCTCTAAGATATTTCTCATCCGTTCTTTCTCTCTGTGCCCTTGTAAAACATATCTTCATCCACAAGACCTTCTAAAATATCATTATAGTCAACACGGCGTACCATCTGACCTTCACTTCACTTAGTCGAGGAGATACCTGTCCTCGAACTACTTCCACTAACCTCCTTTGTAACAGTTTGCTCGTGGGTCTTTAAGTTTGACATCTTTATTACCATCAATCTGCTCTTGGACAGGTAAGCATCCTCGAACACACCCAATGGCCCAAAAACGCATTTTAGGCCTTTTTTCCCCACATTGACTGTAACAAGTTGTTAAGAATAAAATACAATATTTTTATTAGGACTATATCTCTTTCTTTAATTAAAAAACTCAAATTCTCTCTCTTCCTTATTATTTTAATGAGTTGTTTATATTATTTTAAATGAAGTAATAAAAAAATAGAACATTTGATATTAGGTGTAATGTAAAGCGAGATGATAAAATAGATAAGGTAGCTTTTTGAGGTACTAAAAACTAAAATTTTTAGCACCACTACTGTGAATGCTCTAACTTATAAAAAAATAAAAAATAAAAATCACAGCCAGCATAGTATTAAAAAAAACACCATTTTTTATTTTTTTATTTTTTATCTTTGTTGGTAGATGATTGCATCTTAATGTATTTAGAAATAACAATTTTGCATATTTACATTTTTTTTAATACTATATGGATGTTTGTTTGGATTTTTTTTTTCTTTATACTCTGGCTCCCGCTAGCTTAAAATCCTGGGTTCGTCCCAGAGAGATATATATATATATATATATATATATATATATATATATGTTAGGGACAGACCCAAGTGGGCCCCCCTGGGATCTAATTTTTTTTAGTCATTCTATATTTCGTTTTTGTAATTGGATCTATTTTTCCTAATTAGTTTAGGTAGCCTAATTCAAATAGTAACCATTCAACCAAAAAATTTAACAAAAACAATAAAGATATTCACAATGGTAACTGTATTTTAGCAAAAAACTATTTTACCACCAAAGAACAAAAAAATCATATGTTATTGGAGAAGTTAAGACTAAATTTTTTGCAATTACAATAAACTGATATAAATACTAGTTGACTGTAGCAAGTTGTTAAGTATAAAATACAAAATTTTATTAGGATTATATCTCTTCCTTTAATTAAAAACTTCAAATTCTCTCTCTTTCTTATTATTTTAATGAGTTGTTTATATTATTTTCAATGAAGTGAGAAAAAAAATAAAACATTTGATATTGAGTGTAATGTAAAGTGAGATGATAAAATAGATAAGGTAGCTTTTTGAAGTACTAAAAACTAAAATTTTTAACACCTTTATTGTGAATGCTCTAACTTCAACAAAAAAAAAAAAAAAAAAATCCTAACCCCTGCTAGAATTTTATCTTTGTTGATAGATGATAGAATCTCAATGTATTTAAAAATAAAAATTTTGCATATTTACAATTTTTTAATACTATACGGATGTTTGTTTTGAATTTTTTTTTTTTTTTTTTTAGTTCCTTTATACTTTCTCTCTCTCTCTTCCATCCTCTATATACATACATACATATATATATATATATATATATATATATATTATTGTAAGGATAAAAGGCCAAACATGAGAAGAAAATATTAATTTTTGAAGTTCATTTATGTTGCGACTGACTCCAATTATAATTGAGAAGTCTAAAATACAAGTTTCCTTAACCAATCAATTGATTGACTAGAAGACTGCATTCATCCATGATCCTTGAGTAGAAAATGTTTGTCACGGAATCTAGTACAAATGGCCTTGTCATTCATTTAATAACCAATTCTTGACATTTTGGTTCAAACTGACGATTTTTTATTACGGTATCAGACTTCAGAGTGAATTTTTATTTTATAATCCATTTGAATACCGCATATTTTACTGAAAATTGAAAATTAAAAACTAAAAATATTATAATAAAATAATTTTTAAATGTGTAAATAATACCATACAACCAATTTTTAATGAAAGTTTTGTTGAAAAAAGAAGTTTGTGGATCCCGTGAAGAGTGCACGGGACCTACTGACAGACACATTTTAGTGAAAATTTTGCTTGTCAAAGAGGTAGTGGGTTCCATGCATAGTGCACGAGACTTGCTAACAGACACATTCCCACGTGAAATGTGCTTCTCAATAAAATAAAATAAAAAAGGAAAACGCAAACGGAGCATGCCAGAAACGCAATCCAAACGCATACTTAATCCCTTACAAAATTGCAGAATTAAGGTTGCTTTTCTTTCCTTTAAATTTTTTTTTTTTTTTTCCTTTTATTGTGATTTAGATTTTGGGGTGATGAATTTTGATTGGTATTTGATATTTTGCATTATGGGATTTGAAGATGGAGTTTTGTATGGCTCTGCTCAATGTTAAAAATAATGCCTCTTTGTGGCATGGGCTAGGTGTTGACAAAATTTTGTGCCTAAAGTAGAAGTATTGAAATTCCATGTAAAAGGCCATAAAAAGAGACTAAGAAATGAAACGGGCCCATGATTCAAAGTAGCAAACTCAGAAAACCAAATCCAAAACCAAAGCCTTCCATATCAATCCGTTTGGTAAGAGATTTCAAAAAAATTATATAAAAATACGAATAATATTGTTTAAATATTAAAAGTTGTGGTTTAAACAACAATAACTAACGGGCCTATATTTATCCTATAACCCATGACTCTCTATGCAAACCCAGAAATAAAGAGTATTGAGAAAAATCGTGTACTGGAGGTTCGGGCATGGCTTGAGAGAGATTTCAGAGTGGACCTTTTTCTTTTTCCTTCCCACCTACTTCATTAAGATAAACAGTAGCATTCCTCTAAACTCTCTGCTAACTTAGTTCTTCTGGCAAACCAATACAATTTCTCTAACTCTCTGCTACATTCCAAAATCCAAACAGTAAGACTTACAATAATATTAGGAAATATTAAACAAACACGGTCTATCAAAGTCTACACGGAACACACGGCTCTACCTCTCATTCTGCACCGCCACAGATCTTGATAGACTTTTTAAATAATTCTCTAGTATATGTGTAGTCCCAAATTGAAAATAATTCTCTAATATATGTGTAATCCCACTTTGAATAATAATAAGAAGAATTAGTAGTTTATATAACATAATTGCACATATGCTCATTGAGCTTAGGTCTTTTGGGTAATGGGTCAACCCAAAATGCTTAAGCCTTTTTGAGTCTTATACAAGAACTTATGCTTATGGAGCATTAAATGATTATTTTGTTTCTCTTCCTTATTTATAACAAATTAATTCTATCCTTTCTTACCCAATATAAAACAAAATTTTCTTCTTCTTTCTCTCACTAATTTTCTCTCTCTTGCTTACCCAACCAATTTTCTCTCTCTTGCTTACCCAGTAAAAAACAAAATTTTCGGCTTCTTTCTCTCACCTTGATTTGCATAAAGGAAGAAAAGACAAAAACAAAATGATTTTATTATGAATTAAAAAAAATTACGGAATTAAGGAACTTGACCAAAGCTTTGCAAGACAATATATCTCCTGAGTTTTTTTAAGCTTTAATTTTGAGATTTTTTTTTCCCGTTTAGGAAACTTGGCAGGTTAATTGGTTTTGAAGTAGAAATGTACGGTTTTTGAGTTATGTTTTGCATGAGGCTTTGTTTTGTCTCTATGGCTGAGACCTCTAGCAACACATGCATGGTCTTGGTGAGCTAGACACACTAATTTATATAATCATTTTACATCCATAAGGTTTTCTATCATTTTTTTCTTTTTAGAGAGTATGTGGATTAGGAGATTAGGAAAACTAAAAACCCCAAAACCATTTGAAAGTTGAAACACGGAACAAGTTTAACAAAAGAAGAAGAAACATTGTCTAATAACAACAATTTTAGGAAGAAAGGGACACCCTTAAACAACGTTCAATGAGATCTATGGAAAGTAATAAATGAGGATAGAGAAAAACTGTTATTAGTTAGATAACTAAGGTGGAAAGCAAAAATCATTTAATGCTATTTTTTCAACCCTTTGATCTATTAAAATCTACAGTACAAAAAAGGTGTAACTCTTATGGAGTTACACCAAGTGTAACTTGAACCCATCTCTCTCTCTCTCTCTCTCTCTCTCTCTCTCTCTCTCTCTCTATATATATATATATATATATATGGGCTGGGTTCAAGTTACACCTGGTGTAACTCTAAGCAATGTTACACCACTCAATATTTTTTAATTGGATGAGAATACTAACAAATCCACTGTTAGATTATATTATCTTCGTATATTCTTCATACTTGCAAAATTTCAAGGTGATCAAAAATTTATAACCATGTCATCAATCAATTGTTAAAATTCAAATTTTTGTAGTTTAAAATAATGCATAAAAGATGAATTTATGAATCAAATGGTAAACAATTTCTGATGGATATAAAAATTGGCATGCATGTTAAGAACATATAGAACATGTAATTTAATGGTTGGATTTTCAAAATATTAATTTAATAACAAGTTATTAGGTGGTGTAACATTACTTAGAGTTACACCAGGTGTAACTTGAACCCAACTCTATATATATACACTTGAACCCAACTCTATATATATATATATATATATATATATATATATATATATATATATATTTATATATATGAGATGGGTTCAAGTTACACCTGGCGTAACTCTTTAGAGTTACACTTTTTCTAAACTATTGGATTTAAGTAGATCCAACGGTAAAAAAAATACATTCATTAATGCTAATATTTTGATAAGGATCTCATTTATTATCCTTATTTATAACATTCCATACTTATTTCTAATTCCAAAAATAAGTATATTTTTCTCTCTGCTCTCTCTTTCTCATCTACTACACGTTTCTCTCTCCTCCATTGCTCATCCACCTCCATTTTCATAGGTTCCACCTCCATAGTCACATAGAATTTGATACAAAAAATCTGAGACAACAAAGTCTAGTGAAAACTACTGATTCTTTAGAATTGAAGCATGTAGCAATTATTTTGATACATTATCATGTGGAACGGTATGGAGGATATAGAAGCATCACTCCAGGCCTCGTTCACAGCAAGAATCAAAGTTATTGATCAATGAAAGACTCAGATGCTTGCAAGACATTATTCCCGGATAATATAATGTAAGAAAATTTTCTTTTAAAAGACTTTTTTTGTTTGGTTATTAAAAAAAAGAACAATTAAAATTTCTCTTTGGGTTAAAAATAAAATTGGACTATCTATATTCTAAAATGGATTATGAAATTACAGAGCATGAGAATGGCAGTAATGCTGGACGAGATAATTAATTATGTTCAGTCCTTACAAAACCAAGTCGAGGTGAGCCAAATTTATAATACACTACCTTTTTTTTTTTTTGAGTAACAAAATTATTTTTTTAAACACTAACATTTACATTTCTTTGGATTTGAGTGCAGTTCCTTCTATGAAGCTTACAGCAGCGAGCTTATTTTACGACTTCAACTCAGAGACAGATGCTTTAGAAACAATGCAGGTGCTTCCTCTAAAATTGTATAGCTCATTTTCTGCTTTCAATTTCTAAATGGCAAATTGACTGCTTCATCTAGCCTTTGTTTACTTTGTATGGTTAAAATAAACTATCTGGTGAAGAATATCAAGTGACATACGCAAAAAATCTAGCTACATTTGACATTCCCAAATGCTTAACTGCATGTAGTTTGTGTAATATTTTAAAATTTTAATTATAGTTTGTATGTTAGAATTGGGTATGTGATTTATGAGTGATATGAATGAATTTTTTGGTTACAGAGGACTAAGGCTAATGAAGCAAAAGAATTGGAGAGATTAATGAGAGAAGGTTATGGACGACTTGATTCATTTCACTCAAATTGGTCGCCGCTTTGACTTTAGAATTGGATGTTACCCCTTGTCATGCAACAATAAGATGCTTCATTTCCCAATAGTTTCCTCTATATGAAATTATATTTGTTCCCACTTCATGCTATACAAGCAGAAGTTTATATTCATACTTGTACAAGTCCTCACACATTGGGAAATTCAACTAAGATTAATATAAGGCTTATAATTTTTATTTTTATCCTAAATTATTGTTGAATTCCTTCAGTTTGAAAGTATGTCAAGCATCATTGCCAATCCAAAAATAATTATGTCTGTAGTGCCATATGATCCAAAGCACCATTAGACATTAATCAACTTGATATCCTCCGTACCACTCCACAAGATAATGTATCAAAATAATTGCTACATGCTTTAGGAGAAAAACATGATTAATTTAGTCTATTTGAATTTTACTATGTAAAATTTGATACATGTATTAGCCAAAATGTTCCTCTCCTTTCAAAGCAATAGAAAGAATATTCATCACAAGAGCACCCCAACAGAAAAGAAAAAACAAAATAAACAAGGATTCAATATACTAAACAAGGAGATCAGTCTTGTAGCTTCTTCAGCAGCAAATTGGGCATCCAATCAACCCATTCTCATTACACTCTGGACACACATTCGACGCTTCCTCTGTGGAAACAATCTTGTGGCTGCCACGGCACTTGGAACAAAGCACAAACGAACTCCAGCACACCCTTCACATGCACCATTAGATTGATCAATTGGAACTCCATGGAAGAGTGGCCGAAACTTCCCTTGCTCGTGTAACACCAAAACCTCTTCTACTCCGCCTATATATCTCCCCTTAATTAAAAAACCTTGGAGGAGCTGCTTTACCATCCAAAATCCTCCACAACTCTTCTGGCAAAACAATAAACTTTGATTCTTATTGTGAACTAGGCCTGGAGTGATGCTTCTATATCCTCCGTACCATTCCACATGATAATGTATCAAAATAATTGCTACGTGCTTCAGTTCTAATGAATCAGTAGTTGTCACTAGACTTTGTTGTCTCAGATTTTTTGTATCAGATTCTATGTGGCTGTGGAGGTGGAACCTATGAAAATGGAGGTGGATAAGCAATGGAGGAGAGAGAAACGTGTAGTAGATGAGAAAGAGAGAGTAGAGAGAAAAATATTCTTATTTTTGGAATTAGAAATAAGTATGGAATACTATAAATAAGGATAATAAATGAGATTCTTATCAAAATATCAGCATTAATGAATGCATTATTTTGACCGTTGGATCTACTTGAATCTAATGGTTTAGAAAATGTGTAACTCTTTAGAGTTACACCAGGTGTAACTTTAACCCATCTATATATATATATATATATATATATATATTTTCCCTTTGTCCTAACACGCAAAACACTGGTGAGAAATCAACCAGAAACAAACGAGTTTCTCAACTTGAGTAAGAGAAAGGTAATAATGTTATAATGTTTTGGATTTCGTTGGGATAATGTTATAATCAATCATACCCAACAACTCTCCCTTTAATCTCTCTGTTGAAAGCAGGGGCAGCATTACAGAGCCCAGGGGTTCAAATAAACCCCCTGACCTGCCCCCAACAAAAGCAATTTTATATAAAAAAATGTAATTTTTTGTTTTTGCTTTGACTCCTCTAAAATAAAAATTAAAAATTTGAACGCCCTAATCCTACTTTTTTTTTTTAAAAAAAAATCCAACTAGAATTAGCTTAAATATGATCATTTTAGTGCTATTTTCACAATAGTTTCACAATAAAAATTAAGTAGTAAGTTGTTACTGGTTTTTATCTGAACCTGCAATAACTTTTTTTACCTATCATCTAGATTTTGTTGTGAAATTTTTGTGAAAGTGTTGTATCAATAGCAACACTCTTAAAATATTTAATTTTATAAGTAATAAAAAAAAAATCAAAATTTAACTTATTCATTAAAAAAAAAAAAAAAACTTTATCTCTCAGACTTTGGCTTACTTTGGCATTGACAACGGAATGAAGTTATTTTTTCTTGCACTTTTCTTCTACATCAGTATTTTATTAAATGTATGATTAGTTGTTTTAAAAGAATGTATGATTAGTTTTTTTTTCTAATATTTTGGTGCATTTCTTTTTCTTTTGTACTTTTTGTTGTGCATCTTTGTGGATTTTGGGTAATGGGGTACGGTTTTTGTAAAAAACAAAAATAATAATAATAATAATTTTGTTTTTTTTGGATCTCCTGATTCGAAATATTTTATTGATTTCATAGGGATGACACAAAGTATAGCATCGACTTACATTGCCGAAAGTTGGAACTCTCCTCCATCAATGTCAACTAGGACATGGTCCTCCAGGAGTTGGTGGGAACTTTCCTCTTGAGTCAGGCAATGCCACCTTTCTTTTCCTAAGGACCAAGTTTCCTTCTCCTAGCATTCTTGTGAACTTCTCAATGCGCTTCATATAATCAGACCATGATACACTACTCCTAAAACGTGGAGGGAATTACTCGTAATCCGCTCCACGTACCCCATTTTTTTCATTAACAACACACATCACTCATAATAATGGTGGATCTAAACAAGTAGACCTACTTCAAACTCTCTATAAAAGGAGTAAGTCCCATTCACCTGAGGTAAGTTCTACCATTTACTATTTCTCATCCTTGTATTATACAAAGAAAACTGACTTAACCGTCCAAGGGTCCTTGGTCGGATTACACCGATCACCCTTGACAGTTCTTTCTTTCTTTTCAGGATCTACAACAATCTCTCTCTCTCTCTCTCTCTCTCTCTCTCTCTCTCTCTCTCTCTCTCTCTCTCTCTCTCTCTCTCTCTCTCTCTCTCTCTCTCTCTCTCTCTCTCTCTTTGGGATGAACCTAGGATTTTAAGCTAGCGGGAGCCAGAGTATAAAGAAAAAAAAAAAAAAAACTCGAAACAAACATCCATATAGTATTAAAAAAATTGTAAATATGCAAAATTGTTTTTTCTAAATACATTAAGATGCAATCATCTACCAACAAAGATAAAAACAAAAACAAAATACTGTTTTTTTTTTAATACTACGTTGGCAATGATTTTTTTTTTTTTTTTTAAGTTAGAGCATTTACAGTAGCAGTACTAAAATTTTTAGTTTTTAGTACCTCAAAAAACTACCTTATTTATTTTATCATCTCACTTTATATTACAGCTAATATCAAATATTCTATTTTTTTATCACTTCATTTAAAATAATATAAACAACTCATTAAAATAATAAGGAAGAGAGAGAATTTGAGTTTTTAATTAAAGGAAGGGATATATCCTAATAAAATATTGTATTTTATTCTTAACAACTTGCTATAGTCAACTAGTATATATATCAGTTTATTGTAGTTACAAAAAATTTAACTTTAGCTTCTCCAATAGCATATGCTTTTTTTGTTCTTTGGTGGTAAAATAGGTTTTTGCTAAAATACAATTACCGTTGTGAATATTTTTATTGTTTTTGTTAAGTTTTTTGATTGAATAGTTGCTATTTGAGTTAAGTTAGCTAAACTGATTGGGAAAAATAGACCCAATTACAAAAATGAAATATAGAATGACTAAAAAAAAATTGGACCCCAAGGGGGCCCATTGGGTCCGTCCCTGATATATATATATATATATATATATATATATATATATAGAGAGAGAGAGAGAGAGAGAGAGAGAGAGAGAGAGAGAGAGAGAGAGAGAGAGAGAGAGAGAGAGAGAAGAGAGAGAGAGTTTCAGCGTATTTAGCCAATTGCCTGAAATTTAGAGGAAACTTAAGAATCAGTATATAATTTATTGTAATTTGTCATATATATTAACTTTTTTTTTTGGTTGAAAAAAGCTATATAGATTAACTTCTTATCAATGATCTTAGGAGTACTAAATATTTTTTTTTTTTTTGGTTATCGATGCTTCAATATAAAATAAACTATGGAACAACAAGTCATTTGGAGGATAAAAAAAAATTAAAGTAATTATTTATTATTTTTTGGTGTAAAAATTAAAGTAATTATGAACTGCTTATATTAAATTAATTAGTGGATGTATTATTAGACTTTAGTCATAATGTTTACAGATTCCACCAAAGCAGTTATGCGTGTCACATGCTGCTGTTATCAAAATAATAATAATAATAATAATAATAATAATAATAATAATAATAATATGCGTGTCACATGGAAAAAAATTTAATATATATTTGGTATTTGGATTTTTATTAAATTTTTAGTAAGCTGGACCACGTCATCTACCATTTGAGAAAAAAGCAATTTCTTTTTTTTTTGTTTTTGGAGAATAAAGCAATATGAATAGAACTTTACTCATTTCCAAAAGAAAAAGAATAGAACTTTGTAGTTTGTTTAAATGTAATATAAATAGGACTTTATAGCTGGCCATCAAGAAGGTAATCTTTCCTTTCTTTTCTTTTCACGAACACAAAATGTGTAATTGTCATCAAATTTCTATTAAAGAATTTATCTAAAAAATAAAAAAATTTCCACTAAAGCAAGTAAAGATTATGTATCCGTTTGGATACGGATTAAAATTTGCCGCGTTTGCATTTTCAGGTTTTGCTTTTTTTTTTTTTTTTTTTTTTTTTCTGGTTCTGCTGCAGGTGGACAAGAGGTGCAAGTGCGTACTGTGCGCATACTGTTCACGCACTTTTTCAACAATTTTATATTAAAAATGAGTCTCGCAGTACTATTCACACAATTAAAAATTATTTTACTACAGTGTTTTCAGTTTTCAGTAATAAGTTTTATTCAAACAGACTCTACATCAAAAAAAATTTTAAAAAGAAAAAAATTTAATAGATATTTGGTATCTAGATTTTTATTAAATATTTATTAAGCTGGCCACCAAGAGGATAAATATATATATTCATCTAGAAGCTAAATATATCATAATATATATATATATATAAATATTCTAAGAATAAAGTAATATGAATTGACTTTACTCATCTCCAAGAAAAAAAGAATATAACTTTATAGTTTGTCCAAATGCAATATAAATAGAACTTTATAGTTGTTAAAGTAAAAAAAAAAACTTTATAGCTGGCCACCGAGAAGATAATCTTTCATTTCTTTTCTTTTCCCGAACACAGAATGTGCAATTGTCATTAGATTTCCGCTAAAGAACTTATCTAAAAAATAAAAAGTTTCCACTAAAGCAAGTAAAGACTACATCAAAAAGATTTAAAAAAGAACAATAACGTGTAAGCAAAACTTTATACAGGTTTCCAGGTTACACTCCTTTTTACTTTTTTTTTTTTTTTTTTTTAACAAGAAATAAATTCTATTTTATCCAAATTTAGGTGTATAAGCGTGTAAATTTCTCTTTAGAAGATTTGAATTTCGATTTTTATCTCTTTTTACCCTACAAAAATTTTGTATTTGTAAAGTTACTATCACACTAAGAGTTTACGGTGGTAAGATCATCCTTTTAATTACTTGCATAAGTCAAGCTTGAAGAAACCAAAAAACAAAGTCAAGAATAAATGCATTTACAACTATGCGACTTTAGCGTAATAGCCGCTTCTTAAGTATAAGTATTTGTAAAATGTGAGAGACAAGAACTGAAGTTTAAGTTTTAAGAAAGGAATTTCATACGGATATCCACTTACATTAAGTTAGTGTGAAATTCTATCTCAAATTAAAAACAAAAAAAGAAAGAAAAACAAAACAAATTCTTTCAATAATAACCTTTAGTGGCAGCAACGATATAAGAACAGGTTGGAATCATATTTGAGAGCATTTCCTAAGCACAAAAACAAAAAGTACAAAATAAGAAGTTGTTTTATTAATATAGAACCGTATCCAGACGCTTTGTTTCAAGAAGTTTTAGAGCTTTACAGACAGAAACCAGTTGCTACAATTCTTCAAATTGTAAGTTATTACTTTTCTAGCACACATCCATGTTTTTATTTCTCCTTGAAATAAAATATCCACAACAAATTGTTTTCCCTCTTCTCCAATTTATTTTCCTTCTAATTTTTTACTTCAGTTTTAAATTTTAATGGAATGCACTTTTTATATAAATTGTGGTTCTAAGATATATTAGGACATGCTACGATTATGCCTTGGAAACAGATGATGGGGTAGAGAGTCGGTGAAAGGGAGGGAAGGAGTTTTGAGTTCTGGGTTTATGTAGGCTTCAGCTTGGTGTGGGTTGGGTCTAGTGGTAAGCCACAGATTGACGTCCACAACCACAGATCGACACCCTCAAATCCAAAAAAAAAGCAGATCAACACCCATAATCATACATCCAAACATCCAGATCAAAACACTAAAAAAGCTTATGCTTATGAGTGTTGGGGTGTCGAAGATCCGAGTTTGAGGAGAGAGAAGAGATCGATGGCGGCGAGGGTTAGGGTTTGGTGAGAGAAGGTATCGGTTCGGTTCGATTTTGCTTTGGTTTTTGTATTTCGTCTCCGACGACTTCACCGCACCAGCGTCGGAGAAAGTCCCGATCTTCGCTTGCGGTGTTCGGCTCCATCTGACGGTTCATTTTTTGGTGCGGTGGCGTAGGTCGGTTTTTGCTCACCTCTGTGAGTCTGATGATTTCTCACCGGTGTTTTGCGTGTCGGGAGAAAGGGGAAAGAAACAGGATAGAATAAAGCAATACGTTCTTTTGGAAGAATAAAGCAATATGTTCTTTTGGAAGGAAAATAAAGTGTAAACAAAACTTTATAAGGTTTCTAGAAACTTACACTTTCTTCTTTTTATTTTATCTTTATTTATTTATTTTTATCTTTACAATTCTACTCTATCTTAATTAAAACGTATTTGTGTGTGAAATTCATTCTTGAAGACTTAAACTCTGGTCCTTACCTCTCTTTATCCCATAAGAATTTTGTATTTGCAAAGTGACCATTTCGCTAAGAGTTTGCGATGGTAAGATCATCCCCTTAATTACTTGCATGAGCCAGGATTAAAGAAACCAAAAAAGCAAAGTTAAAAATAAATATATTTACCATCGCGCACCCTTAGTATGATGGCCATTACAAGTATAAGTGATTCTAAGATGTAGGAGGTAAGGACTAAGATTCAAATATCTAGAATAGAGTTTCACACATAAATTAGGTTAGAGTAAAATTTTATCTTAGATAAAATAAATAAATAAAAGGAATAAATTCATTCAATAATAACCAGTCGTAGTAGTAAGGATAAAAGAAAAGGTTTGAATCATATTTGATAGCATTTCCTAAGCACAAAAACAAGTAGTACAAAATAAGAAGTTGTTCTATTAATTAGAACTGTATCCAGATGCTTTGTTTCAAGAAGTTTTTCTTGCACACATCCGTGTCTTTATTTCTCCTTGAAATAAAATATCCACAATGTTTTCCCTCTTCTCCAATTTATTTTCCTTCTAACTTTTTACTTCAGTTTTATATTTTAATGGAATGCACTTTTTATATAAATTGTGGTTCTAGGATATATTAGGACATGCTACGATTATTCGTTGGAAACAGATGATGGGGTTTAGAGTCAGTGAAAGGGAGGGAGGGAGTTTTGAGTTGTGGGTTTATGTGGGCTTCAGCTTGGTGTGGGCTGGCTCTAGTGGTCAGTGGGTTCTGTGATTTGGACATGATTGGGATCTGAGCTTTGGTATGTGCTAGTGTTGTGTGTTGGCAACTTGGCAATGTATGTTAGCTTGGTACATTCATGAATGTAGCCTCTCTTTTTTTCTTCTTCTTCTTCTTCTTCTTCTTCTTTTTTAGTATTTTTTATTTTTTGCCAGCATATTTTCGATGGCTTCCATAAGCACTCAAAACGACTCATCTTCCTCATCATTTTCATCTTCAACCCCACAATGGAAATATGATGTCTTTCTCAGTTTTAGAGGTGAGGATACCCGCAATGGTTTTACAGACCATCTATATGCTGCCTTGAAACAGAAGGGCATTGTCACCTTTAGAGATGAGGAAAAACTTGAGAGAGGTAAATCCATTTCACCAGAGCTCTTGAAAGCAATAGAAGAATCCAAGTTTGCAATTGTCATTCTCTCAAGAAACTATGCATCTTCTACATGGTGCTTGGATGAACTTGCAAAAATCATTGGATGCATGAAAAATATAGGAACAACAGTTTGGCCAATTTTTTATGATGTGGATCCATCTAATGTGCGTAAACAAACGGGAAGTTTTGCCCAAGCCTTTGCTACACATGAGGAGCATTTCAAGGATCGCATAGAGAAGGTGCAAACTTGGAGAGTTGCTTTGAAAGAAATGGCCAATCTTAAAGGGTGGCATTTACAGGATAGGTAAACGAATATAAAATTTTTCTTTCTTTTAAATATTCAAAACACACTCTTCTTATCTTTAGTCTTGTTGTGAACCTTAGGCATACCTATATACTCGTTCATGGTTCTTTCAATTTTGATTTGATCCAATTAATTTATATTTTCATATTTCTTTCAATTATGTCTTGAGCAAAGTTATTTAAAATTTTCCGGTATTACTAGAGTAAAACTTTGGATTTCAATTGTCTTAAGCTCACCAAATCTCATACTCTCTCAATTGCAGGTCTGAGTCAAAATTTATCCAAAATATTGTGGGAGAGTTATGGCATAAATTGAGTCGTGCGTTCTTAGAAGATATTGAAGACCTTGTAGGAATAGAATCTCGAGTGAAGAAATTGGAGTCATGTTTGGCTATAGAGTTTAATGATATTCGCATTATAGGGGTTTGGGGGATGGGGGAATTGGTAAAACAACTCTTGCTAGAGTTTTTTCTCGTATGGTTGCTAAGAAATATGAAGGCTATTGTTTTCTTGCTAATGTTAGGGAGGTTTGTGAAAAAGATGGTTTAGTTTCATTACAACAACAACTTATTAGTCAAATTTTAAATGAAAATATCAATATACAAAATGTTGATGATGGGGTGTTCGTGATCAAGAATCGATTACGTCATAAAAGAATTCTTCTCGTTCTTGATGATGTAAATCAATTAGACCAATTAAAAAAGTTAGCTGGGAAGCATAATTGGTTTGGTTTAGGTAGTAGAGTTATCATAACAACAAGGGATAAGCATTTACTACATATTCTTGAAGTAGATGAAATGTACGAAATTGAAGGATTGAATGATGATGAAGCTCTTCATCTTTTGAGTTTGAAAGCTTTTCATAACGACCATCCTCCCAAAGATTATCTGGAGTTGTCTAAAGATGTTGTACAATATACTACAGGTCTTCCTCTAGCTATTGAGATTTTAGGTTGCTTTTTGTTTGGTAGAAGCACTGATCAATGGAAAAGTACATTAAGTAGGCTTACAGAATTTCCAGAACGTGAAATTCTCCAAGCACTTAAAATAAGTTATGATGGACTACATGAAACAGAGAAAAAAATATTCCTATATATTGCATGTTTTTTTAATTATGAGGACAAAGATAGTGTAGTAGAAAAACTAAATTATCTTGGCCTTTACCCTGATGTTGGATTAGAGGTTCTTGTTGACAAATCTCTCATAAAGATGAGTGACATTGAAGTGTGTATGCATGATTTACTACAAGAAATGGGTAGGAAAATAGTTCATGAAGAGAGCCCTGAAGAGCCTGGAAAGCGTAGCAATCTATGGTCATTTGAGGACATTAACAATGTTCTAACAAAAAATACGGTAAGAGGTTATTTTAAAAACTTGAGCACATACCCTATCATATTATTAAAAAAAGTTCAACTTAGAGTAGCTTTGGCAATCATACATTTTGCAATTCTCTAATCCCTTTTGTTCATGATAATTAGGGAACAGAAGCAATTCAAGCCATAGTCCTAAAGCTACTTAAATTGAAAGAGGCAGATTGGAATCCTGAATCTTTTTCAAAGATGCATCATCTTAAATTGCTCATAATTAATAATGTTCAACTTCTCCATGAACCCAAACATCTTCCTAATGGCTTAAGATTTCTTGATTGGAGTGGATACCCTTCAAAGTCTTTGCCATTAAGTTTCCAGTCAAAAGATCTTATTGAACTTTACATGTGCAGTAGCTACATCGAACGACTTTGGAAAGGAGCAAAGGTAATTTAAGTATCCTTGTACAAGTTTATATTTAAGTTCCTTAAACTATAAGGTTTTGTTGAAGCTAATTGTTTCTTCTTTTTTTGGTTGCTTTTAATAGTCTTTTGAAAGGTTGAAAATCATCCAAATGAACGAGTCTTCAAATCTTATAGAAACCCCTGATTTCACCAAAGTTCCGAATATTGAGAAATTGGTCCTAGAAGATTGTATAAATTTAACCAGGGTGCATCCATCAATTGGAGTTCATAAAAAGCTTACTCTTCTCAATTTAAAAGGTTGCAAAAACCTAAAAACTCTTCCAAACAAGTTTGAAATTGAGTCTCTGAAGATTCTTATTCTTTCTGGTTGCTCAAAAGTAAGGAAAATCCCAGAATTCGAAGAAAATATGCAACGTGTATTGAAGCTTTACTTTGATGGAACTGCTATTACTAAACTACCCACATCAATTAGGCATTTGACTGGCCTTGCTTTATTGAATATAAGAGATTGCAAAAGTCTTACATGTCTACCAAGCACCATTTTTAATTTGAAATCTCTTAAAAATGTGGATATTTTTGGATGCACAAAATTGGGGAGACTGCCAGAGAATTTGGGGAATGCAAAAAGTATAGAGAAACTTGATTTGGGCCAAATTGCTATAAGATATTTGCCTTCTTCCATTGATCTCCTAAAAAATCTTAAAGTGCTATCTTTCTATGGATGCAAGGGGTTGTCATCATCTAATAATTCATGGTATGAGCTCCCCACTTTTTATTTTATGCCAAGAAGTCTAGATCCTATAAGACTGTCCTTTCTATCGGGTTTGTCTTCTTTGACTGAATTGAATCTTAGTGACTGCAATCTCAAGGCAATCCCCAATGATATTGGTTGCTTAAACAATTTAGAAGCGATGGTCCTAAGTGGAAATAGTTTTGTTTGCCTTCCTGAAAGCATCAGTCAACTATGTAAGTTGAGAGGAATGGTGTTGACGAATTGCACAAGTCTTCGATCATTGCCAAAGATTCCATTAAATATTGTTACTATTAGGGGACATGGTTGTACCTCACTGGAAACGATACCAGATCTACTGAAACCTAATTATTTATGTGAGGCAGAGCTTGTTCTTTCAAATTGCAGTAGACTGGCTAACAATCAAAGTGTCATTGACATGTTTTTTGCAGTGATAAGAAAGCACCTTCAGGTCTCTCTCTCTCTCTCTCTCTCGGGTGTGAGTGTGTGTGTGTCTGTTATAACAAACTTCTTTGTATGTTTCAGGGACTTTCTCTTGACAATAGATATGTCTGTTCAGATTTTGACAATAGATATGACTATCCAGATTTTGACAATAGATATGACTTTCGAGATTTTGACAATAGATATGACTTTCGAGATTTTGACAATAGATATGACTTTCAAGATCAAGATTTGAATTGGTTTTATGAAATCCTTATTCCTGGAAGTGTAATTCCAAAGTGGTTTATCCATCAAAGCATGGGGGCTGAAGTGACTATAACAGTACCTTCTTCTCATTTGTGTGACCAGTGGATGGGGATTGCTGTTTGCATTGTATTTTGTTCACTTCCACATCACCAAATTGACGAGGAATTTTCACTTCAATGTTGGTTGATGGTCAATGGAAAAGATATGTCTTTTGTACTAGAAATGATTGCATTTATTGCTTTATCAGATCATATTTGGCTACTTTATATGCTTCCTCAATGCTACAAGGATAACGAGGACGACATAGAATTACTAAAGGAATTGGAAGCAAATGAATTCAATCAGATTGGTATTAAAATTAAAACCGGTTTAGGCTTCGAGGTGAAGGAATGCGGGTTCCGTATGGTATACAAGAAAGACATAGAAGATCTCAACCAAACTATGGCTCAAAGCAGCAACACCAGCATCAGTCCTTATGAGGACTTAGGTGTTCTCCATCATAATTTCGACAATTCGGTAGTGGTAGTTGAAGGCAACAAAGCAAAGCGAACCCGTGATGATTATGATGGGGTTGGACCTAGTGGAGACAGAAGCTATAATGATGTGCCACACCCAAAAAGGATTGAAAGGCTTGCAGAATTTAACAATCATGGTAACTCTGATTGTGCGGAGTCAAGTGAGTACAAGGATTGAAGTGATGAGTTTAATGAGTGGCGGGAATCTAGTGAATTGTTGATGAAATTTGAAAGGTTCAAAATACTCTGTAAGTCAATAAATTATAGTTAATTCCTATATATTCTCTTGATTACTTGTACGTCATTGTCTTTTTTCTTTATCTCTAGTTTTGTTGATTGTTGCATTATGTTTCTTCCTTGAGGCTACTCGTTTAATATTAAAAAAAAAAAACATAGTTTTACCAAATAAACAATTATTATGGTAATTTGGTTTAGTTATTTGTGTTAGTTGTTTTGTGTTGGTTTCCTCCTTGATATAGGATTATTGGACTTGTTCATAAGGAGAAACCATCACACAGCCAAGAGACAAGAAGACTAGTGTGGTCCATTGTATGCTTCAAATTTCGCTTACTCTAATAGATTATAGGGTAAAATCTGCACTTTTGCTGCCTATATAATTCATCTTTTTAAATTTTTTTCAAAGTTCAAAAACAATATATGTATGCCACTGCAAACATTATAATCAGAATTAATTATTATGTTGTTACATATTATATATGAGAACTCGTGTATAGATCACAATCAGAATGATTAGTCTAAGTAGATGTAGCATCAAGCTTCCTAGCTAAAGGTTTCCTATGGTTGTGAACCAATAACCTTCAACCAAACAAGTTTTCTTCTGGTTTGGTTTAAGAGAACCGAAAATTATTCTATTATTGTTTTTTTTTTTTTTTTTTTTTTTGAAATTTTTATTATTTTAATGTAGGATAACAATTTTTTTTTATAGGTGTAGGATAACAATTTTAATAGATATTAAAATGATTTTTTTTTTTTGAAGAAAAATTATTAAAATGATTTGTATCAGCATGTTTGAGGACTTTGTTATTAAAATAATTTGTAATTCTCATAATGTAACAAACTTTACGATTACGCATAGTGAAGGTTCAAAATTTAACTTTCTTTTTATGAGGAATTAATGTAAATATGCAAAATTTCCTCGTTGACCAAATCATTCAATCAAGTTCTTGATATATCCAATATCATCAACATTGTTCATAATTGATTGATCCATGGATCAACTGAAAAAATGATCTGCATCAACATAAGTTATGTTTTTATCAATTTTCTTAAGCTATCATCATTAGGAACTTAAGCTTGTACCTATCTGTAAATGGATGTGTGATAACCAACAAAATTAAAAGCTCTCACAAGAAACAATCTTCAAAGCTAAAAGCATGCTGTTATTGTTAGATAATTTTCAATTTATCTTCACCAAAATAATGTTATGAATGACTATATATTGCTTGATTGTTAGACTTAGACATGTCGCAATGATTCAATGATTTATCATAAATTGAATATTGAATGGTAAGTAGTACTAAATAGCAGTAGCCATGTGCTGATTTTGTTCTTCAATGTAAGTAAATCATCATTCACATCAATGTCCTTTTTAATACTTGTGTAGAAGCATTGGTGAGGCTTTAATAATATTCAATCCCACTTAAAAACCAGTCTTTTCCCTCTGCCATACATGCATACACTCACACACACACACACACACACATATATATATATATGATTTCAAACAAGTTTAAAGAAAACTAGTTGCAGACTCACCCAATGTGTGAGAAAATGTATGAAAGTGCACTAGCCAAATAATTAGTGCTATTTTAGAACACCCCACCCCCCAATTTTATTTAAACTTATCAATTTTAGTCTAAACACAATTAAAATGGAATTTACGTAATTAGCCAATTAATTAACTAGAGCACTCTACAATTGCATGGATAACCATATGAACAAAGCAATTGAGTAAAGGGCAAAAAGAAAAGAAGATGCAAACCTAGTGTGTCAAAATAAAGAAAAACATTGGCCTGAAACATAGTCAATCATCTTTTCTCTCTCTCAACTCATCATCTTCCCATCATTGCTTTCCAAACTTACTTTTACACATTCTCCAACTTTTCTCCTCCCTTTTACCTTTTCATATTGTTACTACTATCTACCTTAATATCACTCTTCCTCAACCCTTTTATCTTTCTTCTATTTTTGGCTCTTTTTATTCCTACCATTTTTCTATAAATTTGTAACTCTCTCTCTCTCTCTCTCTCTCTCTCTCTCTCTCTCTCTCTCTCTCTCTCTCTCATTTTTTGGTGGATTTTATTATTTTTCTTGCATCTCTACTTTAAGTTGATGAATTTTCCTATTTTTTATAACTCTACTTTAGGTTGATGTGATTTAGTTTTGTATTTTTAGGTTGTTATATTTTTTCTTTTCTTTGATTTCATACATGTTATCTTATTGAATTATAAAGATAGTATATAAGAAATATAAAGTTATTTTATTACATAGTATGACTTAGATAATTTGGTGTTTATTACTATAACTTTTATTTTTTCTATTTTTCTTCTCTCATTTTCTTTCTCTCTTGATTTTATATTTTTCTTTGCAATTCTACTTTAGGTTGATGAATAATTATGTTTTTTAAAACTCTATTTTGAGTTAATACGTATTGATGATGTATTTTTGAGTTCCCATCACAAGTAGTCTCTCTCCTCTCTTATAGCTTTGATTTGATTTTTCTTTGAGTTACTACTTAGTTATTTTCAAAGTGATGATTGAATTTATATCAAAACACAATATTGATTATGCATTTGAGTGTGCCTATATTTGTGTGATATTAAGTGCAATTTTGTTATGATTTTTTATTATCATGATATTCTGCTTTAATAGGATGAGGAATTTGAATAATTTATTTGAAACTTAAAAAGTAGAACATAATTTTGAAGAATATGTACTACCTCGTAAAGGAATAATACCAATCAAACACACCCAAAATAATTGTATGATATTGTGGGGGTCAAAAACACAAAACTAAAGAACCAAACTTGGTTTAAGATCAACACAACTAATTTCTTAAGAATGAGAGGTAGAATTCCACAATGGAAAGATCAAATAGGTGGTTGAAGTCGAGAATAACTGAATTAAGATCTTGTATAAATGAAAAACGGTTTCCCAAGGTGCATACAGGAGTTTGAAGGGGAAATACAAGTTAAGACTCTTCTCACTTTCTCTCTCTTGTTCTTCCCCTAATTTTTCTGGATCCATTCTCCAATTGTCACCCTCTTCCTTTATAGCCATCTTCCTCTTCCTCTAGTTGTCTTGCACTTAGAAAGATTTAGGGGGATATTTGTCCCATCAACACCTTTTCCTGCCATTTCTTGACCATGAAGATAGAATTTTAAGGGTGCTTTTACTATTTAGGCCAGTATTAAACATTAAGGGCCTGTTTGGTTTGCTCATAACTCATATCTCAAAACTCATAACTCAAAATCATATTTCATATCTCATAACTCTATTCCCACTATAACTCAAATATCTCTAAAATTTGTGTTTGGTTCGAAATCTAAGTTATATCTCTCACTCTCTAACTCCATTTTTTGGAAAAATGGTGGAGCCCACCCATTGTCACTACACAAAACGGTCATATGGGTACCCGCGTGTGACATTCTCTCTCTACATTTTACTGCTCTTCCTTCCCATCACAAAACCCAGCAACTGATTTAACGCCTCTATACACCACAAAACCCATTTCACATAACCCAGCAAGAGACAGGTTTCCTCCCACTTTCGGCACTATTTCTCCATGAATTTTTTCTCTTTCTCATAGCACATATTTTCCCTCTTGCCTGTTCCAAATTTTAGATTTTTTTTTCTCTTACCCACAAATTGAAAACCACATATACAAACTCTCTTCAAAAGGAACAAAGAAATGAGAAAGAAGCTAGATTTGTGATCCAAAATTGCCAACTCAAACCCACAAACACAAAAAACCCAAATCCAAACCCAGGAATCCTTAGATCGAAGACCAAAATCATAAAAATGAAGAGTGGGTTTCTGTTTCAAGGTATATATTTATGCGTGGATGAACATGGTAAGTGGGTCTAAAGAAGAAAGAAAGAAAGAAAGAAAAAGAAGAAAAGAAAAAAAGACAAAACTAGGAAGAAGAGGAGAAAAAGAAAAAGAAAAAAAAAAACCCGTTGGTGGTGGGGTGGGTCTGATGAAGAAGAAGAAGATAATGTTGTTGGTGGTGGAGTGGGTATGCAGAAGAAAGAAAGAAGTAGAGAAAAAAAAAAGGAAGAAGAAGAAGAAGGAAGCCGTGGAACTCAGTAGAAGAAGAAAGAAAGAATGAAGAAGAAGAAGACAAATAAGTTGGTGGTGGTGGAATGGTTATGAAGAAGAAAGAGAAGCAAAGAAAAGCAAAAAAAAAAAAGGCGAAGCCGGTGGAGTTGACAACACAAAAGCTGTGGGCTCCACAAAGTTCAAAAATTTACAAAAGATCCTCACAATGGTAGACATATGATGAAAAGCAGTGTTCCTGTCCCCCTCAATCAATCTATTAATGCGGGATTTTTGGACCCAAAGCTCATCTTCCTGATCTAAGAGCACATTTAACTCCTTATGAAGGGCTTTCTCCTATTCAATTAAAGAATGAGAAGGATTGATGGCAAGGGCTTTCTGAATCCCATTAAGCCGAGCCATGATTTGCTTCTTTCTTCCAAAAATATTCCCAAAGTGATTCTTATTCCAATCCGACGCGCGCTCTCCTGGAAAAACAATCTATAGCCTCTTGGAGAGACCGGGAGCGGCCCCAAGAATCCGAAACTATTCCAGGAAAAGTTAAATCCGACAACCAAAAACTTTGGAATTTAAAGGGCCTAGGAAGGCGGAGGCCATTGCTCGGATTGGACTCAAGAAGCATTGGACAGTGGTCTGACACACATCTAGTGAGGTGGGTCACCCTTGCATCGGGGTAGGCGGCACACCAACTGGGATTGGCAAAGAACCGATCAATCCTTTCTTGAACAAGATCATTAATGTTACGCCTATTGGTCCAGGTAAACCGAGGTCCGGTGAAACCCATATGAATCATATTACAATAATCTAAACACTCTTTGAACAGTAAGGATCTATTGGAATTTACAGCTCAAAAATCTACCTCCAAACTTGATCTGTATGTAAATTTTGTTTTCTAGTGGCAATGCACACTTAAATACTAAAGATTGCTAAGGTTGATTTTTTCAATGAAGATCCCCACAATGGGTCCACCGCTCCCAGTCAAAGCAAAACCATTTCCATATCCAGTTATTCAGCTCAAGACCAAACAAATAATCAACCCGTCATTTCCCATCACCGGAGAAGGGAGGCTTGATTACCAAAGTCACCCCACCCAGTCTCGCAGAAAGAGTCATGTGTTCGACTATCAAACAAAGAAATGCCTTAAAATACGAACCATCATGGACTACCTAGCCGAATTGTAGGGAAGGTATGATGTTTCAAATGATTTGGGATCTAGGGAACACATTTTCATTTTAGAATTGGACTCCACATTGGTAATTTCTAGGCAAACATCTTGGGTACTCTTTTTTTATTATTATTATTATTCTTTTTTTAGTGTTTTCATTTGTTTTCTCTTCTTTATTATTTGGTATTGAAAGAATTAAGCTGAATTCTTCCACGAAGAAGGATATGAGAAACATGGAAACCCCAGTATTTTTAAAAAAAAAACCCCTTTTCTTTCACTAATACTGAAAGGAAAAACACATGGATTTCTTCTTCTTCTTCTTTTATTTACTAAAAAATTTGCCTTCCTTTTGCCACAAGTGTGTGTGTATATATATATTATTTATTTAAATATAATTTTGAATATATAGATTCTTTATTTAGTTAGTTTGGAAGATGAAGAAGAGGGTCCCACATGCTTGAAGCTCTCAGTTGAGAAACTGGATTGTGGGAGCTGAGTTGATTGAGGTTGTGGTTGTGGGTTCGAGAGATTTTTCCATATCGGCTTTAGCAGAAGCCGCGTGTTCTTCTTTCATGTGGTAGTCTCTGTAGCACTTGGAGCAAAGGTTCATGGTCGCCGCATTGCCAAAGAACCCACAGTTGTTGGCGCAGAGCATTAGCTCTGATGGCTGGTAGCTCGTACCATCGTCCTGCTCAGAACTCATCTTTCTCTCTCTCTCGGATCTCTGTTTCTGTCTCTCTCTTTCTCTCTCTCTCTCTCTTTCTGTTGAAAAAGAAAAACTAGAATTTCTTAGAACGCTGGCGCACGTAGTGGATGTGAATTTCAATGACTAACTTCGATTCCATATATAGTTTTAGTTTCAATGAGGTTTAAATTAAAGTTGTACACACACGGGTGGGATTATTAAGAAAGAAAAAAAAGAAAGACCCAGTTGTCCTATGGAGACTGGCTGAACTAATGAAAAGCATAGTCAGGAACTTTGATATACTTTAAAATAACAAAGGAAAAAAAAACTTTATATATTGAAGGACTTTGATAGAGCGCGTGTTTAACTCAAGTTTAAAAAATCAATTTATTTTATTATTTAATTTATTTTTATTACTATTTATATGTTTTATTGTACTATTTTAACTAACTTTTACCTTTATCAACAATATTTTCAATAAAAAATTTTCAGTTTAAGCAAAATAAGTAGATTTCAAATAGACCCACAAGTTATAAGTTTGTCTCAGCTGCTAGTCATTTTAATATATTGAAAAGAACTTTGATGCCAATATAGTAGAAAATAAAGAATTTTGTTACGTCCGTAAATTTTGTTTAGCCAGTGACACAAGGCACACTTAAATACCAAAGATTTCTATTGTTGATTTTTTCAATGAAGAACTTCTGGAATCATTGCCTTTCGTTTTGGTCAGTTTTAATATCTTATAACTCAATTGGTTTTTGTTTATACTTTATATGTTAGGTGTTGTATTACATAATTTACATATAATCCATAAATCGTCTTTATTAAGAAGGGAAGATAGCAAGATGTCTCCTCAGTAATACAAAACCATATCAACCCCTAAAGAGGCCACAAAAAATAAAGATACATGAACTCCACAACCTAAGGAAACTCTTATAATAAATGAAGAGTACAATAATAGTCATCATTAATTAAGAATAGGTAGGAATGTGGTGTTGCAAAAGGCAGGCTGACAAATGAGAAGATCAATACGGGTGAAGGTTGAAGCAACTGTTGCAGGTGAAAATGGCCAAATACCACCATTTTGCAAAATTTGTAGCAAACTAATACTATTTCGAAAATATTTAGCAATATAACACTTTTTTAGTACTTGATTTTCACAAAATCGAGTTCAAAATAGTATCGAGTTTAGTGAACTCAAGTTCCTAGGGAGTCGCCAGCGTGGCAGTGTTGATCTGAAATTTGTGCAATTAAAAAAATAATGTGGTATTCGAGCTTGGTAAACTTGAGTTCCATGCAACACAATACTCGAGCATACCAGACTCGAATTCTTTGTAAATTTTTTTCTAAGGTACTCAAGCTCACCAAGCTCAAGTTCATTGTAATATGGAACTCAAGTTTGGTAAGCTTGAGTTCCTTATAACTTTTTTTTTGGGATAATCGACAAATAAACATAAACATAAAAATAAGTAGTTTTTTTATGTTTTTATTTATTGAAATAGAAGCATTGTAATATATAGAAATTTTAATTTCAAAATATGAATTTTTAGGCCACTCATACCCCTTGTTCATTCATTTTTAACACACTCATCAATTTCTTACTTCTCAGAAGCGTTATGATCATATTGGTTAAAATATTGGAATTACAATGAAAAATTAGAATAACATGTAAAAGAAAAATCTCACTCTATTTTTAGCCATGGGCACACTGAAAGAAGTTTAAGTTACATATTGTTACTTTATCAATCCTGTTTGGAAATATCGTATGGTCAAATGATTGATAAGTATTGTAGGAAAAATGGACCACTCGGATATAAAGAAGAACTTAAGCTTTACCACATCCGGATATGTAAGTTCTTGACTTGCAGTGTTTCTAAGAGAATGTGAAACATTTTTTTATGTATATCTAAATGTTTGGCCGAGCTGTTAAGCAGCACGTGTGAAACAGTCGCGTCTGTTGGCGAATGTGGTTCATATGAATACAGTTGGTGCTACAGCAACGGGCTAGTGACATGTCTTCAAAAAACTACTCATGCCACAGTTGGTGCTACATCATATTTACTGTATATTCAATTCTGCTTACTACATTCATAAAATCTGTTTTTTGTATTAATTAAAACTGTTCACTATTTTCTCATAAAAATTGTTTACTGTTTTCTACATAAACTATATTTAGCATTCTATATAAAATTATTTTCTGTTTAACATTATTTAAAAAATTGTTCATTGTTTTTTCTGCATAAATTATTCAGTGTTCACTGCACATTTACATACAACAAACATGTTTACATACAACCTTAGGACTATATGATTCATCCAAAAAAGGCAAAATAACTACTTTTGTCTATATAGTAGGATCATTAGTTACCCTTTGGATTTATTCGAGGCATTTACCATAGGTGATTTATACGAATCATTCATTTTTCTTTCATGGAGTTTGTCCATTATTCATATGGTTACATATTAAAAAAAAAAAAAACACAAAAACCATTTAAGTGCAATAACTGCGCCAATGCTAAAAACAGTTTATGCAGAAAACAGTGAACAATTTTTATGAGAAAACAGTGAATAATTTTAATTAATGCAAAAAAACAAATTTTATTAATGAAGAAATAGATTTTATCAATGCAGAAAAATAGATTTGATTATTGTGAAATTCAAATATGAAAATGCATTCAGATTTGGCTTTTAAATTTAGAAAACACAATTTCACTAGGTGTTTTATGAGAAAACAGTGAACAATTTATGTAGTGAACAAAGAATAATTTATGCAGAAAAGAGAGTGAACAATTTTTTAAATAATGCTGAACAGAAAATAATTTTATGCAGAATAGTAGAAATAGTTTATGCAGAAAACAGTGAACAATTTTTATGAGAAAATAATGAACAGTTTTAATTAATGCAGAAAACATATTTTATGAATACAGTAAGCAGATTTGAATATATAGTAAACATAATGTGTAGAGAACAAATTTTATTAATGTAGAAATAGATTTTATCAATGCAGAAAAATAAATTTGATTATTGTGAAATTTAAACTTGAAAAAGCATACACATTTGGCTTTTAAATATAGAGAACACAATTTCAGGAGGTGTTTTATTAGAAAACAGTGAACAATTTTTTAAATAGTGAACAGAGAATAATTTATGTAGAAAAGAGAATGAACAATTTTTTAAATAATGCTGAACATAAAATAATTTTATGCAAGATGCTAGAAATAGTTTATGCAAAAAACAGTAAACAATTTTTATGAGAAAATAATGAAGAGTGTGGGGGGTAAAGGCGTCAAAAACGCCACGTGGCCCTAGGGCCTGGTCCGAGGACGGGGCTCCATCGAAGGAGTCCTGGATAAGGCCTCCTAAAACAGGGGCCGAAACGCCCGCCGACCAGGCTGCCGGTCGAATTCGTGCTGGTCCGAGGAGAAGGTATCCTCGGACTAAGAGACCCTTGTCCGAGAAGCGTAGCTCGTTGTCCAGGAGAGGACTCCTAAAGCTCAGCGAATCGTTCTCCACCCCAACGGGACGCCGAGGAAGGGAACAAGAAGTACGTGCACTATACAAAGCTGCTGCCACCGCATTAAATGCCTTCCACCTACCCGCCTGGCCGCATTAATGGGGAAATGACTTCTGAGGGGATGGTGGACAGCCTAAAGGGTATTGGGGAGCGTTTTCAGGGAAAAGACAGATGAGAGTCAGAGATGGAGAGTATAAATGGAGAAGGGAGAACCACTGAGAGGGGGACTAGGAGAAAAAGAAAAGAAGAAGGTTCTCTCTCTCTCTCTCTCTTTCTCTCTCTCTTGAAGAACAGAACGCCAGTCAGCACAGAAGCTCCTCGGCTCGCGTTCGAGAAGGGAAATAGGCCACTCCATTAGCCAGCCGTGTCTCAGAAGTGGACTTGGACCTTACACCGCAGCCTTCTAAAGCACCAGGAGGTCTAGGCTTTAAGCCCATTCTCTACAAATTCTATTGTAAAGGCTACTTGGGCCGGCCCAGTCACCCATTTGGGCCCAAGGCAAACTTTGTGTCCTTACAAAGAGTTTTAATTAATGCAGAAAACATATTTTATAAATGCAGTAAGCAAATTTGAATATATAGTAAACATAATGTGCAGAGAGCAAATTTTATTAATGTAGAAATAGATTTTATCAATGCAGAAAAATAGATTTGATTATTGTGAAATTCAAACATGAAAAAGTATTCAGATTTGGCTTTTCAATTTAGAAAACACAATTTTACTAGATGTTTTACAAAAATATATAAATATATGTTAGGTTCTAAGTACTTAGGAACTAATGTATTAGAACTCTAATGTGTATTATTGGCAAACCATAATCAAAATTGGTGTTTAGTCTGTTTTAGACTTGCTCAAAGTATGTCATTCATGTAAAGTTGGAATTGAGTTAATTGAAGAAGTTACTGTGTAAATCTGCCTGACTCGATCAATCAAGAATTAGACTCGACCAATCAAAAGTCGTGCAGATTGTTTTTTCTACAGAATTTTCAACTCAGCCCTAAGCCCTGAGCCCATATGACGTGTAGGGTTTTACGTTTTGCCCTAGGTATAAAAGGCAAACCCTAGCCACGTTTTTTAGGTTGCTCATATTGCTGTTTGTGTGAATCTCTTGTGAGATTTAAGAGGTACTTGCCTTCACACAAGCTTAGGATTATCAAAAATGAGATTTCTTCAAGAGTTTGATGATCATTCAGTTGCTACCATAGGAGCTTAAAGATACACAAGTGGGAGTGCTTGTACTTGCTGGAGAATCCAAGAAAGAAGGAGTCCGTGGTCTCGGAGCTTGCACATGGTCGTGTCAGTAAGTTTTCTACTGGTAGGTAGCAATAGGATGCTAGTGGTCTAAGTTTCTATTGTACAAACTTCGATTCTTTCATAGTGGATTCAAGTTTACCTTAAGGATAGCTAGGTTAAATCCTCCCTAGGTTTTTTACCAATTTGGTTTTCCTAGGTCATCATATCTTTGTGTTTTTATATTCCACACTTTACATTGATATGATTATATGATTGTATGAACCTAGATCTGAAATTTAGACTAAGTAATAACTTGGCTTGTTAACTAGGTTAATCCTATTGTGTTTTAAGGGGTCTAAAAACCGTACAATATAAACTTCAAGAAATTTTTTTGAGAAAAACTAAAAGTTGAGACCCTGGCAATAGCTTTGCTTCAATAACTGAAAATAGCTTCATTAGCATTGAGATGTGATGAAAATCAAAAAGTAATACTTTTTGCAAGGTCATACATATATCCCTCCTAGGCTAGTTTTGCAAACAACAAATCTATATTATGAGTAAATGCTGCATTTGAAATATAGATTATAACTTTAAAGTGTTTAAAACTTCAATGGACCATGCCATATCTTTTTCCGATTGATTTTATTCCCTATGATCTAATCGGAAGTTTTAGATACACCTAAAGGTAAGTGAAAATTGCAACAATTTTTTTTAGATAGACGCAAAATCTTAATTATTCTTATCAACTTTTCCTCTACTAATCTCTGAATAAATACAACAATATAATTTTTCTTATCAACTTTCCTTTATTTATTTCCTCAAAAAAAAAAAAAAATTCCTCCATTTATCTTTGGATAAACACAAAAGTTTAATGTTTATATTAACATATTTCTTCCTTCACTTTATGAATAATTGTAACACGGTGGGAAAGTTTAATTATTAAGAGTTTGAGTATTAGACAAAGAGTTTAATTAGAATTTCCCATCAAAAAAAGAGTTTAATTAAAATTGATTTTACTTTTTTGATGGCAAGACACTCGGACATGTACTTAAGAGAATTTTTTTGGATAGACCCTAGAAAACAATACACACACACACACACACACACACACACACACACACATAAATATTAGATAAAAAGAATAGTTGTATGTTAAATGATGGCAGGACATTTGGACATGTACTGATCAGTACTTACTTCCTAAGAGATTTTTTTTATATAATATTTTTCAAAGATAAAAAGAGTAGTTGCATGTTAAAAGAAAGAAATTTCATTCAAAATTACGCTCTATTAAAGATTAAAGATAATTTGCTTGAAAATAAACTTTATTAGCTAGACGTTGTTGTTGTGAGGGTGAGCAAGCTGAGTAAATGAGTTGGGTCGTGGGCCACACCCGAGGACACCTAGGTACTCGAGGATGGTCATAAGGTTTATTAAGTTTTGGGATCAATGAGCCAAGGACGAGAAAGTATAACAACAAACTGGTGGTAGTTCCTGAGGAACCAAGCTTCCTCGGGAAAGCATTGTGGAAGGTTGGAACCCAACCATCCCAGGAATGCTATACAAAAGGTAATCATTCCTTTTGTAGATAAGCTTCAAGGAAGATAACCAACAACAGAAGAAGAAATATTTAGGAAGAAGGCTGCTACCATCACATTAAATGCTCTGCACCTAATCAACTGACCGCATTTATGTGAAAATGACACCTGAACAGAGATATCTTAGTTCACAGTTACTCACTAAACTTCCAGGAAGTTTCTAATGGGACAAGCATTCATGAGATCACCTACATGATCAACAAGTGAAAGACTGGGATTGAAGATGGAGGGACTATATAAGGGAAAGGCCCCTGTGAAAAATGGGGTATGTAATCTAAAAAAGAGAAAAAGAGAGCAAGAACATTTTGTGCTTAGATAAATTTGAGTGGATATAAAAACACCCCACCCTCGGATCCGACCAAGTAGTGTTATTTCTATAAAAGCGTGTTTGCTTATCTTCTTGGCACAATCCAATCCATTAAGGCCCATACTTGATTTGCAGAATTCTTTTCCTATAAAATCCATTCTCTTATACATATGTTGTTTTGGGCTTGTTAAGCCATCATTCATTGTTGGTGGGCTAAGGGTCTAAATCTAGTCCTTACCGTTGTTTTCTTTTTATGTGTTGTAATTAAAAAATAAGGATTAGATCGACTTTTTATACTTTTAAGATAAGAATTAGATGAAGAATTTGGATTGTAATCATTTTTATTAATTTAGAAATTATAAGAAAAGAAGATAAAGAAAAAAAATATATTATATATATTTTTTTATAAATATAAAAAAAATTGCAATTTTTATGTGTGGTAATATAATTTTAAAGACAATATATGTATTAGATGGACATTTTTTTTTTACATAGGATTAGATGAAGAGTTTGGATTGTAATCAAATTAATATTTTTGTCAACTTAGAAATTATAGTAGAAGAAAAATTATATATTTTTTAAAAAATAAACTTGTGCCTTGCTTTGTTTAAAAAGAAAACTTATGTTATTTCTTTTTATGATTTAATGAAAATATTTTGATAAATATAATACTATTTATGTTTCTCTATCTCTCTTTTCTTTTTTCTTTTTTTTAATGCGTTGCATTTGATTATTAGACATATTCTTAATGTCAACAGTAATATATGCACTTTTAATTTGAGCAAATAGCAAATTCGAAAGTACAATTTTTTTTCGATAATGTAAATGAGGATTCAACATGGAATGTAATTGAGGTTACATTATTTTGCACTTTTGAGCAAATAGAAATATGAAAGTACTTTTTTTTTTTTTATAATGTAAATGAGGATCCAACATGGAATGTAATTTCATTATTTTGTTTTCATCTCGTTCAATGTTATTTTAGCATTTCACTACACATGAATGGAAATATCCATGAAAAAAAGTTAGCATATTAACACATTTGTCAAAAAAAAGAACGCAACTCCCAAAACATGTACAATAAACTAAGTCCACCTATCCCAAATAAAACTTTAAACTGAATTAGCATTTATACAATAGCTTAAAAGAAAATAAATTTTTCCAAACTCAAATCATTCTTAAATGAAAGCAAACATAATTGCAAGATGTCCAAATCTCCTATCCTATTTTTTCTGCTTCACTCTATACTCTACCAATAAAAACTTGCCACGTGTTTACCTAATTAATTAAATATTACTATTAATTAATAACGGTAGCATTAATAAGTCAATAATGATAGTATTTAATTAATTAAATGAACATGTGGCAAATTTTTATTAGTGGAGTATAGAGTAGAGCAGGAAAAGTGGGACAGAAGATTTGGATTCGTATAGAAGTCAATAAAAAGAAAAAGAGTACTAACATAATATCAAAATATAGTAAACAATGATGTATATACTTAATGTTGATATTTAATGACAGTGGGGAGTGGGGAGGTGTGGTAGATTATTTTTTTTTTTTTTTTGATCAGGTGTGGTAGATTTTTTCAATATGAAGTTATGAACCTAAGTTACCTATATTAAAGTTTCTCAAAAAAAAAAAAAAAAGTTACCTATATTAAAAATGATGGACTGCCTCTCCTGAATATGTACTATGGCAACAATCCCCTCAACCAAATATAACACAGAAAAAAACATGCAAAAGTAGAGTATAATAATAAAACTTGATATATATATATATATATATATTGATTTGGGCTGTGGCTAATTAGATCAGGGTCGTCGGATTATATGATTCAACAATCATGGATGCTACACAAGTGAAAAAAAAAATTATGAAAAAATTGCGTTCGGGAAAGCCTGAAGTTATCATAATTGGTGATAGCAACCTATGGACTTATGATCTCTACTATATTCCAAAATCCAAATAGTAAGATTTACAATAATATTTGGAAATATTAAACAAACACAAACTATCAAAGTATACACGTAACACACGGCTCCACCTCCCATTCTGCACCGCCACAGATCTTGATAGACTTTTAAATAATTCTCTAGTATATGTGTAGTCCCACATTGAAAATAATTCTCTAGTATATGTGTAATCCCACATTGAATAATGATAAGAGGAATTAGTAGTTTATATAACATAATTAAATACATGCTCATTGAGCTTGGGTATTTTGGGTAATGGGTCAACCCTAGAGTGGTTTTATATTTTTTGCAATGTTTTAGTAAGAGTCTTTTAGTTTTGTCTCTACTTTAACATACGGATGTAAGGACATTTGAGAAGCTTGAAAATGAGGAATCTAAACAGGAAAAACCTTTAAATAGTAGTATAGATACTCATGACCGTTCCACCCAACCAACGGCAGTGTCATTGCTCGAGCCAAACGGCTCAGAGACACCCACAACGAGTGAAAAACGAGATGAATAATCTCTCATCTAATCACCATTAGGAATGAGCGGCATTGGCAAAAAGGTAATACATGCTTCAATAATGTTCTGCTTAAATACCAAAGATTTCTATGGTTGAATTTTACAATGAAGAACTTCTGGAATCATTGCCTTTCGTTTTGGTCAGTTTTATTATCTTATAACTTAATTGGTTTGTTTATACTTTATATGCTAGGTGTTGTATTACATAATTTACATATAACCAAGAAATCGTCTTTATTAAGAAGTGAAGAGAACAAGATGTCTCCTCAGTAATACAAAATCATATCAACCCCTGAAAGAGGCCACAAAAAATAAATATACATGAACCCCACAACCTAAGGGAACTCTATAATAAATGAAGAATACAATAATAGTCATCTTTAATCAAGTACGAATGTGGTGCTGCAAAAGGCAGGTTGAAAAATGAGAAGATCAGTACGTTGTGAAGGTTGAAGCAACTGTTGCAGCACATATAAGGAAGAAGAGATGAGAAATCGACAACTTGATGGAACTTCCAGCTGATGAACTACCTTCTGTTGATGGCACGGTTTTAGAACCACTTCCTACACAAGTGAACATCAACACCAGTGAACAAAGAAAATAAATAAATCTAATGATGTTTCATTGATGGGTACAAATTTAATAGAACTTGTTCAATGTCACTTATTTCTTAAGGTTTTTTGTAAGGATTGAACTTTTTGAACCTAGAATTTGGTTTGTATAAGTCAAAATTTGACTGATCATGATAATTTTGCACAATTGAACAAATGATGAAGCAGTTTGTACCTGAATCCGAAGATGTTGGTGATCCTGCAGGAGAGTTGGATGGTGAAGCAGCTGCTGATATTCAAAAGTTAAGTTAGCGGAGATGAAAATGATGCTCATTTATGAGAATTTTAAATCCATCCACAAGCTAAACAAGCAGTTTTGATGGGTAAATTACTAAATTTAACAGTTAATAATGGCCTCTTACCATTACAGCTACTGAGAGGTGGGGTCTGAACGTTACAAGCACCAGGCAAGGCTAGAGCCTGAGTTTGGTTGATGTTGATGCCCAATGAAGAGCTACCTCCATTAAGGACTTGGCACAAGCATTGTGATTGTGAGCGGACTACACTAGAAAGCTGTGAGCAGCAGCCTGAAGATGGGGTTGAGGTGTTGCCAGTAATGTAGTTAAGGCATGGTGACAAACTGATGATCGCATTTGTACAACTCGACTGAGCCGAAGCTCCTGCCCAGAGCATAGTCACCAAGACTACGACCAGACCCATCTCCATTTTTGTAAAAGCCATTGGAATTGGATGCTCTTAAAATCAAATATAAGCTGGAAATGCCTGTGGATTTCTGTGATCTTGTAGCACTTAACTGACTTAAGTTTTGATTAGTTTGGTGGAAAGGGGAGAGATGTATCGGCTTTTGTAGGGAAATCAATCAAGATAGAGACGAATGATGGGCTATGTGGCTCAACAACTTCTCCTACTCTCTAACAGGTTTCTAACGCGTGGTACATGGCATTTGGCATGCTTAAAAGTTTGCGTTTAGACCTGGAGACTTGGAATCTTCTTCTGTAGTTTAGCTTTAGGAAGAAAATATTAATTTTTGAAGTTCGGTTACGTAGGTGACTGACCGACTTTCAATATACTTGTCAAAGGGGCTAATAAGAACTTTCAAGGACTTCAAAGCTGGAGTCTTTAGACACCTCTTTTCAGAAGAAACTAGAAAGCATAACGTGTTTCTAACTCCTCCTTCACTAGAATTGGCTTTATACCTCTAATCTTTGAGAATCTGAACTTATAGGGTAGATAGAAAGCAGAAATTTCCTATAGAAAATTAAAAGGGGGTACATGATGTGACATAGGTATTGAGTATTGGAGGAGGTTGATACTTCCTTGATAATGACATACCTTAATGTTTCTTTGCTTCGAGCATAACAAAATTGACTTGGCTAAAGATTGCTATTTGTGATTGAGTGACATCTGTCTAGGGAGCATGTCAGCAACTCTATCAAATGTATTTTTCCCCATAGAATTTTGTGCTTTGTTCGGTTTGCAAAAATGTTATAATAGCTTCATGGGGACCCTGACCATTATGTGGTATCATGTTCCTTCCAGATTCTAGTATGGCGCTAGCTTTGTTGTGAAAGTTGAGGGCATCACACCTTAAAACAACCCCTTTGATGCAAATGAGTTTTGAAAAAAATTTACCTTCAAAGGGAGGAAAATTCCATTTACATTAACCATTTATAAAACCATTTACTTGTACTTTTTAGTCACACGACTCATTTAGTTATTCTTGTGGTTTTTTTCCCCCCAAATATAAGTATAATCCTTATATTTTTAAAACTTGAATTGTTTCCTTTCCAAATATAAGTATAATCCTTATATTTTTTAAACTTGAATTTTAAGGTAATATTTTGAATATAAATCATTTTTGTTACAAACTATTTTACAACATTTTATTGGTTTTCATCTTGGTCTATCATTAATATCACTTTTTCATTTACCAATAATTACTCACTACAGTTTGTAATTTTTTTTGTAAACTAGTTTGTATCTCGAGCATTATTCTTTTTTTAAGGTTCATATATCTAATTTATAATGCCTATTTTGTTTGTATTTTTTAGCCCAAAACTAAAGAGTTTGACCTAAATAGAATAAATTTTCATACTTTTTAACCCCAAAATTGAGAGAGAGAAAAAAAAATTGAGCCAAAATTGAAAAAGACAACTTATAAAAATAATCAATTTAAGGCGTAATTAGTCCAAAATGGACCAAAGTAGATTGGGTGGACCAAATTGGGCCGAAATGGACAAAATGAACCAAAATGGGCCAAATGGTTCATTCGTTCCACTTCGGTCCATTTGTTTCATATAGTCCACACTGGTCCTTTCCATCTGCTTCAATCCACATCAGTCGATTCAATCCTTCTCGGTCCACTCAGTTCATTTTGGTCCAAAAATCCTTAAAAAAAAAAAAAGAGTTTTGGACTCAAATGTCGATCTTTTTTCTTAATTTTTAGGTTGAAAAGTATGGAATTTTATTTTATTTGGCTCAAAATCTTAGTTTTGGGCTAAAAATTACAAACAAAATATGCATTAGAAATTAGCTTAAAATGATAAATATTTAAAGGGGAAATTTCACTTTGTCCACATGTGATTTGCCCGAAAAATATTTTGCCCACTTGTGATTTAAAAATTGGCACTTTACCCACCTAAGGTAAACTTTGTCTGTCTCCAGTAACACACATTTGTTAAAAACATGGATAAATTTGTATTTTTGATACCCTTTTATGTTTCTCATCTCTCAAAACATAAAAAACTAAAAAAATCAAGAGAAAAGAAGATCTAAAAGCTAGATTTCGTAAAAATTAAAATCTATTATATTTTGTTTGTAATCCAAAAACGTTAGTTTTTATTAATAAATCATAGTTACACTATATATTAACATATAACACTACAAATTCCAATTGCAACAAAAAATCTTGACAAAGGTATGGCTTTGTTAACTTCTCATTCTTTTTTAGGTTATTTAATCTTTTACATTTTGCATTCTAACAATTTTTTTCGAATTTTGAAGTTATTTTCTATTTCCTTTGATAAATAAAATAGTTTATTTTAACTTTGTTGTTGATGTTCTTCATAGATATAACGTCACCGAAAAGTTCAACAAAAATTTGAAGCAGAGAGAGAGAGAGAGAGATGGAATTTATGAGCTTCCCTTCTCTTGATTCTGATGGAGTCGTATTTGAAAATGTAATTTTTTTTAATTAGCTATAAAAGGAGAGCTACAAAGCTTCCCACATCATTTATCTTAATTCAAATGGAGTTTTATATGCACACACATAAAAGTTATTTTTTTAAAGGGAAAAAACATTCTAATCAAATTCAAACACAATCAATAGAGGACCAAGTAAAATAACAACACAAAACTTTCGTATATAATAATAATAATAATAATAATAATAATAATAATAATAATAATAATAATAATTTTTCTCTCAAATAAAAAGTGTTTTTTTCCCATAACATGTCTACTTATAATATTTATAACTTATAATAAGTTGAATAAAAAAATCATGCAAAGCACGGGCCAACAACTAGTAAACATCTAAAAGCTGAAGCGTACTATTTATTGTTGCTATACTCCAATTGAACCACATTATTGCCATGTCACAATTTTTTTTTTTGGGTTTCCACTTCACACATTTTCTATAATCAATCATCCTCTCTCTCTCTCTCTCTCTCTCTCTCTCTCTCTCTCTCTCTCTCTCTCTCTCTCTCTCTCTCTCTAATTCAACATCTTCCCATCATTAATTTTTCAACTTATTTTTACACATTCTCCAACTTTCCCCTCTCTTTTTACCTTTTCATATCCCCACTACTATCTACCTTAATATCACCATTTCTCTACCCTTTATCTTCATTTTTATCTGGTTTTTCTGGGAAATTATTGTGTACTTTCGGAGTACCATAAATGCATACTCCCTCCTCTCGCATGAATGGTGGGTCCCACTAATTAAATTTATAGTGAGACCCATCATTCATGTGAGAGGGGGGACTACACATTAATGGTACTCCAGGAGTACCTAATAATTTTCTGCTTCTTCTTATTCCTATCCTCTTACTATAAATTTGCAATTCTCTCTCTCTCATTTTATGCATAGTTTTCTCACACACACAAAATTATTTCTCTCTCTCTCTCTCTCTTTCTCTCTCTCTCTCTCTCTCTCTCTCTCTCTCCGATTTTTTTTTCCATTTTTTGGTGGATTTTACCATTTTTCCTGCATCTCTACTTTAAGTTGATGACTTTTTTTGTTTCTTATAACTCAACTTTAGGTTGATGTGATTTGGTTTTGTATTTTTAAGTTGTTATATTTTTATTTTCTTTGATTTCATAGATGTTATCTTATTGAGTTATAAAGATAGTATATAAGAAATATGATGTTATTTTATTACATAGCATGACTTGGATAATCTGGTATTTATTACTCTATCTTTTATTTTGATTATTTTTCTTTTCATCTTATTTTCCATAAATATGTTATTTTCTCTTTTATTCTCTCTTGAAAAAGTGATTATTCTTTTTCTTTTGATTTTATATTCTTTCTTGCAAGTCTACTTTAGATTGATGAATCATTGTATTTTTTAAAACTCTATTTGTGTTAATACGTATTAGTGTTGTATTTTTTTGGTTTCCCATCACAAGTAGTCTTTCTCCCCTTGTATAGCTTTGATTTGATTTTTGTTTGAGTTAATGCTTAGTTATTTTCGAAGTGACAATTGAATTTATATCAAAATGCAATATAGATTATGCATTTGAGTGTGCCTATATTCGTGTGATATTAAGTGCAATTTTGTTATGATTTTTTATTATCATGATTGTAGGGATAGAGGGCTCAGGATTGGGTTTTGGGCCATGGGCTGTGTCCGAGGATATTAAATCGTTCGAAGATAGGTAGATACTAATGGGAGCATACAAGTTAGTGGTCCATGGAAGAAATCTGGTCATAAGAGATTGGGAGTGTAGTCTGAGTAGAAACATCTCCCCGGCTAAGCAAAGTAGAGGTCAAAGGTCTGACATTTCGTCAAGAACAAGGCATTAGACGATCATACTAGTAAAGATAAGCATCAATCATATAGGGATAAGACAAAAGAAAGCTGAGAAATATCTAAGAAGAAAGCTGCTACTACCGCATTGAATGCTCTGCAGCTAACCTCATGGCCGCATTAATGTGAAGGTAATACCTGAACAGTAACATTTAGCATCACAGCTACCCACAAAGATTTCAAGAAGGTGCTAATAGGACAAGTATCAAAGCAAGCAATCTGATCTACACTTGAAGGGCTGAGATGGAGTGAAGAAGGGGAATATAAAGAAGAAATACCCCATTATAGAGGGATCATTAGTTAATTTGTAGAAGTATTGTACATTTAAGAAATGTAATTGTGGTTAAATTTAAGAGAAATATACAAGAACAACCTACCTCGGACTTTGCTGAGGAGGATTTTCCTTGCACTAAATTATCTATTTTTACATTCAAACATCACTTAGCCTACTGTGATTGTTGTCCAGCTCATTGGAGTTCAGTTTTTAGCTCACTCTCTACAAATTCATTGTTTTGGGCTATTTGGGCCTTTGTTCTTTTCATTCATTCTGGGCTTGGGAAGCAAACTGTATCCTAACAATGATAATCCCTTTTAAGAGGATGATGCATTTGAATAATTTATTTGAAACTATTTACTATAGGCAGTGTAATTGTTTTTTTTACCATGTGAGGTTCAATTTGGCTGGGGTTTGATTTACTTGAGTTAAATTTAATTAGGTTGGGTTAAGATTCCCTAGTTTTATTTTACACGGTTGGGTTAGGGGGCATTTTCAGTATTTTGTTATTAACTGGGGGTATTTTAGACTTAGGATAAAGGTATATTCCAAGAATTAAAAGATACCATTGCTTTAATTGATAAAGTAACCGATTGAGAGTATTTATTCATTTTCCAAATATAGTTGATTGGTTTCAAAGTTGGGTTTGGTTAACGGTGGCATTTATTGATGGATTCTTTTAAAAAAATCAATACGACTTTTATAGAAAATATAAAAAGTGGTAAAAAAAATCAGTTTCTTTTTTCTTTTTCCATACAAAATTTCTAAAAATAGTTCTTAAATCAATATACTTATGCCATTCATTAATTTTTCCTTTAAAAAAAAGGGAAATTGTTTAAAAAAAGAATAATGCTATATGTACAAACTATTTTACAATATTTTTACAAACGGTTGATATTGCCAACTTCTTATTGATTTTCATCTAAATCAAGCTTTAACATCACTTTTTCATTTACCAATAACCACTCACCACATCAGTTTGAATTTTTTTTTTTTTTTTTTGTAAAAAAGTTTGTATTTCTAACATTACTTTTAAAAAAATTTGGAGAAAGTATCATTTTTTTCCCCTAAAAACACTTTCTAATAAAGTTATAAAAACCGTTAAAAGCATAATAAAATTATAATTTTGATATTTTTCGGAGTGGAGAAACTATCAAAGAGATCTCAATTGTCCGGTCCCAATAAGTGGATTAGGTCTGCTTGGGATTTGCTTATTTTGTTGAAACTGAAAATATTTTGCTGAAAGTACTGTAAATAAAGGTAAAAGTTAGCTGAAATAGTACAGTGAGACCCATGAATAGTATCAAAAAATGCAGTAGGGCTCATGAATAGTAGTAAAAATAAACTAATTAGTAAAATAAGTTGGAAAAAAAATAAGCTATCCAAATAGACACTAAGAGTCTTTTTGGGATCTGCTTATTTTGCTGAAATTGAAAACTTTTTGCTGAAAATATTGTAGATAAAGGTAAAAACTAGCTGAAATAGTATAGTGAAACCTATGAATAGTACTCCCTCCGTTCCAGTTTGTTTGTCCTCTATTCCATTTGGAGATGTCCCAAAATATTGTCCTATTTCTAAAAATAAAAGTAATTAATTTACTAATGTTCTTATTATATCCTTATTTTATTTTCAAAACTATTTTTTGATAAATTTATTTGAGGATTGTCTTGGAAATTTATACATTTTTATAAGGTAGATAATAAATGATGTTTTCTTAAAAAGTTTGACTTTTCAAATAGGACAAACAAAGTGGGATAGAAGTAGTACTAAAAAGTGTAGTGAGGCCCATGAATAATAATAAAAATAAACTAAATAATAAAATCAACCGGAAGTTTCCTTAACTCTTTAACATGAACAAAACCCCACACTTCATTTAAAGCGAGTCACTATTACCGTCCATAAGTTCTCAATAACATACACTTTGTGATCTCTATTATTTTCTATTTTTTCAAATTGAGCACACACAAAAGTTCTTTTGTGGCCAATTGTGTTGAGCCTCTTCACCTACTCGACCTAGACAACCTCATCAACACCCTCAAGGTCCTCTCCCTTCTCTTATGCAATGCTTGTGTGAATTCAGAATTCTCAGCTTTTGCTTTTATATTTAATTTGTGTATAATTTTATTTGAATGATCAGAAAGTAGGGGGAAAGGAGAGGAAGAGAAAATTTATTAATTTTAGATATGAAAAAAAATAGATCGGTAAAATATTTTTATTAATTTTATGACATCAAATACTTACATATATCATTATATCTTACGCTACAGTGTGAACTAAAATAGTAAAAAAAAAAAAAATACAAAGCATAAACTATTTGCTTCAAAAGCCTAGAGAATTATTGCTATGAATATAGAATATGGGAGAAAAGCCCAAGAAGGAACCGCGGTTGAAGAGGATTTTGCACAGGTCTCATTCCATGCTTGTTGCTTGTTGAAGGAGTTGCACTTCCTAGTCCTTAATTCTATTTCATCCTTAGGTAGCTGAGCAATGGTGTGTGTGGAACAGGTATCCACTTGACAATACAACCAATTGGCCAAGATACTATTCCAATTCCAATGCACACACCCCATTGACCCCAGTTCAACCTTTCTGTATCTGCGAACTTCTTCATAAATTCCACCATGACCACCTGAAGGACTATGGTTATGGCAATGATCCCCATGAACAACTTGTTCCTATGTATCCCTTTAAACACATTCTTCTTCTCAAGCTTTCTTGCATTGAATTCATTGAACACTTGACAAAGAACAAAAGTGTTAAAGATCAAGGTGTCATTTACCTTCTCGGTCACACCAAAGATTGATTCACCTTTGAATTGCAAGGTCAAGAGAACGATAATCTGATACAAAGCTTGAGCTAAGAGATTTCTCCACATTATGTTGGTAATAAGTGGTTCAGTTCGACCTACTGGTGGCTTTGTCATCAACTCTTTGGTGGGCTTCTCTGTTGCAAGAGATAGAGCACCCAATGTGTCCATAATTAGGTTCACCCATAATAACTGAACTGCTGTTAATGGGACTTTTCCAGCTGAGACAGCTGCCACAAAGTTTATCACAAGAGCAGCAACATTCACAGTGAGTTGGAACTGAATGAACTTCTGGATGTTGTTGTACACACATCTTCCCCACCTTAAGACTGTGGCAACGGAGTCAAAGTTGTCATCCAAAATGACAATATCTGAGCTCTCTTTGGCCACTTCGGTGCCCTGAATTCCCATTGAAAGTCCTACATCAGCTTCTTTTAATGCTGGTGCATCATTTGTGCCATCCCCAGTGACTGCAACAACATGACCTTTTTGTTTCAAACATTCTACCATTAATAGCTTGTCGAAGGGAGAGGACCTTGCCATCACACAAATTTTATCAACTCTCTCCATTCTTTCCTCTAGTGTGTAGTTTCTGAATTCGACACCTTCTACCACTGCTCCACTCATATCTTGATCAAACCTTAGTATTCCACATTCAGTGGCAATAGCTTTTGCTGTGAAAACATTGTCTCCAGTGATCATTTTGATTTTCACACCAGCATTTTGGCAAACTTCCACAGCTTTCTTTACCCCTGGACGACAAGGGTCCTTAATACCCACTAGTCCTAATAGGGTCAAACCTTCTTCTTCTATCTTTTTTTGTTCAGAATCATGTTCTTGATCTTCTTCTGAAACTTGCTTATGTGCAAAAGCAATGCATCGGAGGCTACTGGCAGCCATACCTTGAATAATTTGCTCAAATTTCATCTTTTCACCATCATCTAGATCTTTCATAATTCCAGAAGCGTCATAGTAACTTGAACACATTTTCAATATCATCTCTGCAGCTCCTTTCCAATGTACATGGATTGTGTTGTCTGCATTTCTCCTCATCAGGACTCCACTTCGTTTCTTTTGAGAATTGAATGCTTCAACATAAAGAATCTTGCAACTTTGCATCAATTGTTCCATTTCCATTCTAAGCTCCAGAATAGCCCATGAAAGAATTGCTTGCTCAGTGGGACTACCTGAGAACTCAATTTCAGATCCTGAAGCAGGCTTGTAAACACTACCATTTGTGTTTAGAGAAACTCCTTCTTGTAGCAGTTTGAGAAAATATGGAGCAATTGATGAGTAAGTAGCTGGTACAAAAGATTCTTTCCCTAGCCAAAATTTAGTCACCTTCATTTTATTCAGAGTGAGGGTGCCTGTTTTGTCAGTACAAATGGTGGTGGCAGACCCCATAGTCTCACAAGCAGAGAGCTTTCGCACCATAGCGTGATCAGCCATCATTCTTTTCATGGAATAAGCAAGTGTAAGTGTCACAGCCAGAGGCAACCCTTCTGGAATTGCAACCACGACTATAGTAACTGCAGCAGCAACAATCCCCACCACAGCATTTAGTATGTCATTGACCTTGGTGTTGCTGCCATTGAACTCTTTATTTCCATTCTCATCTTCAGTATTCCCTGTGAAATATCGAACCAACAAGACTACAAGAACTAGGAAAGCAACTGCCAAACCAACCTTACCTATTGATGAAGTTAGCCTGTTGAGCCGAACTTGCAAAGGTGTTTGTTCATTGGTGTCGCGGCTGATTGAGCTCATCATCTCTCCCCATATCGTGTTCATCCCAACCGAAGTGACTAGCATCCGAGCATAGCCATCAACCACCTTAGTACCAGAAAACAAAAAAGGATGACTGCAATTTACTTCTACATGGTCACTTTCCCCTGTCATGCTAGATTCGTCCACTTGCAATGAATGTCCGTCTAAGAATAGCCCATCTGCTGGAACTTGATCTCCAATCTTTAAGCAAATGACATCTCCAACGACAATTTCAAATATTGAAATCTGTTGACGTCTTCCAGCTCTTACAACTTCAATTTGGATATTGTTGCTAACTTTGGATAACTTGTCAAATTGTCTGTTTTGCCTAAAGTTACTTATGGTAGAAACAGCAATGACAAGAAATATAGCAACAAATATGCTTCCACCGTCATACCATCCTTCTTTTATTCCATTCTCTTTGATGCCAAACACAAGAGAAAGTACAGCACAGCCTAGAAGGATGAGAATGGTAAGATCCTTGAAGGCTTCCACTACAAAATGATAGAAGGTCTTTGTAGGCGGTCTTTTGTAAGTGTTTGAGCCAAAAGCCTCATGTCGGTGAGCAATGTCTTCAACATTGCCATGAATCCCGCATTCAACATTTGTTTCAAGACTAGATGCCACTCCATCAACTCCTCCAACAATTTGGAGCTTTTCAATGTTTTTCTCTTTTACAAGCTCAGTAAGACTTGATTGATCAATTTTGTTGAGACTTGATTGATCAGTCTTCCACCTGTTGTCTGGATTGAGATCCAAACTTATAAAAGATGGACAGGGTGAAATCTTGGCATTATTCTTCTTTGGTAGTGAGGGTCTAGAATAATAGATGGAAACAAAAGCCGATAACCATGTCTTTTTGGGTTCACTAAGGGAGTTTGGTGCACGAAGTAAATACTGAATCTGCTCCAAGACTTCTAGGATTTTAAAAGTAGGCATGGTTCAGAAAGTACAGGATGAATGTAAATTTAGCAGCTCGCTAAAAATGATCTTTTTATGAAATCAAGGAATTGACAATGTAGTAATTAGAAGGCAAGAACAGCGAAAATATATATTCACTAGTAAATTATAAAAGGATGAATGAGCAAAAAGGCTTTTAGGAAATTACAATAATAAAATAAAAGAAAGAAGGAAAGGGTGATGAATATATGTTGTGATGCGAAATCGAATAAATCTAAGGATTTCTTTGGATAAGTTTATTTTGTTTACCTAATCACACTTTTGGAATGAGTTGTTTGGAATGGAATATATATAGGAGGAATTGGATTAGGAAAGCAAGGGATTGACAAAATTAATGTAGTAGTAAGAAGAAATAATATTTTAGTACGAGTAAAATTGAACCTGAAACTTTGAAGGCTGGGAACAGTACGTGGCTTGGAAAGCAGCAAGGATTTGACAATGTAGTAGTAACCAGTAACCAAGAACCAGAAGGCAAGAAATTTAAGCAAAGTAATACATAGGAAATAAAGGGAATTAAGAAAGTAATAGTGGAGATATGTTGTGATAGAAAACGGCATGTTTATATAGGCAGATAGCTTGGCGTATTTTACGTGGCGTTTGCGTGTCTCTTGGGCCCGAGAGAGCAAATTAAAGAGAGTTGCTTTCCAATAAAAAAAAAAAAAAAAAAAAGTTGCTTAACGCGTTAAGTTCAAATATAACGTCGGTTTTTTTTTTTTTTTGGTAAGCGATAACGTCGGTTATGAATAGTTTGTAGGCGGTTTTGGATCAGACGCTTCCTCCAAATAATTAGGAACTTTCAGTCGTAGTGAGCGTTCACATCCACCCTTTTTCTTTTTCTCTCTTTTAGGTAGCGCTCGGTGCACTGTTCATGAGGTATGAACAGTGCACCAAGACATATGAAAGTGAACCATCATTATTTATTTATTTATTTCATTATTTTTCATTTTCAATAAAATAAGTGGTATCCAAATAGTCTCGTAATCATAGTTATAGTCATATACGCGCTTCGTGTTGTCAATGAAATCATTAAAATAAAGTATCCCTCCATAAATGATTTATTTCTTTTTTGAGGAGTTAAAAAAGAATACTTAGTCTCTAAATTCAAATTCACATTTTTACATTTTAAACAACATTACACACATTTTTTCACCCACACGTATTTCAAAAAATTACAAAAATCTCATCTTAAACTACAAAAATCTCATTTCAAACTACTTTACCAAACACCCCCTAACTCACACACACGTTTCTCAAATAAAATAAATAAATAAATAAACTCACACACGCAAGGGAGTGGGGGGAGGTATAATAAAACTTACAATACTAGCAACTTCACAAGGGCTTATTTGTACAAGTTTTATATAAGCAATGTTTATAGTCAGTTGTGTGATTGATTCAAATTAGTTAGATTAGATTTGGAATATGTAGTGACAGATTCAATTTTACTTGCTTTTAGTTTTATCGATAATAAATTATATGATGCTAGTGGTTTTTTTTAGTTGGAAGTTAGTCTTGTACAAAATTCAAATGTGGACGATAAATAAAGATTAATCTTGATTTTTCAAATTACAAATGTTTAGTCAATCTAACTTGGAGATTTAGATTTCTCTTTAAGAAAGCCTTACCTTTTTTTTTCCCTCTTAACTAAAATAGAATAAACAAAAAAATTGTCCAAACTTTTTTTTTTTAAACATAACACTCACAAATCAATACATTACTCGTTGCATTAAGTCATCTCATAAGACCTTTACTTTGAAACACCCATAGAGCTTAGGTTGGGGTAGGAGCTACTCTATTTATTAAATTTTCTTCTTAGAAAAAGATACTATGACCTTTTATGCCAATAAGAACTTAATTATGATTTTTTATATTTTGTCACTAGACTCACGACCTAGAAAAGTTTGAATTTGTTGAAAATTGAAATATATTTACGAAGTAAGTTTCAAGCAAATATGGTGGTTAATAGTAGTTCAACTTCCAAATTCAAGAGTAATAACTACCTCTTCCGCCAACTTTGAAGAAGGCAACAAATTCATGATATGGAAATTGGTACGAAAAAAATGGAGTAAGTACAAAATCCCCACCCCCCCTCCCCATCTAAAAAAAAACACTAATAATAATATCCCCTCTTAAATTGGTTTAGGTATTCACAAATCCATTTAACCTAACCCGACTTATCTACATTTGTCAACTTATTTACAATTTCAGCTTATTTTTACTACTATTTATGAGTCTCACTGCACTTTTTGGTACTATGGAGTACTAGAATTTCGAGTAATGCAGTTATGCCACTTGTCATAGCATGGTCGAGAAGGGCAGTTACTGAGCCAAGGAGTCTACGTCCTTGGATTCTATGATCATGTCATCAAAGGAGGCCTTACTTGCAAGTCTACCTTAGGTTAATGAATCATTGTATTTTTTAAAACTCTATTTGGGTTAATATGTATTAGTGTTGTATTTTTGAGTTTCCCATCACAAGTAGTCTTTCTCCCCTTTTATAGTTTTGATTTGATTTTTGTTTGAGTTAATGCTTAGTTATTTTCGAAGTGACAATTGAATTTATATCAAAATGCAATATAGATTATGCATTTGAGTGTGCCTATATTTGTGTAATATTAAGTGCAATTTTGTTATGATTTTTTATTATCATGATTGTAGGGATAGAGGGCTCAAAAATGGGTATTGGGCTGTGGGCCGTGTCCAAGGACATTAAATCGTCCAAAGCCAGGTAGATACTAATGAGAGCATACAAGTTAGTGGTCCGTAGAGGAAACATCTACTCAGCTAAGTAGAGAAGAGGTCAAAGGTCTGACATTTCGTCTAGAATAAGGCATTAGACGATCATACTGGTAAGGATAAGCATTGATCAGATAGGGATAAGACAAAAGAAAGCTGAGAAATATCTAAGAAGAAAGCTGCTATCACCGTATTGAATGCTCTGCAGCTAACCTCATGGCCGCATTAATGTGGAGGTAATACCTGAACAGTAACATTTAGCATTATAGTTATCCACAAAGATTTTAGGAATGTGCTGATGGGACAAGTATCAAAGCAAACAATCTAATCTACACTTGGAAGGCTGAGATGGAGTGAAGAATGAGAATATAAAGAATAAAGACCTGATTACAAGGGGATCATTAGATAATTTGTAGAAGTACTGTACATTCAAGAATTGTAATTGTGGTTAGATTTAAGAGAAATATACAAGAACAACCTACCTCGGACTTTGCCGAAGAGGATTTTCCTTGCACTAAATTATCTATTTTTACATTCAAGCATCACTTAGTCTACTGTGATTGTTGTTCAACTCATTGGAGTTCAGTTTCTAGCCCACTCTCTACAAATTCATTTTTTTGAGCTATTTGGGCCTTTGTCATTTTCATTTTGGGCTTGGGAAGCAAACTGTATCCTAACAATGATAATCTCCTTTAAGAGGATGATGCATTTGAAACTATTTACCATATGCAGTGTAATTGTTTTTTTTACCATGTGAGGTTTAATTTGGCTGAGGTTTGATTTACTTGAGTTAAATTTAATTAGGTTGGCTTAAGATTCCTTAGTTTTATTTTACACGGTTGGGTTAGGGGGCATTTTCAGTATTTTGTAATTAACTGGAGTTATTTTAGACTTAGGGTCCGTTTGGGAGTTTATAAGGGAATGGAATGGAATGGAATGGAATGTTCATTAAAGGAATGGAATGGAATAGAAAGGAATGGAATGGAATTAGTAGGGAAAGGAATAGAATGGAATGGAATGGAATGAAATTTAAAAATCTTGTTTGGATGTTATAAAATAAAGGAATGGAATGGAATGGAAAATAAGTAACACTGTTTGGAAGTGACATTGGAAGGAATGGAATTGAATCATTTTATAATAACATTACTATTATATCCCTCATTTTAAAGAAGTTAAAAAATAATCAATGAGAACTTATAATTGCTTTGAATGGATTTGATAATTTAATACATCTCCATCTCCCAATTTCTTATACTGAGCAACATCCCTCTAAGACTATAGGTGATAGAACTATTAACATATCAATTTCCTGCTATAAAACTAAAATAATTCTAGTTTAAGGGAAAAAGAAAATTTTACTGTAGCTACATAACAAGTTATGTATATTTCTATGTTGTAAAGCAATTCACGCATCACATATTTATTCTCAACAAAATAAATATTGTCTAAAAATGCAAACAAATATCTTTAAAAAAAAAAAACTCTAGTAATGAGTCTTGCCAAAACAAAAGAAAATAACATAATCCATTCCAAAACTAAGGTTGGCCAAAAAATCCCACACTTTTTTAATTTTTAGGCCTAGACATCAGTGTCAATAAGACACATTTGCGCTCATGATCTGGGCAACCAAAGAACATCTCCTTATACGTTGGATTTTCCATCAAAAATATGTACGCTTCAGTCTTTGATATTGGATCTAAGTCCAATACGCCCAAAGCTGCATGAACTTCTGCTCCATATGACTTTGAAAAGCACTTTGCCATAACCTCAGTCGCCCTATCAATTGCCTTTGATACATTATCAAATGACTGGGAAATTACATTCCCAAGTTCATCATCATCTGCCAGCCGTCTTTTCTTGTTTTTAGAAGACATTGCATCTTGTGATGACACCCGAGAACGTGCAACATTAATTTGAGGTGAACTTTGATCATCTTCCACTTCAAAGTTCTCCAAAGAAACTTCATTTTGAGATATCAAATTATCAATTTCATCAATAGTGGTCGATGCAGCATACCTAGCACGTTTCTCCTTTGCAGTTTCAGCATGATCACCTTTTGCTCTATCTTTAGCCCAAAGTTGTGCCATCTTAGAGTAGTTGGGTATAGGTGTTGTCATCCACTTCTTGGCTGCAGGTTTAGACTGTTACAAAACAAGAAAATAGTTAAACAATAGATATAATTATGTAATACAAAATTAAACTCACAAAAAATGATAATTTACCGCTATGAGTGGCTCCCAAACTTCTGGTTCAGCTGTCCACATATTTAAAGAATCATTCCATCCAAAACCACTCAATCCATCTTTAAATATGTCATAGCATTCATGAAAATTCTTCTTCAATGTCTTTTGTCGGTTTTTCACTTTATCCTTGTTAATCTCCATGTGAAATTTTTCAACCAACTCTTTCACTATGTCATCATATGCCCTAGAGGTAAAAGTTCCATTAACTCTACCACCTATGTTCACCTGATATAAAAGAGCATCCACTAAAGCATCATCCATAACACTACTCCATTGTACTTCTTTGCTTGGATCTCCACCATTCTTCTTTGATATCTTACCCATGCTATAATTAATAGGACAAAAAACACATATAAAATATTGTGTAAATATTAATATTAATTATCAAAAGATAGACAGCAATATGAAAATGAAAAGAGAAATTTGCATAACATTTAGATCTAATTAATTGAAACATAGCATAGTCTTAAACGACATGACAACAATAAACACAACAGCTATCACATTTGGACATAGTTTTGCCACATGGCTAATGCTATAGAATCTCTTATAATATCTCCTTGCCTAGCATCCTCATCATCTTCTCTTGGAATAGGGGCCACACGTTCACGATGAGAATGTAAAGCCTCTTCATCATCTTCACCAATAAGACTTTCATCAGGTTCAACACCCATTAAATAATTATGAAGTATGCAACATGCCAAAATGATTTCATTTTGTGTGTCAACACAATAATTAGGCTCTGTAGTACTTGCTATGATAGGAAATCTCTTTTTAAGTACACCAAATGCTCTTTCAATAGCATTGCGCAATGACGCATGTCGCAAATTAAACAGTTCTTTAGCATTTTCAGGGGGACGAACAGAGTACTCTTTTAAATGATAACGCACTCCCCTATATGGTGCAATCAGACGACTTCAATTCATGTATCCCGCATCAACAAGATAATATTTACCTAATAAACAATAACAACCATCAATTATATACTACAAATTTATTAATTATAAAGCATACACCCTAATAAGTATTTGAATTAAATTTACCTTGTGGGATTTTCAAGTTATCGTTTCTAGTTAAAGCACTCTTTATTATTCTTGAATCTGAAGCAGTTCCTTCCCAACCTGGTAATACGTATGTGAATTTTAAATCAAATGAGCATGCCGCCAACACATTTTGTGTTGTGTAACCCTTCCTACCCCGATATCTTGGTGCATCCTCATTAGACACTTTGACACGAACATGTGTTCCATCAAGTGCCCCAATACAATCCTGAGATTAATATTATCTCTCAAAAACATTTACCTTAAAATATATTTGTACTAAACTATTATCAAATATAAATTATATGCATGATATATTTACCTTAAAATATGGGTTGAACCTACTACTTTGTAGTATTTCAAGTGGCACTTGGGTTCCATCAGGTTGTCGAAGAAATTGATCCTCTAACATAATTATTGATCTTAACACATTATGAAAATGACGACTAATGGTCTCACTGGAACGACAAAAAAAGAAGGACATTGTACGAGTCGTCTGATTATGTGCTAGCATGTGAAGAAACTTGCCAACTTGCTCTTCAACCGTGGCACGCTGTGTGTCTTGAAGATCACCATCTCTTCGCAAAATGTTACACAAACCTTGAAAAGCTTGTGGACCCATGCGTATTACATCATAACATTTTTCACTATTCCTAAGACGAGACATTATTTCATCACGAACTTTTTGCCTTTCTATGGTTGATTGTGTAGGAATGTGGGGAACACGTTTTCTTTTTAGTCGTTGCCTTTGATGGATAATGTAACACAAATAACGGCATGCAGCATGAACCAAGGCTAGTTTCCGCAGAAAGTCCGAAAAAATTATGGTCTTAAGTACCTCATCATTCAAATCCATCTAAGTAAAAAAAAAAATAGTTATGTTATCAGTCTAACTTAGAAAATTATGGGCACATGTTCTAAAAAAATAGTTACGTTATTAGTCTAACTAATTATGAATGTGTTACAACTAATCTAAAAATAAAAATATTAAACTATAAACATTAATTTTGTTTGAGATTCAAAGTGTTAAATTATAACGTTATCTCTCAAAGACTAATAAAATATTCATTATTTTGTTGCACAGTAAAACCATAACTCAATCACATTGTATTAAGATATTTGGACTTAATTTTAAATTCAAAAACTAAAAGTGTAATGAGTTATTTTGTTGCACAGTAGACCCACCACAATTGAGCTCCTTGCCTTTGTCCATTCACCTTCCATGCATGGACACTATGCACGTAAAAGTGCATTATTTATAAAATGTTTTCTTTTCAAGTTAAAGCTCCCGCAGCTGTAGCTTTGTTAGTGAAAAATTTATGAGGTTGCGATAAGAGAGATTCAAACATGTGGCAGAGAGAAAAAGAGACCTAAAATAAAAGATTCCAACTCTTATTTTCATGAATGATTCCAACTCGTATTTTCATATTTCAATTTTATGAAAAGAAATAATCTTTTAACAAAATTGTCAAATGGGTTGAAAATTTTTCAAAAGATTTTTTATCCCATTGAAGCTCTTTTAGGCCGCCCAAGTGTGAATGGTCTGTAGTTTGTCATTAGAGACTAGTCACTTTTATATGTTCATAATTATTGCTTAAGGTTGAAACTTGAAACGACAAGAAAATTAGTACATCCATCACAACACAAAATACAATTTTTTTTTCTTTTTAAATTGTAATTCGATTGTTATAATAAGTGAATGAGGAAAACTCCAACCTAAAAGGCTCTTGTGCAACACAAAATCCTATATTACTCTCAAGCACCTAAATTTCATCGGATATGAATTGTTTGTAATATAATATACCAAGTGTGCTTTTTAGCAGCTTCTAAATTTTGTATTAAAAAAAAATACAGAGAATAGAACAATCAAGAACAATTGAAAGTTGAGTTTTCTCTGTAACTTTTGTGTGGTGGGGGTTTGTCCCCTTTTTCAAGTTCCAACTCCAGGCTTTGAATTGTCCCAAAAATGATATAAGGGGCATGAGATATCTCTCGTTCCATTGTTTCTTAGCTTATTTTCTTTTCGTAACTTTGTGTTTTATTTTTGTTTTATCTTTTTTATAGGACTTTGTGTTTTAATTTGTTTCTCATAATGTTGATGTCTTGTAATTTTCCTTCTTAAAAAGCCCGACACACCCATTCTTTTGTACTGTATTTCTTCCTCATTGTTCAAGACATGAACAACTCTGTTCCAGCATACCGAATACAGAGGAATGAAAGGTAAAAAAAAAACACTACGTGCCAAATCCAGAAAACATGTCAACTAATCAACTAATCAAGTAATATTGATAAGCAAATATATTACACAAAAGTATACTCCTTTGCAGTTCTAGCATACCGAATACAGGGGAATGAAAGGAAAAAAAAATTGAAACAATGAAAGCAAAACAAAAGAAAGAATTGAAAAACTTTTTAATAGTAATCAAATCAATGAAATCAAAACTATTTAAAAACTCACAGTTGGGATTAGCAGCAGCGTGAGAACTGAGAAAGGAGCAGCAGAGAGAGCAAAAATATTGGTATGGCTGGTTGTGATTAGCAGCAGTGTGAGAACTGTGAAAGCAGCGGCAAAGAGAGAGCAAAAACACTGTTACGGCTGGTTGAGCAAAAATATTGGTATGGCATAGAGGGCTAAGATTCAAGGGTAATTTAGGAATTTTAATAAAATTTTTATTAAACCTAAATTCATTCCCTCCTATTCCTCCCAATTTGGGGGGAACAAAAATTTGAGATTTTGAGGGCTTAGGAGGGAATGGGCATTCCCTCGTAACCATTCCATTCCCTCCTACCTAAACTCGCAAACGAGGGAATGGACTTTCCATTCCCTCCGTTAAAACTCCCAAACAAGAGGGAGGGAAGAATATTCTAAAAATATTCTTTTCATTCCATTCCATTCCCTCCTTCCAAACGGACCCTTAGGATAAAGGTGTATTCCAAGAATTAAAAGATACCATTGCTTTAATTAATAAAGTAACTGATTAAGAGTATTTATTCATTTGCCAAATATAGTTGATTGGTTTCAAAGTTGGGTTCAGTTATCGGGTGCCTTGAGGGAATTTATTGATGGATTCTTTTAAAAAAATTAATACCACTTCTATAGAAAATATAAAATGTGGAAAAAAAAAATCAGTTTCTTTTTTCTTTATCCATACAAAATTTCTAAAAATAGTTCCTAAATCAATATCCTTATGTCATTCATTAATTTTTCCCTTAAAAAAAAGAAAATTGTGAATTAAAAAAAAAAAAAGAATAATGCTATATGTACAAACTATTTTACAATATTTTTACAAACGGTTGATATTACCTGCTTCTTATTGATTTTCATCTAGATCAAGCTTTAACGTCACTTTTTCATTTACCAATAACCACTCACCACATCAGTTTGAATTTTTTTTTTTTTTTTTTTGTAAAAGAGTTTGTATTTCTAACATTATTTTTAAAAAAATTTGGAGAAAGTATCATTTTTTTCCCCTAAAAACACTTTCTGATAAAGTTATAAAAATTGTGAAAAGCATAATAAAATTATAATTTTGATATTTTTGGGGGTGGAGTAACTATCAAAGAGAGCTCGATTGTCCGGTCCCAATGAGTGGATTAGGTCTATTTGAGATTTGCTTATTTTGTTGAAACTAAAAATATTTTTCTGAAAATAATGTAAATAAAGGTAAAAGTTAGCTAAAATAGTACAGTGAAACTCATGAATAGTATTAAAAAGTACAGTAGGGCTAATTAATAGTAGTAAAAATAAGCTGATTAGTAAAATAAGCTGAATAGTAAAATAAGCTATCCATACAAACACTAAGGATGGGTTTGGATAGGGTTGAAATGCGCATGTCTGCGTTTCAGCCTTTTTTTTTTTTTTTTTGCTGGACGCGCACCTATCACTGTTCATTAGCCATGAACAGTGATTTTAGGCCAATAAACAGTAATTTTAGGCGTGAATAGTATTTTTTACATATTAAAAAATTATTTTACTACAGTATTTTTCAGTTTTCATTTGTATCCAAACGGACCCTAAGGGTCTTTTTGAGATCAGCTTATTTTGTTGAAATTAAAATTTTTTTATTAAAAATATTATAAATAAAAGTAAAAGTTAACTGAAATAGTCCAGTAAAATTTATAAATAACACTAAAAAGTGTAATGAATTAATGAATAATAGTAAAGAGATGTTAAATAATAAATTTTAAGCGGAAGCAAAACGCAACCTTAGTAGAGACTAAAGAGTCCATCAACAAACTGGAACTTCCCTTAACTCTCTGACATGAAAAGAACCCCACCCACACTTCATTTTAAAGCGAGTCACCATTGCCTTCCACGGGTTCTCTATAACATACACTTTGTGATCTCTATTATTTTCTAGTTTTTCAAACTGAGCACACACAAAAGTTCTTTTGCGGCCAATCGTTTTGAGCCTCTTCATCTACTCGACCTGGACAACCTCATCAGCACCCTGAAGGTCCGTTCTCTTCTCTTATGCAATGCTTGTGTGAATTCAGAATTCTCTGCTTTTGCTTTTATATTTAATTTGTGTGTTTTGTGGGTTTTGATCTTTGATAAGCTTCAATCTCAGCTAAGTTTTCGTCGATACCCAACTCGATCCTCAACGTCACCGGCCCACCGAAGCTCGACGCCACCGACCCACCGGCTGACCCACTTTGTCGAACTCCCAAGCCGACCCAAGCCGCTGATCCACGCCTTCATCTCCATGCTTGGGATTTTTGATTTGGGTAATTGGAATGATAAATTTTTTTGTTTCTGTTTTTGCTTCTTGCTGATTTTCTGTATGTTGATTTTTATTTTATTGATATGTGTATCACTGTTAGCGTGGAGTACCGCTTGTGCACTTTCTTCAGCTACCTTTACACTCTGCTTATATTAAATTAATTAATGGATGTATTATTAGACTTCAGTCTTACAGATTCCACCAAATCATCTATGCGTGTCACATGGAAAATGTTTTTAATAGATATTTGGTATCTGGATTTTTTTAAAATTTTAAGTAAGCTGGACCATTTGAGAAGAAAGCAATATGTTTTTTTGGAAGAATAAAGCAATATGAATAGAACTATACTCATCTCCCAAAAAAGAAAAAAGAAAAAGAAATGAATAGAACTTTATAGTTTGTCAAAATGCAATATAAATTGGACTCTATAGCTGGCCGCCAAGAAGATTAATCTTGCCTTTCTTTTCTTTTCCCGAACACAGAATGTGTAATTGTCATCAAATTTCCACTAAAAAACTTATCTAAAAAATAAAAAATAAAAATTTTCCACTAAAGCAAGTAAAAACTACGTCAAAAATATTTTTAAAAAGGAAAATAAAGTGCAAACAAAACTTCATACAGGTTTCCAGGAATTTACACTTTCTTCTTTTTTATTTTATCTTTATTTGTTTTTTTTTTATTTTTACAATTCTACTCTATCTTAATTATAATGTATACGTGTGAGAAGCTCACTTTTGGAGACTTGAACCCTGACCCTTGCCTCCCCTTACCTCACAAGAATTTTGTATATATGAAGTGACTATCACGCCAAGGGTGCGGGGGAATAAGATCATCCCCTTAATTACTTGCATAAGCCATGTTTAAAGAAACCAAAAAAGCAAAGTTAAGAATAAATGTATTCACCACTACGCACTCTTGGCATGATGGGCATTCCATAAGTATAAGTGTTTGTAAGGAGTGGGAGGTAAGAGCTGAGTTTTAGGTCTTTAGGAAGGAGTTTCACACATTTATATACTTAGATAGGTTAGAGTAGAATTCTAGCTTAGATTAAGAAAAAAAAGGAATAAATTCATTCAAAAATAACTTGTCATGGTAGTAAGGATAAAAGAAAAGGGTTGAATCATATTTGAGAGCATTTCCTATGCACAAAAACATATAGTACAAAATAAGAAGTTGTTCTATTAATTAGAACTGTGTCCAGAAGCTTTGTTTCAAGAAGTTTTAGAGCTTTACAGAAACCACTTGCTACGATTCTTCAAATTGTAAGTTATTATTTTTCTTGCACACATCCATGTCTTTATTTCTCCTTGAAATAAAATATCCACAACAAATTGTTTTCCCTCTTCTCTGATTTATTCTCCTTCTAATTTTTTACTTCAGTTTTAAATTTTAATGGAATGCGCTTTTCATATAAATTGTTGTTCTAAGATATATTAGGACATGCTACGATTATTCCTTGGAAACAGATGATGGCATTGAGAGTCGGTGAAAGGGAGGGAGGGAGTTTTAAGTTCTGGGTTTATGTGGGCTTCAGCTTGGTGTGAGTTCGGTCTAATGGTCAGTGGGTTCTGTGATTTGGACTTGATGGGGGGTCTGAGCTTTTGTATGTGCTAGTTTTGTGTGTTGGGAATGTATGTTAGCTTGGTACGTTCCTGAATGTAACTTTTTTTTTTTTTCAGTATATTTCTGATGGCTTCCATAAGCACTCAAAAAGACTCATCCTTCTCGTCATTTTCTTCTTCAACACCACAATGGAAATATCATGTCTTTCTCAGTTTTAGAGGTGAGGATATCCGCAATAGTTTTACAAACCATCTATATGCTGCCTTGGAACAGAAAGGCATTGTCACCTTTAGAGATGAGGAAAAACTTGAGAGGGATAAATCCATTTCACCAAAGCTCTTGAAAGTAATAGAAAAATCCAAGTTTGCAGTTGTCATTCTTTCAAGAAACTACGCATCTTCTACATGGTGCTTGGATGGACTTACAAAAATCATTGAATGCATGAAAGAGATAGGAACAACAGTTTGGCCAATTTTTTATGATGTGGATCCATCTAATGTGCGTAAACAAACGGGAAGTTTTGCCCAAGCCTTTGCTACACATGAGGAGCATTTTAAGGATCACATAGGGAAGGTGCAAACCTGGAGAGCTACTTTAAAAGAAGTGGCCAATCTTAAAGGGTGGCATTTACAGGATAGGTAATCGAATATGAAACTTTTCTCTCCTTGAAATATTCAAAACATGGCAAAATTTGCCAAATAGTATGTTTTTAGAAAAAAATTTAGGAGAGCAGCACAAAAAAAAAAAGTTATTTAGTTAAATAGACTGTTTTTGGAAGTCAAGTTTGGCAAACTTGACTTTGGGCTGGAAGTCAAGTTTGACAAACTTGACTTCCAAGCAGGACCAGGCAAGATGCATCAATATTGTTTGAAAGTCGAGTTTGTCAAACTCAACTTCTAGCCCAAAGTCGAGTTTTTGCCAAACTTGACTTTCAAAAACAGTCTAACTAACTAAAAAATTTCAAATATATGCTATTCACCCAATTTTTTTTATAAAAAAGTACTATTAAGCAAATTTTGCCTTCAAAACATACTCTTATTATCTTTAGTCTTGTTGTGAACCTTAGGCATATGTATATACACGTTCATGGTTCTTTCAAGTTTGACTTGATCCAATTAATTTATATTTTCATATTTCCTTCAATTATGTCTTGAGCAAAGTCATTTAAAATTTTCTGGTTTCACCCAATAGAGTAGAACTTTGGATTTCAACTATCATAAGCTCACCAAATGCCATACTCTCTCAATTGCAGGTCTGAGTCAAAATTTATCCAGGATATTGTGGGAGAGTTATGGCATAAATTGAGTAATGTGTTCTTAGAAGATACTGAAGACCTTGTAGGAATAGAATCTCGAGTGAAGAAATTGGAGTCATGTCTGGCTATAGAGTTTAACGATATTCGCATTGTAGGGGTTTGGGGGATGGGGGGAATTGGTAAAACAACCCTTGCTAGAGTTGTTTCTCGTATGGTTGCTGAGAAATATGATGGGTATTGTTTTCTTGCTAATGTTAGGGAGGTTTGTGAAAAAGATGGTTTAGTTCTATTACAACAACAGCTTATTAGTCAAATTTTAAATGAAAGAATGAATATACAAAATGTTGATGATGGGGTGTTCGTGATCAAGAATCGATTATGTCATAAGAGAATTCTTCTTGTTCTTGACGATGTAAATCAATTAGACCAGTTAAAAAAGTTAGCAGGGAAGCATAACTGGTTTGGCTTAGGTAGTAGAATTATCATAACAACAAGGGACAAGCATTTACTACATAAACTTGAAGCAGATGAAATATATGAAGCTGAAGGATTGAATGATGATGAAGCTCTTCATCTTTTGAGCTTGAAAGCTTTTCATAAAGACCATCCTCCCAAAGATTATCTTGAGTTGTCTAAAGATGTTGTAAAATATACTAAAGGTCTTCCTCTGGCTATTGAGATTTTAGGTTCCTTTTTGTTTGGTAGAAGCATTAATCAATGGAAAAGTACATTAAATAGACTTACAGAATATCCAGATCGTGAAATTCTCCAAGCACTTAAAATAAGTTATGATGGATTACATGAAACAGAGAAAAAAATATTCCTATATATTGCATGTTTTTTTAATCATAAGGGCAAAGATAGTGTAGTAGAAAAACTAAATTATCTTGGCCTTTACCCTGATGTTGGACTAGTGGTTCTAGTTGACAAATCTCTCATAAAGATGAGTGACATTGACGTGTGTATGCATGATTTGCTACAAGAAATGGGCAGGAAAATAGTTTATGAAGAGAGCCCCGAAGATCCTGGAAGGCGTAGCATTCTATGGTCATTTGAGGATATTAACAATGTTCTAACAAAAAATACGGTAAGAAGTTATTTAGAAAACTTGAGTACATACCCTATCATATTATTCAAGAAAGCTCAAGTTAGAGTAGCTTTGGTAATCATATATTTTGCAATTCTGTAAGCCCTTTTGTTCATGATTATTATAGGGAACAGAAGCAATTCAAGCCATAGTCCTACAGTTGCCTGAATCGAAAAAGGCAAATTGGAATCCTGAATCTTTTTCAAAGATGCATGATCTTAAATTGCTCATAATTGATAATGTTCAACTTCTCCATGAACCCAAACATCTTCCTAATGGCTTAAGATTTCTTGATTGGAGTGGATACCCGTCGAAATCTTTGCCATTAAATTTCCAATCAAACGAGCTTATTGAACTTCGCATGTACAGTAGCTACATTGATCAACTTTGGAAAGGAGCAAAGGTAATTTAAGTATCCTTGTACAAATTTATATTTAAGGTCCATTAAATTGCAAGGTTTTGTTGAAGCTAATTGTTTTTTTTTTTTTGGTTGTTGTTGTTGTTGCTTCTAATAGTCTTTTGAGAGTTTGCAAATCATCCAAATGAACAAGTCTTCAAATCTTATAGAAACCCCTGATTTTACCGAAGTCCCAAATCTTGAGAAATTGGTCCTAGAAGATTGTATAAATTTACTTAGGGTGCACCCATCAGTTGGAGTTCATAAAAAGCTGACTCTTCTCAATTTAAAAGGCTGCAAAAACCTAAAAACTCTCCCGAACAAGTTTGAAATTGACTCTATGAAGATTCTTATTCTTTCTGGTTGCTCAAAAGTAAGGAAAATCCCAGAATTCGAAGAAAATATGCAACATGTATTGAAGCTTTACTTGGATGAAACTGCTATTACTAAACTACCCACATCAATTGGGCATTTAACTGGCCTTGCTTTATTGAATATAAAAGATTGTAAAAGTCTTACATGTCTACCAAACACCATTTTTAATTTGAAATTTCTTAAAGATGTGAATATTTCTGGATGCACAAAATTGGGGAGACTACCAGAGAATTTGGGGAATGCAGAAAGTATAGAGAAGCTTGATCTGAGTGAAACTGCTATAAGACAGGTGCCTTCTTCCATTAGTCTCCTAAAAAATCTGAAAGTGCTATCTTTCTCTGGATGTAAGGGGTTGTCATCATCTAATAATTCATGGTATGAGCTCCTCCCTTTTTATTTTATGCCAAGAAGTCCAGGTCTTGTGGGATTGTCCTCTCTATCAAGTTTGTATTCTTTGACCAATTTGAATCTTAGTCGTTGCAATCTCAAGGCAATCCCTATTGATATTGGTAGTTTATTCTGTTTAGAAAACATGAATCTAAGTGACAATAGCTTTGTTTGCCTTCCTGAAAGCATCGATCAACTATGTAAGTTGAGAATATTTTGGTTCTTGAATTGCACAAGTCTTCGATCATTGCCAAAGCTTCCATCAAATATTGTTAATATTGGGGGATATGATTGTACCTCACTGGAAACGATACCGGAGTTACTAAAACCTAACTATTTATGTGAGGCAGAGCTTATTCTTACAAATTGCAGTAGACTGGCTAACAATCAAGGTGGAATTCAGAATTCTCTGCTTTTGCTTTTATATTTAATTTGTGTGTTTTGTGGGTTTTGATCTTTGATAAGCTTCAATCTCAGCTAAGTTTTCGTCGATACCCAACTCGATCCTCAACGTCACCGGCCCACCGAAGCTCGACGTCACCGATTCACCGGCTGACCCACTTTGTCGAACTCCCAAGCCGACCCAAGCCGCTGATCCACGCCTTCATCTCCATGCTTGGGATTTTTGATTTGGGTAATTGGAATGATAAATTTTTTTTGTTTCTGTTTTTGCTTCTTGCTGATTTTCTGTATGTTGATTTTTATTTTATTGATATGTGTATCACTGTTAGCGTGGAGTACCGCTTGTGCACTTTCTTAAGCTACTTTACACCCTGCTTATATTAAACTAATTAATGGATGTATTATTAGACTTTAGTCTCACAGATTCCACCAAATCATTTATGCGTCACATGGAAAATGTTTTTAATAGATATTTGGTATCTGGATTTTTATTAAATTTTAAGTAAGCTGGACCATTTGAGAAGAAAGCAAAATGTTTTTTTGGAAGAATAAAGCAATAGGAATGGAACTTTACTCATCTACAAAAAAAAGAAAAAAGAAAAAGAAAAGAATAGAACTTTATAGTTTGTCAAAATGCAATATAAATTGGACTCTATAGCTGGCCACCAAGAAGATTAATCTTGCCTTTCTTTTCTTTTCCCGAACACCAAATGTGTAATTGTCATCAAATTTCCACTAAAGAACTTATCTAAAAAATAAAAAATAAAAATTTTCTACTGAAGCAAGTAAAAACTACGTCAAAAATATCTTTAAAAAGGAAAATAAAGTGGAAACAAAACTTTATACAGGTTTCCAGGAATTTACACTTTCATCTTTTTATTTTATCTTTATTTATTTATTTTTATTTTTACAATTCTACTCTATATTAATTATAATGTATACGTGTGTGAGTCTCACTTTTGGAGACTTGAACTCTAGCCCTTGCCTCTCCTTACCTCACAAGAATTTTGTATTAATGAAGTGACTATCACGCTAAGGGTGCGGGGTAATAAGATCATCTCCTTAATTACTTGCATAAGCCATGTTTAAAGAAACCAAAAAAGCAAAGTTAAGAATAAATGTATTCACCACTGCGCACTCTTGGCATGATGGACATTCCACAAGTATAAGTGCTTGTAAGGTGTGGGAGGTAAGGGCCGAGTTTTAAGTCTTTAGGAAGGAGTTTCACACATTTGTATACTTAGATAGATTAGAGTAGAATTCTATCTTAGATTAAAAAAAAAATGAATAAATTCATTCAAAAATAACCTGTCATAGTAGTAAGGATAAAAGAAAAGGTTTGAATCATATTTGAGAGCATTTCCTAAGCACAAAAACAAATAGTACAAAATAAGAAGTTGTTCTATTAATTAGAACTGTGTCCAGAAGCTTTGTTTCAAGAAGTTTTAGAGCTTTACAGAAACCACTTGCTACAATTCTTCAAATTGTAAGTTATTATTTTTCTTGCACACATTCACGTCTTTATTTCTCCTTGAAATAAAATTTCCAAAACAAATTGTTTTCCCTCTTCTCCAATTTATTTTCCTTCTAATTTTTTACTTCAGTTTTAAATTTTAATGGAATGCACTTTTTATATAAATTGTTGTTCTAAGATTTATTAGGACATGCTATGATTATTCCTTGGAAACAGATGATGGGGTTGAGAGTCGGTGAAAGGGAGGGAGGGAGTTTTGAGTTCTGGGTTTATGTGGGCTTCAGCTTTGTGTGAGTTGGGTCTAGTGGTCAGTGGGTTCTGTGATTTGGACTTGATGGGGTGTCTGAGCTTTGGTATGTGCTAGTTTTGTGTGTTGGCAATGTATGTTAGCTTGGTATGTTCCTGAATGTAATCTCTCTTCCCCTTTTTTTTTTTTTTTTTTTTCTTCAGTATATTTCCGATGGCTTCCATGAGCACTCAAAAAGACTCATCCTCCTTGTCATTTTCGTTTTCAACACCACAATGGAAATATGACGTCTTTCTCAGTTTTAGAGGTGAGGATGCCCACAATGGTTTTACAGACCATCTATATGCTGCCTTGAAACAGAAGGGCACTCTGACCTTTAGAGATGGGAAAAAACTTGAAAGGGGTAAATCCATTTCACCAGAGCTCTTGAAAGCAATAGAAAAATCCAAGTTTGCAATTGTCATTCTTTCAAAAAAGTATGCATCTTCTACATGGTGCTTGGATGAACTTACAAAAATTATTGAATGCATGAAAGAGATAGGAACAAGAGTTTGGCCAATTTTTTATGATGTGGATCCATCTAATGTGCATAAACAAACGGGAAGTTTTGCCCAAGCCTTTGCTACACATGAGGAACATTTTAAGGATCACATAGAGAAGGTGCAAACCTGGAGAGCTACTTTAAAAGAAGTGACCAAGCTTAAAGGGTGGCATGTACAGGATAGGTAATCGAATATGAAACTTTTCTCTCCTTTAAATATTCAAAACATGGCAAAATTTGGCAAGTAGTATGTTTTTAGAAAAAAATTTAGGAAAGCAGCACAAAAAAAAAGTTATTTAGTTAGATAGACTGTTTTTGGAAGTCAAGTTTGGCAAACTCGACTTCAGATGCATCAATATTGTTTGAAAGTCGAGTTTGTCAAACTCAACTTCCGGCCCAAAGTCGAGTTTGCCAAACTCGATTTCCAAAAACAGTTTAACTAACTAAAAAACTTCAAATATATGCTATTCACCCAATTTTTTTCTAAAAAAGTACTATTAAGCAAATTTTGCCTTCAAAACATACTCTTCTTATCTTTAGTCTTGTTGTGAACCTTAGGCATACATATATACACGATCATGGTTCTTTCAAGTTTGACTTGATCCAATTAATTTTTATTTTCATATTTCCTTCAATTATGTCTTGAGCAAAGTTATTTAAAATTTTCTGGTTTCACCCAATAGAGTAGAACTTTGGATTTTAACTATCATAAGCTCACCAAATGCCATACTCTCTCAATTGCAGGTCTGAGTCAAAATTTATCCAGAATATTGTGGGAGAGTTATGGCATAAATTGAGTTATGCGTTCTTAGAAGATACTGAAGACCTTGTAGGAATAGAATCTCGAGTGAAGAAATTGGAGTCATATTTGGCTATAGAGTTTAACGATATTCGCATTGTAGGGGTTTGGGGGATGGGGGGAATTGGTAAAACAACCCTTGCTAGAGTTGTTTCTCATATGGTTGCTGAGAAATATGAAGGCTATTGTTTTCTTGCTAATGTTAGGGAGGTTTGTGAAAAATATGGTTTAGTTCCATTACAACAACAGCTTATTAGTCAAATTTTAAACGAAAGAATGAATATACAAAATGTTGATGATGGGGTGTTCGTGATCAAGAATCGATTACGTCGTAAAAGAATTCTTCTTGTTCTTGATGATGTAAATCAATTAGACCAGTTAAAAAATTTAGCAGGGAAGCATAACTGGTTTGGTTTAGGTAGTAGAGTTATCATAACAACAAGGGATAAGAATTTACTACATGTACTTGGAGTAGATGAAATATACGAAGCTGAAGGATTGAATAATGATGAAGCTCTTCATCTTTTGAGTTTGAAAGCTTTTCATAAAGACCATCCTCCCAAAGATTATCTAGAGTTGTCTAAAGATGTTGTAAAATATACTAAAGGTCTTCCTCTGGCTATTGAGATTTTAGGTTCCTTTTTGTTTGGTAGAAGCGTTAATCAATGGAAAAGTACATTAAATAGGCTTACAGAATATCCAGAACGTGCAATTCTCCAAGCACTTAAAATAAGTTATGATGGATTACATGAAACAGAGAAAAAAAATATTTCTATATATTGCATGTTTCTTTAATCATAAGGGCAAAGATAGTGTAGTAGAAAAACTAAATTATCTTGGCCTTCGCCCTGATGTTGGACTAGAGGTTCTTGTTGACAAATCTCTCATAAAGATGGGTGACTTTGAGGTGTGTATGCATGATTTACTAGAAGAAATGGGCAGGAAAATAGTTCATGAAGAGAGCCCTGAAGAGCCTGGAAAGCGTAGCAATCTGTGGTCGTTTGAGGACATTAACAATGTTCTAACAAAAAATACGGTAAGCGGTTATTAAGAAAACTTGAGCACATACCCTATCATATTATTCAAGAGAGCTCAACTTAGAGTAGCTTTGGTAATCATACATTTTGCAATTCTGTAAGCCCTTTTGTTCATGATTATTATAGGGAACAGGAGCAATTCAAGCCATAGTCCTAGAGTTGCTTGATTCGAAAGAGGTAGATTGGAATCCTGAATCTTTTTCAAAGATGCATGATCTTAAATTGCTCATAATTGATAATGTTCAACTTCTCCATGAACCCAAACATCTTCCTAATGGCTTAAGATTTCTTGATTGGAGTGGATACCCTTCGAAGTCTTTGCCATTAAATTTCCAATCAAACGAGCTTATTGAACTTCGCATGTGCAGTAGCTACATTGATCGGCTTTGGAAAGGAGCAAAGGTAATTTAACTATACTTGTACAAATTTATATTTAAGGTCCATTAAATTGCAAGGTTTTGTTGAAGCTAATTGTTTTTTTTTGTTGCTTCTTATAGTCTTTTGAGAGTTTGCAAATCATCCAAATGAACAAGTCTTCAAATCTTATAGAAACCCCTGATTTCACCAAAGTCCCAAATCTTGAGAAATTGGTCCTAGAAGATTGTATAAATTTACTTAGGGTGCACCCATCAGTTGGAGTTCATAAAAAGCTTACTATTCTCAATTTAAAAGGCTGCAAAAACCTAAAAACTCTCCCGAACAAGTTTGAAATTGACTCTCTGAAGATTCTTATTCTTTCTGGTTGCTCAAAAGTAAGGAAAATCCCAGAATTCGAAGAAAATATGCAACGTTTATTGAAGCTTTACTTGGATGAAACTGCTATTACTAAACTACCCACATCAATTGGGCATTTAACTGGCCTTGCTTTATTGAGTATAAAAGATTGCAAAAGTCTTACGTGTCTACCAAACACCATTTTTAATTTGAAATTTCTTAAGGATGTGAATATTTTTGGATGCACAAAATTGGGGAGACTACCAGAGAATTTGGGGAATGCAGAAAGTATAGAGAAGCTTGATCTGAGTGAAACTGCTATAAGACAGGTGCCTTCTTCCATTAGTCTCCTAAAAAATCTTAAAGTGCTATCTTTCTCTGGATGTAAGGGGTTGTCATCATCTAATAATTCATGGTATGAGCTCCTCCCTTTTTATTTTATGCCAAGAAGTCCAAATCCTGTGGGATTGTCCTCTCTATCGAGTTTGTGTTGTTTGACCAATTTGAATCTTAGAGGTTGCAATCTCAAGGCAATCCCCATTGATATTGGTAGTTTATTCTGTTTAGATAAAATGGATCTAAGTAAAAATAGTTTTGTTTGCCTTCCTGAAAGCATTGATCAACTATGTAAGTTGAGAGTATTTTGGTTCGCAAATTGCACAAGTCTTCGATCATTGCCAAAGTTTCCATCAAATATTGTTTCTATTAGGGGATATGATTGTACCTCACTAGAAACGGTACCAGATTTACTAAAACCTAATTCTTTATGTGAGGCAGAGCTTGTTCTTTCAAATTGCAGTAGACTGGCTAACAATCAAGGTGTAATTGACATGTATTTTGCAGTGATAAGAAAGCAACTTCAGGTCTCTCTCTCTTTGTCTCTCTGTCTCTGTCTCTGTCTCTCTCTCTATCTGTGTGTGTGTGTGCGTGTGCGTGTGTCTGTGTCTATTATAACAACCTTCTTTTTATGTTTCAGGGACTTTCTCTTGACAATAGATATGGCATTCAAGATTTTAATTGGTTATATGTAATCCTTATTCCTGGAAGTGTAATTCCGAAGTGGTTTAGCCATCAAAGTATGGGGGCTGAAGTGGCTATAACAATACCTTCTTCTCATTTGTGTGATGAGTTGATGGGAATTGCTGTTTGCGTTGTATTTTGTTCACTTCCACATCACCAAATTGATGAGAGAAATGAACTTCAATGTTTTTTGATGGTCAATGGAAAAGAAACGTCTTCTTCACCACTTACAAATGTATATTTTACTTTATCAGATCATATTTGGTTACTTTATGTGCTTCCTCAATACTTCATGGATGATGAGGATGACTTAGCATTACTGAAGGAATGTGAAGCAAATGAATTTAATCAGTTTGGTATTAAAATTGTAGCCAATTCAGTCTTGGAGGTGAAGAAATGCGGTTTCCGTATGGTATACAAGAAAGACATGGAAGATCCCAACCAAACTATGGCTCAGAGTAGCAACACCAACATCATTCCTTATGAGGACTTAGGCGTTCTTGATGATAATTTCAACAATTCGGTAGTGGAAGGCAACAAAGCAAAGCGAACCCGTGATGATTATGATGGGGTTGGACCTAGTGGAGATGGAAGCTCTAATGATGTGCCACACCCAAAAAGGATTGAAAGGCTCGCAGAATTTAACAACCATGGTGACTCTGATTGTGCGGAGCCAAGTGAGTACAAGGATTGAAGTGATGGGTTTAGTGATTGGTGGTAATCTAGTGAAACTAAATTGGAATGTTGATGGAATTTGAAGGGTTCAAATACTTTGTAAGTCAATGAATTATAATTAATTCCTATATTTTCTCTTGATTACTTGTGTGTCATTGTCTTTTTTCTTAATCTCCTGATTTGTTGATTGCTGCATTATCATTCTTCCTTGAGGCTACTCGTTTAATCTAAAAACAAAAATTAAAAAATAAACATAGTTTTATAAAATAAACAATGGTTATAGTAATTTTGGTTTAGTGATTTGTGTTAGTTGTTTTGTGTTGGTTTCCTTCTTGATGTAGGATTATTGGACTTGTTCGTAAGGAGAAACTATCACACAGCCAAGAAACAAGAAGACTAGTGCGGTCCATTGTATGCTTCTAATTTTTCCTTACTCTAATAGATTACAGGGTAAGATCTGCACTTTTGTTGCCTATATAATTCATCTTTTTAAAAAAATTTCAAAGTTTAAAAACAATATATGTATGCCACTGCAAATATTATAATCGAAATTAAGTATTATGTCGTTACATATTGTATATGAGAACTCTTGTATTGATCACAATCAGAATGATTAGTCTAGCTAGATGTAGCATTATGCTTTCTCGCTAAAGGTTTCCTACGGTTGTGTACCGATAACCTTCAACCAAAAAAACTTTTCTTTTGGTTTGGTTTAAGAGAATGGATAATTTTTCTATTATTGTTTTTTTCTTTTTATTTTTATTTTTGCTCTGAAATTTTTATTATTTTAATGTGGGATAACAATTTTAGAAGTTATTAAAATGATTTGTATCAGCATGTTTGAGGACTTTGTTATTGTAATTCTCATAATGTAACAAACTTTACAATTACGCTTAGTGAATTTTCAAAATTCAACTTTCTTTTTTTGAGGAAATGTAAATATGCAAAATTTCCGTGTTGACCAAATCATTCAAAACAGTTAAGGTATTGGTGTTACTATATGAAATAGTGAAGACTTGGTGATTGTGTTTGGCGATTGCGTCTATAGCTCCAAGGTTGAAACAAGCATACAAAGCTGTTGAAATTGAACCTATGGCTGCCATTCGTGCCTTGGAATTTTCAGCAGAGATCAGTCTGGACAGAGTTGTGGTAGAGGGGGATTCCAAGATAGTAACACAAGCTTTGAAGACTAAAGATACAGGTTAGGCATTGTATGGTCTGATTATTGCAGATGTGTGTGTTTTTGAAAGAAACTTCTTTGAATTATCCTACTCTCACACTAAGAGAGAGGGTAACTAAGTAGCACATTGTTTAGCTGAGTTTGCTGCTAATTTTACAGCTAGTGTTGTATGGATGGAGGATCTTCCACCATCAGCTTTTTCTTTTGTTTAGGCTGATTTGGCTTTTCTTTCTTAATAAAGTTAGATGTCTTCCATCTCCAAAAATTAAAAAAAAAAGTTCATAATTGATTGATCCATGGATCAACTGAAAAAATGATCTGCATCAACATAAGTTATGTTTTTGTCAATTTTCTTAAGCTATCATCATTAGGAACCTAAGGTTGTAGCTATGTGTAAATAGATGTGTGATAAGCAACTAAATAAAAAGCTCTCACAAGAGACAATCTTCAAAGCCAAAAGCATGCTGTGATTGTTAGACAATCTTCAATTTATCTTCACCAAAATAATGTTATGAATGACTATATATTGCTTGATTGTTAGACTTCGTCATGTCACGATGATTCAATGATTTATCATAATTGAATATTGAATGGTAAGTAGTGCTAAATATCCTTAGCCATGTGCTGATTTTATTCTTCAATGTAAGTAAATCATCATTCACATCAATGTCCCACGTAATACTTGTGTAGAAGCATTGGTGAGACCTTAATAATATTCAATCCCACTTAAAAACCATAATCTTTTCCCTCTACCATATATATATATATATATATATGATCTTGATCAAGTTTAAAGAAAACTAGTTGCAGGCCCATCCAATGTGTAAGAATAAATATGAAATTGCACTAGCCAAATAATCAGTGCTATTTTATAACACCCCCCCCCCCCCCCCCCCCCCCCCCCCCCCCAAAATTTAATTATGAGTTATTAATTTTAGTCTAAACACAACTAAAATGGAATATACGTAATTAGCGTAGAATTTATTTAATTAGCCCGTTAATTAAGTAGAGCATTCTACAATTGCATGGATAACCATAGTTGAACAAAGCAATTGAGTAAAGGGCAAAAAGAAAAGAAGATGCAAACCACATCTGATGTGTCAAAATAAAGAAAAAACATTGGCTGAAACATAATCAATCATCTTCTCTCTCTCAACTCATCATCTTCACATCATTAATTTCCAAACTTATTTTTACACATTCTCCAACTTTTCCCCTCACTTTAAGTTCCCACTACTATCTACCTTAATATCACTCTTCTTCAATCGTTTTATCTTCTTTTTATTTCTGACTCTTCTTATTCCTATCATCTTACTATAAATTTGCAACTCTCTCATTCTTTGTATACTTTTTCTGCACACAAAATGTTTCTCTCTCTCTCTCTCTCTCTCTCTCTCTCTCTTTTTCTTCCATTTTTGGTGGATTTTATTATTTTCTTGCATCTCAACTTTAAGTTGATAAATTTTTCTGTTTTTTTTATAACCCTACTTTAGGTTGATGTGATTTAGTTTTGTATTTTTAAGTTGTTAAATTTATTTTCTTTGATTTCACAGGTGTTATCTTATTGAATTATAAAGATAGTGTATAAGAAATATAATGTTATTCTTTTAAATAGTATGACTTGGATAATTTGGTGTTTATTTCTATATTTTTTTTTTCTTTTTTTCTTCTCATCTAATTTTCTATAAATTTGTTATTTTCTCTCATATTCTTTGTTGAAAAAGTGATTAGTCTCTCTTTTGATTTTATATTTTTCCTTGCGACTCTCTACTTTAGGTTGATGAATAATTGTATTTTTTAAAACTTTATTTTGGGTTAATACGTATTGATGTTGTATTTTTGAGTTCCCCATCATAAGCAGTCTCTCTCCCTTCTTATAGCTTAGATTTGATTTTTGTTTGAGTTAATACTTAGTTATTTTCAAAGTGGTTATTAAATTTATATTAAAACATAATATTGATTATGCATTTGAGTGTGCCTATATTTGTGTAATATTAAGTGCAATTTTGTTATGATTTTTTATTATCATGATAATCTCCTTTAAAAAGATGGAAATCTGAATAATTTATTTGAAATTTAAAAAGTATGACATAATTTTGAAGGATATGTACCACCTCATAAAGGAATAATACCAATCAAACACACCCAAAATAATAGTATGATATTGTGGGGGTCAAAAAAACAGAACTAAAGAACTAAGCTTGGGTTTAAGATCAATACAACTAATTTCTTAAGAATGGGAGTTAGAATTCCATAATGGGAAGATCAAATAGGTGGTTGGAGTCCTATATAACTTAATTAAGATCTTGAATAAATGAAAAACAGTTTCCCGAGACACCTCCGCATTAATAAATTCTCCCTACCTAATGTTAGTCACATTAAATGCTAAACAACTGACCTAAATAGTAAAAGCACTTCCAAAAGTCTATCTTCATGATCAAAAAATTGCAAGAGAAGGTGTTGATGGGACAAGTATCCCCCTAAATCTAGCTAAGAGCAAGACAACTAGAGGAGGAGGAAGATGGCTATAAAAGGAAGAAAAGGACAAAAGAAGAAAGGATTGCCAGAGGTTGATTTTTTCAGAGGAAGAACAAGGGAGAGATCATTGCCTTCCGAGGTCAGTTTTATTATCTTCGCTTAATTGGTTTTTGTTTATATGTTAGGTGTTGTATGCACCTCAGGAAGAAAGCAAGATGTCTCCTCAGTAGTACAAAACCATATCAACCCCTGAAAGAGGCCACAAAAAATAAATATACATGAACCCCCCAAACTAAGGGAACTCTTATAATAAATGAAGAATACAATAATAATCATCATTAACCAAGAATAGGTAGGAATGTGGTGCTGCAAAAGGCAGGTTGACAAATGAGAAGATCAGTATGCTGTGAAGGTTGAAGCAACTGTTGCAGCACATATGAGGAAGAAGAGATGAGAAATTGACAACATGATGGAACTTCCAGCTGATGTACTACCTTCTGTTGATGGCACAGTTTTAGATCCACTTCCTACAAAAGTGAACATCAACACCTCTGAGCAAATTAAGAAAACAAATAAATCCAATGATTTTTCATTGATGAGTATAAATTTAATAGAACTTGTTCAATGTCACTTATTTCTTAAGGTTCTTTGTAAGGACTGAACTTTTTGAACATAGAATTTGGTTTGTATAAGTCAAAATTTGACTGATCATGATAATTTTGCACAATTGAACAAATGATGAAGCAGTTTGTACCTGAAGGAACTGAATCCGAAGATGTTGGTGATCCTGCAGAAGAGTTGGATGGTGAAGCAGCTGCTGATATTCAAAAGGTAAGTTAGCATAGATTAAAAAAAAATGCTCGATCATGAGAATTTTTCATCCATCCTCAAGCTAAACAAGCAGTTTTGATGGGCAAATTACTAGTTTTACAGTTAAAATGAGAATTTGAATATGGGTTCTTACCATTACAGCTACTGAGAGGTGGGGTCTGAACATCACAAGCACCAGGCAAGGTTAGAGCCTGAGTTTGGTTGATGTTGATCCCCAATGAGGAGCTACCTCCATTAAGGACTTGGCACAAGCATTGTGGTTGTGAGTGGACTACACTAGCAAGCTGTGAGTAGCAGCCTGAAGATGGGGTTTGAGGTTGCCAGTAATGTAGTTAAGGCATGGTGACATACTGATGATCACATTTGTACAACTCGACTGAGCCGAAGCTCCTGCCCAGAGCATAGTCCCCAAGACTAGGACCAGACCCATCTCCATTTTTGTATAAGCCATTGGAATTGGATGCTCTCGAATTCAAATATAAGCTGGAAATGCCTGTGGATTTCTGTGATCTGGTAGCACTTAACTGACTTAAGTTTTGATCAGTTTGGTGGAGAAGAGGAGAGATGTATTGGCTTTTGTAGGGAAATCTATCAAGATAGAGACAAATGAATGATGGGCTCTGTGGCTCAACAACTTCTCCTACTCTCTAACAGCCACAGGTTTCTAACGCGTGGTACTCAGCATGCTTAAAAGTTTGTGTTTAGACCTGGAGACTTTGGAATCTTCTTCTGTAGTTTAGCTTTAGGAAGAAAATATTAATTTTTGAAGTTGGGTTATGTAGGTGACTGACTGACTTTTAATATATTTGGCAAAGGGGCTAATAAGAACTTTCAAGGACTTCAAAGCCGGAGTCTTTAGACACCTGTTTTGAGAAGAAACTAGAAAGCATAACGTGTTTCTAACTCCACCTTCACTAGAATTGGCTTTATACCTCTAATCTTTGAGAATCTGTACTTATAGGGTAGATAGAAAGCAGAAATTTCCTATAGAAAAATAAAAAGGGATGCATGATGTGACATAGGTATTGAGTATTGGAGGAGGTTGATACTTCCTGACAATGACATACCTTAATGTTTCTTTGCTTTGAGTATAAGAAAATTGACTTGGCTAAAGATTGCTATTTGTGATTGAGTGACATCTGTCTAGGGAGCATGTCAGCAACTCTATCAAATGTATTTTTCCTCATAGAATTTTGTGCTTTGTTCGGTTTGCAAAAATGTTAAAATAGCTTTATGGGGACCCTGACCATTATTTGGTATCATTTTCCTCCCAGACTCTAGTATGGGGCTAGCTTTGTTGTGAAAGTTGAGGGCATCACTACCTTGAAACAACCCCTTTGATAAAACCATTTACCTTCAAAGGGAGGAAAATTTCATTTACATTAACCATTGATAAAATCATTTACTTGTACTTTTAAGTCACATGACTTATTTAGTGATAATTTGGATACAGCGTCTGGTGCCTACGTTTGCGTTTGTATGTTTTTCAGTGAGTTTCATGCACTGTTCATGGGACCAACATATCTCTTTTTTCCCTAAAATTTTCATTAAAACTGGATCCTACGGCACTATTCACACATTTAAAAATTATTTTATTACAATATTTTCAGTTTTTAACAATAAGCGATATCCAAACAGACCCTTAGTTATTAATATATATATATATATATATATATATTTTTCAAATATAAGTATAATCCTTATATTTTTGAAACTTGAATTTTAAGGTAATATTTTGAATATTTATCATTTTTGTTACTTTTTTAAGGGAGTAACGTTATAGCTAGCCACAAACTATTTTACAACATTTTATTGGTTTTTATTTAGGCTCACCATTAATATCACTTTTTCATTTACTAATAATTACTCACTAAATCAACAGTTTGTAAAAATTTTTGTAAAATAATTTGTATCTCTTACATTATTCTTTTTAAGTTTCAAATCTCTAATTTCTAATGCCATTTAGTTTTTATATTTTAGCCCAAAACTAAAGAGTTTGACCTAAATAGAATAAAATTTCATTCTTTTTAACCCCAAAATTAAGAGAGAGAAAAAAAATAAATTTTGAGCCAAAACTAAAAAAGACAGCTTACAAAAAAATCAATTTAAGGCCTAATTAGTCCAAAATGGACGAAAGTAGACCGAGTGGACCGAATTGAATGAAATGGACCGAAGTTGGCCGAATTGGGCTGAAATGGACAGAATGGACCAAAATGGGCCAAATGGTTCATTCGTTCCCCTTCAGTCCATTTGTTTCATACGGTCCACACCGGTCCTTTCCATCTGCTTCGGTCCTTTTAGTTAATATCAGTCTATTCGATCCTTCTCAGTTCATTTAGGTCCATTTTGGTCCACTTTTTTTTTTTTTTTTTGGGACTCAAATGTCCATCTTTTTTCTTAATTTTTTGGTTGAAAAGTATGAAATTTTATTTTAATTGGATCAAAATCTTAGTTTTGGGCTAAAAATTACAAACAAAATAGGCATTATAAATTAGCTTAAAATGATAAATATTTAAAGGAGAAATTATACTTTGTCCACCTGTGATTTGTCCCAAAAATACTTTATTTACTTGTGGTTTAAAAATTGGCACTTTATTTACCTGAGGTAAACTCTGTCTGTCTCCAGTTACTTACCTCTGTTAAAAACAATGATAAATTTGTATTTTTGCTACCCTTTTATATTTCTCTCATCTTAAAACATAAAAAAACTAAAAAAATCAAGAGAAAAGAAGATCTAAAAGTTAGATTTTGTAAAAATTATAATGTAAAATGAAGGCTAACTTATAGGTTTTGTTTATCTTATAAGAATTATCCCTTGTCCGAGCTTCCAAAGTTGGTATCAATTACAAGTTAGTAGGAGGGTAACAAAGCTTCAAACCCAAAAATAATAAAAGAAGTTCAAGAAAACCAAAACAAAACAAATGCTGACACAAACACCTAAAACACTCGTCATAAGACATGGGGTTAGAATTTAAGGATACCAAAACAAACACCAAAAGATTTCCTTGAGAAGATTTCCTAATCTATGACCTTGTAAACCAAAGTCAACCCCATCAACCTACCACCTTTGTTGGAGTTGTTGTTAAAGTAAAGACTAAAGACAAACCCAATTCTCCTAACACAATAACCCCTCTAGTACAAAGCCTTATAACACAAGATTGAAGAAAACCCAGAAAGCCAAAACATGAAAAAAGCAACATTTCATTGATGTGAGTGAGTCAAGGGCGTCAATTGTATAGGTCAAGCATGGACTAACTCTGCCTAAAAGCTAGGAGCTTTAGAAAAAGGAAACCATTGTTTGGTATTGTACTTGAACGGGAGCGCGGAACCCAAGGAGAATCAAGGAGGGTTGGTGAGGAAAAATCCAGTGCCTAAGGTAAAAAGATTAGATTTTAAAACAAATAACACGTAAAAGTTAGATTTTAAATTTTACCAAACTTAGTTTTCAGATTTTTTTTTTCTTAACTTTTTTTAGTTTTTTATGTTTTGAGAGAAGAGAGACATAAAATAGTAGCAAAAATACAAATTTATCTTTGTTTTAAACAAATGTGAGTAGTTGGAGATTGACAAAACTTACCTTAATACCAATTTTAAACCACAAATAGGCAAAATGTAATTACCCCATATTTAAAAGATTAACTTTTTTTTTTAGAATGTTTTAAAACATTAACTTGAAATTCAAGTTTCAATAATATAGGCATTATGCTTATATTTGGAAACAAAAAAAAAAAAATGCTAAAATTATAAACTTGTGTATTATTGTTGAGTGCAAAATACAATATATGTTTCATCACATAAAAATTATAAAAATAGAAAATAATTTTAAATAACACATGCACTATTTAACTTACAAATTTGCGTATTTACATTCTTATAAAATGATTATATTACATTTTCTCACACGAGTTTGTAACTAGATTATTAAAAGTTTTCATGCTTTTGAAAATTGGATCATAGCTCAGCTCCATTACTAAACTACATCATTTTGTTTTTCAATAATAAGAAAAACACAATAATTTTTTTGTCATGCATCTATTCATTCCTAAATTACATTTTTGTTTCTATAATGTCAGAGGGAAAGCCCCACTAGGATGCAGAAGGAGCCTATTTCTTCTTTAAATCCGTTTGGAATCTTTGGATGCTTCTTCTTGCTAAAAGCTGCTTATTGCTTAAGTATAAATGTTCCTAGGAAAAAAAAAAAGATTAAAAAAATTGTATATGAACAAATAAGCTAAATTCAGAAACTATAGACAAACACACACCTGTTATAAACTATGCTTATATTCAATTTTCCATGGCATTTCCCTGGTACTCTATGCGTTAGACCTTTCTTATGAATTTGTGTGAGTAAAGCTTTGAATAATAATAGAAATATTAAGTGATTAATATACTATAATTAGGCCCAAATTTATAGGGTCACATTTTTGGATTAAGCGGTGTTCTTATATATTATATTAACACCGTAATTGGAGTCTCCTCAAGATGCTATTTCTCCAACAATATCATAGGCATTGCAATTTCGTCTAGTTAATGAACAATATTTTGATACTTACAATTTTAATCATCTGATCAAGTCTTTTGTCATTATGTAGTATGTTCAAATATAATTTGAGATTAATAATCCAGATGCCACTATAAATTTGCTTCCAATATAATTCAGTATTCATTGTACAAGACTGTCTCACTTTTAAGAGCTTTAGGAAAAGTGGTTGGAAGACAATCTGACTTCTAATTTTGGAGAGATTGACTCTCATACTCAAATTTAGGACAAATCGTTTTATTGAAGGGTAGTTACCATAACAATAAGGTCTAACCTCAATGAATTTGCTTCTGATTCATCAAAAAAGAATCTTTGGCTCATCATCGTGTCTAGAGTATATTAAACTATTCCATGTATAATGCTCGGTAGATTCTTTTTGGGGCACGTATTCGAGAATTATGTGAGCTTAATTGCTTAGGAGACACCAATCATGCCAAGCAAAATGAATTAGAATAGGCCAAAACATAAGAAGAACAAGCTGGGTTATTATTTTGCAGAGTACACCTTTCTTCTTAATATATAGGGTGAACTAAGTCTTACAGTAGAGATGAACATTAAACTATTGGAAACTGATTCTCAAAAAAAAAAAAAAACTATTTGAAACTGGAAAGTTATACCACTCACAAATATATTAAAAAGTATAGTTTGGAAAACATATTGTATTAAACAGGATAACGCAATCATTAACCTAAAGCCAAACCAAGTGTTGGAGAAGAAACACTGGAAGTATATTTGATACAACAATAATGCTAGTACTACACACTTTCACATACACTCACAATCTGTCATATATGACAGTTAGCAAAGTGTCCATGAAAATGTGTGATACTAGCATTATTGTATGATACAAGTTTTATAAAAGAGATTACATAAAAGCAGGTAAAACGCACATGTAAGACCCCAAATTGTAGTTCGACTGTTCAAGCACCAAGAAATCCCAAAGAAAACTCAAAAGCTGCCACAAGTTGAACCATATGCAGCCACGAAAATGAACAGGAAGATGAGCTGAAGGGGCATCTCTATGATAGCACCATTAGAAAAGCTTGCTTCAGTCGATGGAACTGTTTTAGATCCAGCTCCTGCATCCATTCACATGTAGAGATGAACATTATTGTTATGGGTTCTAGTAGTGAACAATGGTATCAGAGTTTCCACTATCACAACATATTGACCCTTTAAGATAATGCGTAATTATTTTTTTGTTTGGGGAAGTGACATAGTTTCCTATGATAATGCTTTCACTTTGAAGATGAATTTATGACATTCAAATGAAAATAAAAAAAATCATTGAATAATATTTACATCTTTGACACTCAAGACATCATGACCGTTTGAGTTCTTTCATGGTTACTGCTAACCTTTTATATAAATGCTGGAGTTGTTACTCAAATTTAAAGTGTTAAGGCTCATGTAAAGGAAGACAAATTTAAAGGAAGACAAATTAATCAATGTAACCCTCACATTTTATTGAAGCTTCCTTTGACAGTTTGATTGTTCAAGACTTGTTAGAACTCTTCTTGTAGAAAGATGGGTAACAAAATATTAAGTTTGAAAATAGCAAATTGTATTGTGATAGCTCACATTATGCGGATTGGATTGATGTCAAGCCAATAGTAAATCAGAATTAGACCTTTGTATATATATCATTAATTTTAAGAAAAATTTGGTTGCATATTTCAGATTGTCAAGTACCTGATGTTGATGAGCTAGTTGAAGAGTCACTAGGTGAGCCTTCTGGTGAACCAACTGGTGATGTTGTGGGTCCATTAGCAGCTGCCCCAAGTTGAATTTAATCAACAACTCTATGTTATGCAGTTTGATATATCACTAAAATTGAAAATGAAGTGTTGGTTTGAAATTTACCATTGCACTGGCTGACAGGTGGGGTTTGCACATTACAAGCAGCTGGGAGCTCAAGAGCAAGTGTTTGGTTGATTGTAACACCTAGTGATGCACCACCACCATTAAGTACTGTGCAAAGGCATTGTGGCTGTGATTGTACAACACTAGAAAGTTGTGAGCAACATGAAGCAGATGGGGTTGAGGAGCTCCCACTGACATAGTTAAGGCATGGAGCCATGCCAATAAGCACATTGGTGCAACCTGATTGAGCAGCGGCTCTTGCCCAAAGCATGCTCACTAGGATCAAGGCTAGGCCCAAATCAATCCCTCCTAAGGCCATGGATAGTTGAAGATCTTTCGGTTTTGTCCCAAATGTCTAGTAGTGAAGGGAATTGTGTTGCACAAGGGTTGATCAGTGGAGGGAACTAATTTATACTCAGCCTAAAAGGTTTTTTTTTGTATTATATTGGGCTCATGATTTCCAATTGTGTTGTGTTTGGTAAACTAAACAGACTATATGAGGTAAGGTTAGCTATCATTATAAGAAATCTCTAACATGTCATGTAAAGAGTCAAGACGTTAAGACCTATGTAAATTGATGTCGCCCGTATTGCAAGCTACGTGTCTTTATGTGTATGAAGGGCAATAAGGATCCCTGAGAAGAAAATGACCTTAAATAGGATAGACATAGGCAATCAGGTCACCTAATTACCAAAGTAATGTGAAACAATCAAAGTCCAAAAATTCGAGTATTTCTTTGATCTTAGGTTGATCGCTTGAAAAATTTCTATGAAATAGGAATGTGTAGTGACTCACACATTAGGGAAGAGTGGGTAAGAAGTTATAAGAGTATTGGTTAATATAATTAGTTCTAACATTCATAGGTAGAAATTACAAGAATAGTATAAAAACATTTTTAATATGGTTCATTAACAAATTTCTTAAGAGCATCCATTAACTAGACCTTAACATAATATAATTGGATCTAAAACCCATAGAAATAAAAATAAAAAATAAAAACTTCTACCTATGTTAAGTTGGTGTAACATGTTATGTAAGGACACAAAGTCGGCCTTAGGCCCAAATGTGTAGCCGACCCAAGTAGCCTTTACAATAGAATTTGTAGAGAATGGGCTTAAAGCCTTGACTACTTGGGGCTTCAAGAGGCCATAGGGTGAGGACCAAGTCCACTTCTTGCAGGTAGCGGGCTGATGGGTAGACTATCTCTCTCGTCGGACGTGAGCCGAGGAGCTTCTGACCTTCTATTCTTTGGGAGGGTAGAGAGAGAGTGCGTCTTTCTCTTTCCTGGGAAAAATCCAGATCCCTTTCTAGTGGTTCCTCCTTCTCTATTTATACTCCCCATCCCTAGTTCCCATCTATCTTTTTCCTGAAAACGCTCCCCAATGCCCTTAAGGCTGTCCACCGTCCCCTCAAAAGTCATTTCTCCATTAATGCGGCCAGGCGGGTAGGTGAAAGATCTTTAATGCGGTGGTAGCAGTTTTATGCAACACACGTCTCCCTTGTCTCCCAGCTCGGCATCCCGCTGGGGTTTAGGATGACTCGCCGAGCTTTAGGAGCTCTCCCTCGGGCGTTTTGCTATCCTGCTCAGTTCCTGAGACTACGTCCGAGGAGACCTTCTCCTCGGACCCTTTCCGACAAGCTGGCGGTCTGGTCGGCGGGCCTTTGGACCCCAGTGTGAGGAGGCCCTGCTCTCGACTCGCGACCCCTCCAGCGGAATCCATGTCCTCGGACCAGGCCCTAGGCCCACATGGCATTCCAACGTCTCTACCCCCCACATGTTATATTAAGACCTTTTTTTTAAAAAAAAATAATTACAACATGCTACTAACTCCGCAGTTCGAACCATTTTCCCCCTAAACCCCCAAGCATTTTGTATATGAGGAGATGTCAATGCAGTGACAAGGCCTTTAGTTGTTATATTAAGACCTCACTTCTAGACTCTGGTGGCTTGATTGGCATCACTCATAGGCTAATTAATTATTGAAACCAAAAGCATATATTGTTAACAGTCACTGTGCTTCTTGATCCTTGCCAATCTAAGACCTTAGATTCTGACTACATGTGAGCTTATTGAATGAAACTTAGTTCTCCACAAGTCCCATGAGATCCTTACAACAGCCATGAAGAACAAAAGGGGTACAGAGATGGAGGTAGCCTTCATACTCTGGAATAAAAACTTGTAGACTCACACTAGATGGTCCTACATTGATTAGTGTCTACACTTTTTATATCATGTGTTAAGTGTGGAACATTGCTTGGAAAATGTGAACTCGGTTATAAAAAAAGGGAATATTGCATGAAGTGTCTGTTTGGTTAGCTTGTTTTTTGCCAATTTATTTTACTATTTAGCTTATTTTTACAATTTTTATAGGTCCCACTGCACTTTTTAATACTATTCATAGATTGCATTGTATTATTTCAACTAACATTTTCCTTTATCTACAATATTTACAGCAAAATAAGTAAATCACAAACAGACCTGAAATAATGCACATTCATGAGTGAAACAATAATTTTTTTTTAATTTTTTTATTATATTATTATTATTATTTTTATAGAGCATGGTGCCGCACGGCATGGGCCATCTCAACGATTTTTCAATAAGGAATTACTTTTATAAATATTGAGAAGACTAGGGCCTTATTGGGCGCCATGTGTGGTCTGGGCCCATACTAGGCCGCCCATTTGATGAAGACTTGGGTTTTCAGTGGGCCCAAACGAAAACCTATCAACTTTTGATACAGCTTTGAACGCTCGCTGGGCGAGCGCCCAATCTGTGTGACTTCTTCTATTGAATTTTCATGGGCTTGAGTTGCACAAAACCCACTCCAGAAAAAAGGGCCCTAAAAATTGACTAGTGGTGTTACCCAGTTTTAGTCTATCTTTTGGCATTTTGTTTTGGCATCAATTGACCGCTTTCATGAGAACTTGAGACAATCATTGCAGAGGACAACAGCTTGCCCTTGTTATTATTAAAATGGAGGAAAAGAAAGTGCTGATATTTTATTGACCTAATCGTGCTTAAGGGTTTTTTTTTTTTTTTTAATTCTATAATTATAACGAGAAAATGAGGATTTAAACCCTGAACGTTTCATTAAAAAACACGGAGAGATATTAATTGAGCTCCAACGTTATGTTTAAGATTTAGGAAATGCTAATTATTATTACATGTCTTATGGTACCTAAGTTAATGATTTTGTGTGTGTGTGTGTGTGTGTGTGTTTTTAATTTTTTTTTTTTAATGTTTTTTTTTCCACTAGGCAAGTAAAATCCAAGACAACGAATTTGCTTAGGAAAATTAGGAGCGTTTGATTTCCAGAAAGCTAAACTAAAACTTTGAGATATCCATGAGCCCTATTGGCTGAATCATAAAGTGAGTTTTAACTAGAGCAAATGGCCAATGATAGACTGACACAAAATGAGTGAAGGGGCCACCAAGTGAGCTGCCAGAAATGCAAGTCAAAATTAAAGGCTACACACAGAGCTGAGACAACATACTAGTTCCACCTACTGAAGGTACTTACAATTTCAAAAAGATTAGTTAATAAATGGCTAGTTGTTATTGGTGAAATATAGACTAGTACCCAAAAAATGATACAGAGAATTTGTATTTCTAAAAGTGAGGCTTTAATATAACATGTTACAGCAACTTAAAAGTAGAAGTTTTTTATTTTATATTTGTTTGGGGACATTTTTCGGTTGCTTGGCCACATATGATCCTTTGGAGGGGTGATCTTGCTAGACCTAAGTTCATTTAGGGAGTTGCATCCCAGAACTCAATATTGGGCCACGTGGTCTAACGGCAACCGGTGTACTTTTAAGCCTAAAAAATATCAAAGCCAAAGTCTAAGAATCACGATGATGGTTAACAAATATGTAATATGTGTTTGATATAATAGGTTTGATTAGTAGTTGAAATAAAGTAGTATTTATTTAGAAGTAGAGTAATCATGTACTCGATGATGTAAATTTAAAGATAAGGAAGCAAAGTCACTTATCTTCGTATGGTTTGTAGCCCAACTGTGTAGCATCAATAAGCTGATAGGATTCTAGCAAAATGCTAGTAGTAGAGGCTAGTTAAGTCTTTGTATGATTTGTAACCCAGCTGTACAACTTTTGTGAGTTGATAATATCCTAACAGAGTGACCCCAGCGGTGGAGAGGCAATTTGCCATAATAGCTTCAAGATTGAGGGGGAAAAATGGGTGTAACTAGAGGGAGAGAGAGAATGCCTAGCTATGTGTAGGGGCTGGTTAAGCTTGCTCCTCTTATCATGCACTTAAATGATTTTTTCTCTTGACAATGCTCTTTTAGTTGTTGTGAAGTTATGAATAGTATTATCTTATATGAGAAGGGCTTTTGTATGGAGTATTTGTGCCTTCTAAAAGAAGAGCTTTATGTAAGATAGATTTGTACCTTCCATGAAAAGGGCTTTGATATGAGATCTTGGTGCCTTCTAGGAGAAGATCTTTAGTAATAAAAGCTTATGCCTTCCATAAGAAGGGCTTTTATAGGAGAGACAGAGAAGAGTATTGATATATGTTTATGAGCAGCAAAACAGTAAAAATTCAGAATGAAAGAGTATGAGAGTGGAGTTGAGAAGAGTGTAGTGTGTTATATGTAATGGTGTAGTAAATATGTATGAGATTGTGTAAGAGAAGTGAAGAAAGAGATGTTTTGTGGGATATAGTATTTGTAATATGTATGGTATATGGAAGTATGAGAGATATGGTAGTTAAAGATAGTAAAAATATGAGATTATAACCGTTGGAGAGCTTGTAGAGAATGCTTTTCAAGAGGAAAGATTTGTAAGAGAAGAGCATGGAGATGTGTTTAAGTATATGGAGATGAGAGCAGTAAAATAGGTGTATTTTTTTAGTATAAAGAGTGAGAGAATGAGTATAAGAGTGGTAATAGTGCTATATTGTGTTTAGCAATGTTGTTGGAATTTACTGCTATGATTTTCTGTTGGAGGGTGTATAAAGGCTTATGAAAGCATTTATGAGCTAAAGGCTAAAGAGTTTTGTTCCTGATTTGGAAACCAAAATCTCAGAATTTCATTAAGAGCTTAGGGAGAGAGCATAGAGAGTTTTGTGAAAGAGCTGCTCTTCTCCATTGGTCTTCCCCCCCTTTGGGGTGTTAATGAGGGGTTCTATTTAGAGCTGAGTTTAAGGGGTATTTTAGCAAATAATTTCAGTCAAAATCTATCCCAAATGGTAATGAATCTTCAGAAAACCCATCTTAAGATTTGGGCAAAAAATGTATGTTTAGGTTCAAGGTGTTCTTGCCATTTTAGGTAAGAGCTGCTGGGAAAAGAACAGCTAAAAAGGAAGGTATTTTGGCAAGAAAAAGATAGTTACTTTGGTTGGTTTTGGTTTTAGCTAAATGTAAAAAAATCAATAATGCTCAAGTTGCTGGGTCAGCTGTCACAACTGTTTTGAAAAGGCTGTCCCAGCTGTCAGGAAAAACTGTGATAGATATTATGAGACAGCTGTCACAGACAGCTGTTGCTTAGGGCAGAGGAAAGTGAGGTCAGATGGGTGATTTCAAACTGCTGGAGAGGTCATTCATCATTTATTTTATGGATTTGACTGAAAATGGTAAGATCTTTTTTAAGGGTATTTTGCTATTTTGGGTATAGCAGTTGACAGCTGGGATTTTAGCATTAAATGGATAATGATATCACCTTCAACCAGGTGACAAGTGCTGAATATACTGTTAGGGTTCTACTGAAAATGTTTTCCCTTTTGAGTGTTTGTGTTTTTGGTGTAAGGTTCCATTACAACACATTTTTAGTAAGGAAGAGAAGGATTGATTGAAAGATAAGGAAGCTTTAAAGATCTAGTTAAGGTCTCATTGTATTGTGACATAATCTTGGTGAACAAGAAGGGTATTTAATACTCTGCTTTGGCAGCTGGCAGAGAAATATATGGTCTAATTGTGGCAGACAGCAGCTGGGTATGAGAGATATCATGAATATTTTGTATATAATTGGAGGTTAAAGCTAGCCAATCAGATTAGGCTATGTGTTTGAGTTGGATTTTTGCTGAAAGCAGTAATAAGATTTATGTAAAATAATATAATGAAGTTTCTAAATCTGTATAGCAACAGCTGGGGATTGAATGAATAGTTATTTTCCCAACAGATAGGTGGCTAGGGATATTGAGCATTTGTCACATGATGAACATTAAGTTTTAGAAAAGAGCAAGGGAGAATTTAATCATCTAAAGTGCTATGTGATAAGAGATGCTTACCACATGTTACCCGCTACACACAGACTCATCAGAGTTTAGGGAGTTGGAGAAGACATGACAAACAACATGTTTCTTTTATCAACTTTAAACTACTAGAATTTTACTGAACATATCTCTTGGCCCTCTAAACCACAACTTCCAAAATTTCCCCAAAGAGACTTATGAGCTTGGATTATAAGCCAAAGATGAAATGACGTATCTTGGGTTTTTTTGTCATTTTGTGTGATTATGGGCTCTTGTTGAAGAAGCCGCTTGCTATAAGTGTAAGAAAGGTAATATGAGCCATAAGCTTTGATTCATTGCTTAGGCCCGATCCATATGTTGATATTGATGATGTCGTGGGGTTATGATCGCAATTGATGAAAAGAAAATGTGGACCATGAATCCGCCTCTTGAAATAAGGATCTCGCGGGGCATGTGAGCCCAATCTGTGTAGTTGACTGAGATATGAGTTTATTTTGGATTTTAAAGAGATTTACCCAAAAAAATTAATAATATGTTGATGTGGCATGTGTTGCCAATGAAGTAATGTCATGTGGATCGAAAAAAGAGTCCTCAACAATAATTATTTTATATTTTTTTTCAAGTCTATGGATTTTAGATCTGGCTAATTATATTATGTTAGGATCTAGTTAATGGATGATTTTAAGACATTTGTTAATGGACCATTTAAAAAAAGTTTTTATACTACTTTTATGAGAAATATAAAAGACTAAAAAAAAATCAGTTGTTTTTTAATCACTATTCTTGTAATTTCTGCCTATAAATTTTAGATCTAATTATATTAACCAATACTCTTACAATTTCTACCCCACTAGGTCTTTCCCTTATGTGTGAGAGTCACTATAACATTCCTATGTCATAGAAATTTGTTTCAAGTAATCAACCTATGATCAAAAAAACACTCCAGTTTTTAGGTTTTGATTGTTTCACATTTATTAGCGTCCACACTCTTTTTACATCATGTATTAAGTGTGGAATGTTGCTTAGAAAATGTGAACACGAAATAAAAAAGGGGAATATTGTCTGAAGTAGTGTACATTTATGCGTGAAACAATAGTCCTCTTTTTTTTTTTTTTTTTTTTTTTTTTTTTTTCTTGTTTATAGAGCATGGTGCCGCGCGGCATGGGCTCAACGATTTGGGCGTTTCAAAAAGGAATGACTTTTATAAATACTGAGAAGACTTGGGCCTTATTGGGTGCCATGTGTGGTGAAGATCTGGGACTATACTAGGCTCCACATTTGGTGAAGACTTGGGTTTTCAGTCGGCCCAAAAGAAAACCTAGCAACTTAGGATACATTTTTGAACTCTCAGCGGGCCAACGCCCTATCTGTGTGACTTCTTCTATTGAATTTCCATGGGCTTGAGTTACACAAAACCCACCAGAAAAAGGACCCTAAGTTGACTAGTGGTGTTATCCAGTTTTAGTCTCTCATCTAATGAGACTAGTATGGAATGACTACCACTCTATCTTTTAGCATTTTGTTTTGGCATCAATTGACCACTTTCATGAGAACTTGAGACAATCATTGCAGAGGACAATAGCTTGCCCTTGTTATTATTAAAATGAAGGAAAAGAAAAATGCTGATATTTTATTGACCTAAGGGTTTTAAAAAAAAAAAAAAATTGAATTTAATAGTTATAACGAGAGAAGGAGGGTTTAAATCCTAAACGTTTCCCTTAAAAATCACTGGGAGATACCAGCTGAGTTCTAAAGCTATGCTTAAGATTTAGGAAATGCTAATTATTATTAAATGCCTTATGGTACCCAAGTTAATGATTTTTTTTTTTTTTTGTGTGCGCGTGTGTTTTTAATATTATTATTTTTTTAATGTTTTTTTTTTTTACCCACTAGGCAAGTAAAATCCAAGACAATGAATGTGCTCAGGAAAATTAGGAGTGTTTGATTTCCAGAAAGCTAAACTAAAACTTTGAGAAATCCATTAGCCCTATTGGCTGAATCATAAAGAGAATTTTACTAGAGTAAATGGCCAATGATAGACAGACACAAAATGAGTGAAGGGGCAACCAGGTGAGCTGCCAGAAATGCAAAGTCAAAATAAAAGGTTAAACAAATAGCTGACACAACATACTAGTTCCACCTACTCAAGCTACTTATAGTTTCAAAGAAATTAGTTATGGTAGTTGAGCTCCAAAACCAACTTCAAATCCACCTATGTAGTAGTATGTTCCCTCCAATTCTGCTTCCTGACCTGCTCTGCCTATAAATTCCCACACCCTTCTCATCCCTAAACACCAAATTCACAAACCCAACTTTTCTTTGCTCTATCAAAACTTTTAATCCCTTCCATTTCTCAAACTTCCTATACTCAAACATCAAGTAACAAATTTCACAATGGCTTTTCCTAGTTTTGTTCCAATATTGGCAATGATTGTGGTCTTGATTATTCCAGTTTATGGGCAAATCAATAGCCCATGCAGTGCTTCAATGATTTCTAGCTTCAGTCCTTGCATGAGTTTTGTAACAAATAGCAGTTCCAATGGTACCTCACCAACTGCCGACTGTTGCAACTCTCTGAAGTCCCTCACAAGTGGTGGCATGGGTTGTTTGTGCCTCATTCTAACTGGAAACATTCCCTTCCAAATACCCATTAACAGGACCATGGCCATTTCTCTTCCTCAAGCTTGTAACATGGCTGGTGTCCCCATCCAATGCAAAGGTAAAATCATTTATATACCATTTCATTGGGTAGGTCTTTATGGTACTGTTCTATCAATCTATGGAGACACTAATGAAATTTTTTGTACATTTGCAGCCTCTGCTACACCACTTCCTGCTCCAGGTACCCTTTCTAATTCCTACTTTGAACGATCACTATTTCTAATTTTTTTTTCTCCACAACTTATTTTTCATTTTTTATATATAAAAATATACCTAGAAAAAGAAACAAGTATAGAAAAGTTACACTAAAAGTGCAATTTGAAACCAAATTTCTAAACAGGCACACTTGACTAATCCTCAGGTCTGTGTAGCTATCCCATTTTACACACTGAATAATTTTGGAGAGAAATCTACTATTTCTACATATTGTTACTGGAATTTTTATAGCTCACACTTTAGAGGCCAGAGTTGGCTAAGATAACTCTGCATTGACTGCTACCAAAAAAAAAAAAAAAAAAAAGGGAAAAAAGAAAGAAACTCTGCATTTTTTTCCCCCTAATTATGGGTTTATTTTACATGTTCCAAATCGATTGGCAGGTCCTATCTCAATTGCGCCAACACCTCTTCCTGAAGCCTCTTCTCCTACTCCTAAAGGTATTATGCAAACTATCAATCATAATTCATAGCTATAGTAATTAAAAGGCATACATATTATGGTTTGAGTTATTGGTGCTACTATGCTTGATATTAATATCAAGTAATGATAAATTATCAACTGCTTCAAAAAATTAAACTATTAATGAATAATAAATTTAGTACCCGTTTGGGTACTAATGAAAAGGGACGCGTCTGCGTCTGCGTTTCCTTTTTTTTTTTTTGAGCATTTTGTGGCTGTGGTGGCTTTTCCAGTGGGTTCTATGTACTGTTCACGAGACCTACAAATCTTTTTTTAAAATAAAACTTTTCATTAAAAATAGGTTTACAACACTATTCACATAATTAAAAATTATTTTGCTACGGTGTTTTTATTTTTCAGTTTTCAGCAAAATAAACGATATCTAAACCTACCATCATATGACTATAATTCTAACTAATAATTTATTTTGTTCATCAGCTTCTTCTGTCTCCGAGCCCACATCACCTGCTCAGGCACCGGAAACTGACACAACACCACTTTTAACACCTCCATCTACAACGAGTTCCGAAGCTCCAACCGCTACTACCGGGAGCCGTCCAGTTGTGACCCCATCTTCTGCCATGCCCTCTCACAGTCTCTCATCATCTCTTCTACTGTTTGCATTAGGACTGTTTGTTATGAGCTACTGCTAGGTCCTTGGCATGCACTTATATATTGTTTGATAAGTATTATTTTTGAGTGTGTGACTATTGTTTTGGGCTTGTTCAGATTATTGACTGCCCTGTAGTTGGATGATTATTTAATTATATGAGATTGCATTCTTTGTAATATCCATGTATTGGTGGAAATAAAGATTTGGTTATTGTGCTTTAGAAAAATTTCTTCATTAGTAGAGAGGAAGGTCCGAGCTAAATGAGCCCATGTCTAAGCTTAAGTAGGCTTTTAGGCCCACAATCTAGGCCCAAATCAAGAACTTTCGCCAAACTAGTTAGCTGAGTATTTGCCCTGAAAAATCTACCACTGACCCAATCACTCTCTATGTATGGGTTTATGAATGGGGCCACAACCCCCCACGTGTGTGAGAGATTACCGATTGACACACAACTCGGCATAATTGGGCCCAAGCATGAGTGCAATCTTCATTCGTCTACTACTTGATTAACTTACAACACTTTTACGTTAGCAACATTATCACTCTCAATGCTAATATGGGATAAGACACAAAAAGCCATCTCAAGGTATGATAAACTAGCTAGAGGATCTAATTTTGGCCATTGAACAAACTTGCACAATACAAATAATTATAGAATATTTCAAGAATGCATTTAATAAATATATATTCTCCACTCGTACATAAATATTGAATTCCATTAATTAAAATGGTGCCTTAAGGGTACACATTAAACTATTCATTCTTAAAACATTTTATGAGGAATTCAAAAAGTTGTAAAACTTTTTCAATTTTTGATAAAACTTTTTAAAAAAATGATATACTATGGTGTTCACTTAGGACACACGTTAATAAAATTCTAGTTAAAATTATTATGTGAACTATTATTCAAATATATATATATATATAAGTGTAAACACCAAGATAAATATTCTTTTGAGCTCATGTTAAAATTAAAGACTAAATTTGCACGTACTATTTTACTCATACAAGCAAATAATGCATGAAAATCGTGATTCAAGTCATCATTTTTGAATATTTTATGCGTGTACGAACGAATGTATAAAAGTGTCCATAACAAACACGACACAAAATTAAATATCTGTTTTATGTATCATGTATGCACTATTGAATTCTCTAGGTAAGACTAACCTGCCAAACCTATTTTGCAAATGCATTTCTATGGCAATGGCTTCCAAGCGCTCCCCATTGTGCACCATTATAATCCTATTCATGCTCTTCTCTTGCTCTCCATCTCTTGCTAGCTCCTCTACCTCGAACTTTACTTCCCCAAGTACCATTTGCAACTCCACACCCCATCCATCATTCTGCAAATCCAACTTACCAACAAATAAGCTCAGCACCATTCATGACTATGGCATGTACTACCTTCACCAGTCTTTATCATTTGCAAAAGGCTTTCTTTCGCTAGTCAAATCATACCCAATAATATTCCATTCCTCATATTCTATATCCGCCATTCATACCCTCAAAGATTGTCAGCTTTTAGCCGATTTGAACGTGGATTTCTTGTCAAAAACGTTCCAAACTATTAGCTCCACAAACAGTCTAAGTAGCATGCAAGTCGAGGATTTGCATACATTGCTTAGTGCCACTTTGACAAACCATGAAACATGTTCTGATGGTCTTTTAGAGTTAACATCTGAGTTAGACTCTAGCCTTAAATATAGTCTCTTGGGTCCTCTCTCTAATGGAACTAAGCTGCATAGCATATCACTTGCGCTTTTTAAGCATGGTTGGGTTCCAAAGACAAACACAAAGAGTTACCCAACAGAAAGAAACCACATTATGTTTTCCAATATGGAAAAGACTATGAATGGTGTTTTTCCTTTAAAATTGTCCATAAGTGGAAGGGGGTTGCTTCAAACAACTCTTGGAAATGTGTTGGTGAGCCGAACGGTGTTTGTGAACCCAGGTGGTCGTGGAGACTTCACCACTATCAATCAAGCTGTGGCTGCTGCACCAGAAAATACTGATATTAGTGATGGATACTTTGTCATTTACATTGCAGCTGGAGTTTATAATGAGTATGTTTCCATTGATAAGAACAAGCGCTATTTGATGATGATTGGGGAAGGTATCGGCCGGACTGTGATCACAGGCAATCACAACAATGCGGATAATTGGACTACATTTAATAGTGCAACATTTGGTAAGCACCAATATTTGAACTTATATATTAAATAAGGTAATATCTTATATTAACATTTAAGATTAGATCTTATAAGATAAGATCTTAAAACCCCTTTCTCTTTCCCTGTGTGTGTATTTGTTTCTTAAAAAAAAAAAAAAAAGATTAGATCTTATAAGAAAACATATTTAAGATTAGATAGATATGATAACTTCTAAAAAAAAAAGGTCATATATTCTATGCCATAATTATTTTAAATTCTATTAAAAATTTTGTGAAAATTAATATTGTTATAGTTGTCTTAAATTCTATTAAAAATTTTGTGGAAATTAATATTGCTGGTAGGAAAAAAGTTAGGCGTTGTTCCTTAAGTGCAATATATTAGTTTTTTATTTTTTTTAAGAAAAATTTAAACATATGATTGCATTGACTTATAAAACAAAAGTCATATTGTCTTGTCCAAGGAAAATTAAATTTAATGCATCTATATATTTGAATATAATTGAAGAACCTAATGTAGTGTACTTAAGAAACTAAACTTAAATGTTACCCTTGGTGATAAACCCATCTCTCTTCCTTTGAACAATTTGATGATACTAACTTAGTTATGATGATCTATAATTCTATGCACTATAATTTCTATTTCAGCTGTAGGTGGGCAAGGGTTTGTTGCTAAGGAAATATCCTTTCGTAACACTGCCGGACCAAGGAAGGGCCAAGCTGTGGCTGTACGAAATGGGGCCGACCTGTCCACATTTTATAGATGCAGTTTTGAAGGCTACCAAGACACATTATTAACCCATTCTCTCAGGCAATTTTATAAAGGATGTGATATTTATGGTACAATTGATTTCATATTTGGCAATGCAGCGGTTGTGTTCCAAGATTGCAACATTTATCTACGACTTCCATTACATGGCCAATGCAATGTTATCACTGCGCAAGGCAAATCAGACCCGAATCAAAATACTGGGACTTCCATGCATCTTTGTAGAATTAGGAAGGCTGAGAATTTAGATGGAACAGAAACATACCTAGGGAGGCCATGGAAGGAGTATTCAACAACTGTTTATATGCAATCCTTTTTGGGTAGCCTAATTAACTCTAAAGGTTGGCTCACATGGAATGATTCAGGCTTTGCTCTGAATACTTTATATTATGGGGAATATGATAACAAGGGCCCAGGATCAGTCACTAGTGAGCGGGTTACGTGGCATGGTTACCATGTCATGAACAAAAAACAAGCGTATCATTTCACAGTGTGCAATTTTATACAGGGTAATATGTGGTTGCCTGCATCACATGTGCCTTACACTTGTGGTTTACTATAAATTGCACTTTGAGATCCTTCAATATGTCTCTTTCTTATTGTTCTTGTAGCTGCTTTTCTATTATCAATTAATGTACGAGCATAATTGTGGATCATATCAATAATATCCAATCCAAGATTTGGATAGTGAACTATTGCAACCAAGCAACATCCATCTCTAGCTACCATATTATTATTATTATTTAATTTTTTTCAGTTTTTGGTTGAGACCATGTTATATCAATAAGCCTTTCAATATTATAACAGCTTCTTTTGGGTTAAGTGATTATCAAGCAACCAACAATTCTAGAATTAAAATGTTTTATCAATATTGTTTTCCATTCCTAAATTTTGTAAAACGTTTTACTTTAATTTTATTTCTTCCATTTGTGTTTGTTAATTAGTTTATGTCCTACATAGCTTAATGTAGTGTTGACATGGTATCTGACTTTAATCAAATTGATATATTTTTATTAGGGTAAATTTCACAAACCTATCATAAGGTTTGTGATAATACTAATTAGGTCCAAAACATTCTAAAACCCACCAATTTAGTTCTCAAAAGACAATTTTATCCCTAATTTTTTTTTTTTAAAAAAGTAATTTTTCCTTTTTTTGCAAATTTAAATATGTTTAAACTAGCATAAAGCAACTGTTAGAGATTTTATGCTAGTCTAACATGATTTTTAAATTTCAATCTTTTAAAAAAAAATTTTAAAAATTCGCAGTCTGCTAAACAGCTAAATTAGCAAATTTTCAATCCTATAATATGCACTTTTTGAGGAACTTGAAAAAATAAAGCATAAAATCTCCTAGAAAATTGATTTTTTCTAAGAAGGGCCTTGTATGACGCAAACAAAAGTGCATTTTTGAAATTCTACCCTTAAAAAAAAAATAGAAGTCTCCCGCCACTCAACTATATTTAATAGCCACCACATGGTACCATTAGTGTGATGATTATTCTATAAGTATAATTGCTTATGGGGTATAAGAAGTAATGACTAAAGTTCAAATTTTCAAAAAAAAGTTTTGCACGTACATACATTTAGATTAAATTTAAATAGAATTTTTATTTTGTATAAAAACAAAACACTATATTTAAAAGCCAGCTCAACGCATGTTCAAACCAGCTATAGGATCTAAGTTGGCCACTGAACAAACTGGCACAATACGAGGTCAGACCAAAGTAAGTATAATGAAGAAACATATTTTAATTCCTTGTTTTCTTTTTTCCTTTTTTTTTTTTTTGGTAGCTATATAATTTTATATACCAAAAAGAATGTAGCTATATAATTTTATATACCAAAAAGAAAAAAAGAGTGAGGCTATATATTTTTATTTTGTCTTTGAGTCTAAGCATTTTCTATAGTATTGATAACTACCATTTTTTTTTCTCCCTGCTATTTTGCTGTCACATGAGCAGCAGCATTTCCACTTCTATTAATCCAATGAAAAAGACAAGAGGAAAAAGACTTAGCCAACTGACTGATGTTGAAGACCTGAGTAGAGATAGCCTACAAGGAGATGCCTGAAGAGTCATGTCTGGTACTCTCTGAACATAAAGAAGTAGACTCATTTTTTACTCTTCCAACACAACGTTTTAAATGAGCAGCTGTTAAATATTAGTGTATTACCTCTTGAAAAAACGTATAACCCTACCATTTTGTAGATTGAAAAACCAATAGTCCGTGACTAAAATCTCGTTAACATAAAGGGTCTATTTGGATAGAGTTTATTATTGAAAATTGAAAACTGAAAATACTGTAATAAAATAATTTTTTAATGTGTGAATAGTACTGCTGCTGCAAACTAAGAACAAGGGATACGATACATATTTTACTAGATTCCCTTGCTTTTTCAAAAAAAATTACTAAAAAAATTTTGGCATGTCTGAACAGTGTATTTTTTTTTTTGGGTACAGTGCGTGTACAGCTGACAAACACACTAAGGCATCTTCGTCACAAACAGCAGCCAAACTAGCTGGAAGAATGCCTGGTACAAAATAGAGAGAGCCTAAACAGTCTAGTGCGTACTTTGCTGTCACATGAGTAGCAGCAACCAAAAAAAAAAAAAGAGGAAAAGATGCAAAACTGTGGAAACTGAAAGATAGCCCACACATGTAAGCTGTATGGTAACGGTGAACATAAAGAAGTTAAGCTCATTCTTCTAAAAGATCAGTTATTTTATGCCTAAAACTTCTCCTTTGTAGCACTCCTTCGCAGGATCGAAAAGTAAAAACTAGCAAGAAAAAAATGGTACTAAAGAATAGGCTTGTCTAGAATCGAAAAGTAGAAACTAGCAAGAAAAAAATGGTAATAAAGAAATAGGTTTCTCCAGGGACGAAACTCTTTGAGTTACCTTTAGTTCGGTGACTTCTTAGCTGTGGAGAATTTTTTTTTTTTATGTGTGCATTTGCTAGGTAATTACATAATTATTTAGTTTAAAACTTTTTAAAGGGCCAGTTGTTTGTTTGAGTAAAATTGGTTAATTGGACTTAATTTTTTTTAGCTTTACTATTGGTGATTTTTGTTGTTGCACAAATGTTTTTGGGCTAGTAAATGTTGTTTAGATTTTAGATTTATAAATTTTTTTAATGGCTTTTAAAATAAGGAAAGTGCTAGAGGTATGTTGCTAATATAGTGAGTGATTATTAGTAAGTAAAAAAATGACGCAAGTGATATGTGCAAATGCAAACCAATAAGAATTTGTACAGTGTATAAAAATATTGTAGATAAGTTTGTAACTATAGCATTACTCTAAAAAGAATCAATAATATTGTTAAAGAGACAAAATGTAATTTTATAGAACAAAATTGCTAAAATTAATGCATATATATATATATAAATATATTTTTAAAAAAAAAATTGGGGGGCCATTGCCCCCTTTGGTCAATTAATGCCTCCGGCCCTGGGCTTGTCCATGCCAGTTTTTTTATCAATAATTGAAGATTCCTCCCTCAAAAAATTGTTGCACTACTAAAGTTCAACCTAAAAAATACAAAATGCATGGAGATAATGCTTTTCTAACCAAGATTCCTTTCCCTAAAGACTGTAACAATTGAGTATTGACCACTCCGATTATACTTCTAAAGAAGGCGTTTCGATTAATTTGTAATGCTCGTGCAGCATGTGCATACAAGAAATGTAGGATATTTGATTTTGTTATACAACCTTATAATCTGTAACACATTAACAGAGGATTATTATATGATTGTGAACGTTATTATATGAGTTTATAATAGATCTCACAAACAAATAATAGGGGAAAAAAAAAGAAAATAAAAGAAACACTACACCTAAGATAAAAATGCTAAGGATTTATGTGAATAATATGAAAATAAATTTCACAAATAAATTTGGAAAATTACAACTGTAGAATAAAGGCACCATCACAAGACTCAAACCCTAAATATACCCAAAAACCTCAATGTGAATTTACAAAATTATTTTGCATAAACAAAAACCAAAAAGGCAAAATATATATAACAATCCCAACTCGGCAAGAATTGTTATGGTACATAACTAAAATCAAGAAAGAAATAGGATTCCAAATCATAGCCAATTATAGTATTGAAATCTGGACCGTTCAATGAACCATAAAGAGAGAGATTTAAGGTTTTAAATGTTAGACCAAGATTCAAACAAAGTTGAATTGTGATGGCGTCGTAAATAATTTAATAAAATAAAAAAATGTACCAAATTTATAAAAATAAACAATATTGATTTGAAAATGTAAAATATTTGTTCAAAAAAATATAAAATAGTAAAGGGGTCAATTTTCTTTTTAAATAACAAATATACTTTTTCACAACTTTTATATTTTAAATAATAATTTTTCAGGCCTAAAAACCAAACAGACTCTAAATTTCTTTCAAATATATTTTCACAACTTTGATATTTTAATACTTTTAGGCCTAAAAAAAGTAACAAACCAAATGAAAAAAAAAAAAACGAAAACCTATTGTCACAATGCCATGAGCCGACAGATGTTTTGTCTCATTTTATTTTTTTTAAGAAAAAAAAACACTTCACCCCAAGTCATGGAATTTACCCTCACTTATTATAACCCCTTCAAATTCAAATTTTAAATTTCAAACAAAGAAACAAACAAACAAAAAATAATCTACAGCCACTAATGTACCCACTCATATCATATGTCATATCACCCTCTTTTCATTACAACATCAGACCCAACTTGCCCCCACTTGCCACGCTCTCCTCTGCCATTTTCGTCTTCTTTTCTCTCTCACTCTCCAAGATTCTCTCTATCCCATAGGCTCTCTTTACAAACACAGATTTGTCCTCCCTCTGACAGAAACTAAACAGCAAGAACCAGTGATAATGGAGAAAGATCCAGCGGGCTCTGGCTTCCAGTGAAGAAAAACGAGATAGACCACTGCAGATTTTTTTTTCAAAGGATTTGTTATCCGGTAAAACCGTGTTTGGTCTTGCAAATCGGGAGGTTTGACCATGGTCTAAGCGGTTCGCTGCAAATTAAAATTTTCCCGTTTTATACTTCTAAAGAACCGAATTGATGACTGGTTTCCGATTACCTCGGTCCAACTGACCAGTCTAGTTCGGATTTCAAAACCATGTAGCCAACGCCAACATTTCTCACCAAAATAGCATTGTTATATATATATATATATATATATATATATATATTAACTTTTTAGTTTATATACAATTTTAAAGTCTTATATTTTTCCCCAAAGTACAGCCATGCTTTAACTAGCTTTCAACAGTTAAACAATCAGCAAGAAGAGAGAAAAACTGCATCCAAATACATTCGAAGTATTCATATTGCAAGTGAGCCATAGTACTCAGGCTAACTATGACTTATATATTTAAATGCAAGCCACATCAACAGATTAATGTAATGCATATGACCTAGAGGCTAGAGGTTGAGTTTATCTAAACCTCGAATCTTTGTATGTCAGAAAAAATAAATACAACAAGATAAACACATTATTGAACAATAGCATACTAAAAAAATAGAAGAGTACACACTGAGATAAACACGCTTTTGAGCACATGATAAAATTCAATATCTCTTTCTTGTATCATATGTATGATTGTATTCTCTCTATAAGTCCAACCAGCCACACCTATTTTGCAAACACATTTCTATGACAATGGCTTCCAAGCTCTTCCCCTTGTGCAACTTGTTTCTCCTATTAATGCTCTTCTCCTACTCTCCTCTTGCTAGCTCCTCTACTTCCCCAAGTACCATTTGCAACTCCACACCCCACCCATCTTTCTGCAAATCCAACTTACCACCAAATGAGTTCAACACCATTCAAGACTATGGCTGGTACTTCATTCACCAGTCCTTATCATCAGCAAAAGACTTTCTTTCGCTAATCAAATCATACCCAATATCACATTCCTTGTATTCTAAACGTACAGTTCATGCCCTCAAAGATTGTCAGCTTTTGGCTGACTTGACCGTGGATTTCTTGTCAAAAACTTTGCAAACTATTAGCTCTACAAAGAGTCTAAATAGCTTGCAAGCTGAGGATTTGCATACACTGCTTAGTGCCACTTTGACAAACCAAGAAACATGTTCTGATGGCCTGCTAGAGTTAGCATCAGACTCTAGCGTTAAAAAAGGCTTGTTGGGTCCTCTCTCTAATGGGACTAAGCTTCATAGCATATCACTTGCGCTTTTTAAGCACGGTTGGGTTCCAAAGACAAAGAGAGAGAGTTTTCCAACAGAAAGAAACCATTTGTTATTTTCCAATATGGAAAATATTATTAATGGTCTATTGCCTTTAAGAATGTCTATAACTGGAAGAAGGTTGCTTCAAACAACTCTTGGCTATGTATTGGTAAGCCAAACGGTATTTGTGAACCCAGATGGCGGTGGAGACTTCACCACTATCAATGATGCTGTGGCTGCTGCACCAGAAAATACTGATATTAGTGATGGATACTTTGTCATTTACATTGTACCTGGGGTTTATTATGAGTATGTTTCCATTGATAAGAACAAGCAATATTTGATGATGGTTGGGTACGGTATCAACCAAACTGTGATCACAGGCGATCATAACCAGAAGGATGGTTCGAGTACATTCGATTCTACAACATTTGGTAAGCTACAATATATTGCTTTGGGTAATGTTTTTGTTTTTATATACATTTTACAATTATTTTCACAAGCAGTGTGTACAATAAAAATGATATTTATGATAACTTATGGTGATGTTGCACTAATCACAATCCTATCAGCTTAAATGAGAGACGGACTCAGTATTTCAAACTAGAGGGACTAGAGTATAAGGAAAAAAAAACTCTAAATAAGTATTCATATGGTATTATCAAGCTAACATCCAAGACATATACATAAAATCATTGTTTCTTAATACATTAAGATGCAATCATATTTTTCTCAAAAAATAAAAAAAGAAAAAAAAAGATGCAATCAATTACCAACAAAAAAAAAGACACAAAACACCTTTTTTTTTTTTAATACATTACAATCCAATTATTTATGAAAAGAGAATTACTTTACCATTGTTTCTTAATTTTTTGTTAACTTTTTTTGTTTTAAATAAAATTTGTTATATTTTGGGTCGAGGATTTACATGGCCGGATTTGGACTGGATTGAGCTAGGTTGGGCTGACGATTTTAAAGGGGAGGGGGGCCAAGCTACTAGAAAGATGCGCTTAAATGTGTGTGTGTGTATATATACATATAAAATTTTTTTTGAGCTAAAAATATACCTACTATTTTTTTTTCATCAGGTCAGGGGGCTTGGGCCCCTCTTGGGTCTGTCCCTGCCTTAGATGTTTTAAAAAATTATGTGAATTTTATTATGTCCGTAACATTCTTATTGTTTTTCTTGATTTACATATATTCATATATATATATATTTTTAATATTGAAACCCTAAGAATAAACTTAATATAGTAAAATACATCACATTATAGATGAAAAACCACATGCTCCCTAATACTTGAGTCAAAATAATTTTAAATGGCAACTTTAGGTCACATTAAGAAGCAACTCTATTATTAACCATGTTTCCCCTATATTTCCTTTAAAAGAATTCATATATATTCTGTCACGCCTCAAACCCCAAAGAGTCCAAAGCATGAGAAAGACGTCTCAAAGTACCTATACATCATCAATTATCTTCATCACAAAAGTCAGCCTCCATCAACAGTTAGTCTAACTACTGCTAGCCACCAAAAAGTTGTCTCAAAACGATAATTGTCTACTCTAAAAAAGTTTGTAAAATAATAGAATGCGACGGAGCCTAGTAAGCAACATAATTAATGGGAGTGGGGGAAATGCAAGTTTCATGATAATGAATATTTTACAAAACATGTTAAAATTTGGGAATTTCAATTTAATTCATGCAAAAACAATTTCCTTAACCACATGACCAAAACCATAGGAATAGTTTAGTACCAAACTTCCAAAAATAACTATGAACTACATTCCATTCACTTTGAGCCATAAAAATATCCAATATCTTTTCAAAACTAGAAAACCTCACCCAAGTTGCAACAAGGACCAACAAGGAAAGAGATATCACCTAGACATCATACTGCCACAAACAAGTTAGAGCCCAAACACACTAGCATGATATGTACCTCTTTTGGCATGTGATCTATTGGCCCTGCCAAGCCTCACCCACATCCTTAAGAATTTACCTATTCCCACCATAGGCAGTAGGGGATAACACGTCATGTAGTACCTCTTTTGCATGTGGTCTCTTGGCCTTGCCTAGCCTCACCTACACACTCAAGGACTCCCCCCCCCCCCCCCCCCAAATGGGCAATAGGGAATGACATGTCGCACAATATCCCTTTTGCATTTGGTCTTTTGGCCCTATAGGTAGCGGCCTCACCCACACACTCAAGGATTTACTTGTGTCATATAAAGTGTGAGTTTCCAACCTGGCTTGTTGTCACCAAGACAGGGTAATCACCAACATCATAGCACAAGGACAAAGCCACATTAGAAGCTCACAAATTCAATGTATTCAAAATATATTGTTTACTTCCAAGTAGTTTAATAAGGTATTACAACCACCAAATATCCACAATATTCTCAAAAGCATTTCTTGTCAAAAATGTTTTGCATCAATATTTCCCAAATAATACAAAACAAGATAAATAAGCACCTTTAAGTTTCCAATATATTATAAAGTCCATGAATTCCTTATCATACGATTAAGTCAAAATTGCTCATATTTTTCATGTCAACAATCCATGCATTTTTCCAAATGCAATACAAAATATGATGCATTTTTATATATAATAATATATAATACTTTTAAGAAAACATAGATCCATATATAATAATTTTCCAAAATGTGTTTGACTCAAAAACAACATTTATGCACCATGATTATTTTCCAAAGAAAACTCCAATTAAAAAGCTACATACCTTGCAACCCGTAAAAAGACTAATTTTCTAAACTCCAAATAAGATTAGCTAGAACTTAAACAATATCAAGCAAACTTATTACAATAGGCATAAAACTTGACATTGCATCTAGCTATGAATTAGAAATTGCTAATTAAGAAATTAATTAGGCAAGCCTAGTATTTAACCTCACAAATAATGTATTCCACTTTCAAAGTTTCTCAACAATTTCATTGCAAGGCATAGACTCGAACTTATCATCATGTCATTCTAAGCTTCACCTTTACCATAAGAGATCCTAACACTTTATGAATTTTTTCCTCAAAATATACATGTCATTTTCAAGAGACCCACAAAACAACAATATATATAACAATACCCGCCGTTACAAACCCCAGATGTAAATCATCCACTAGCTATAAATACACAACAAAAATTAGATTCATCAACTATTTTACATTAAAGAGCCAAAACTCCTAAATTTTCACCACTTAGCTAACCACAATTGTAAAAATCATAAACCCACTCATCAAATACATCCACTAAGACCAAAACCCATACATAAAAACACATAAATATTACTCCTAATGCTCATAAATCACATGGATATTATTATTAAAACTTAGATAAAAAAAAAAAAAAAAAAAAGCCCCTAGCAAAGCATATAACCCCACAAAAAAATTAGAAATTTTTACTTCAAATAGCAGAGGTGAGTGAGCCTTACCTTTTCCTATAAAGTTTTCTGATGATCCTTGCTGAAAAAATGAAATATATGGCGGTGTGGAGAGTACCAGTGGAAGAGTGAGGGAGAAGAGTTTATGTGTTGGTTGAGTGAAAAATGAAAAGAGAACAAGAACCAAGAACGTGTGTGGCCGGCCGAGGGAGAAAAGAGCTATTTTGAAAATGAGTGGTGGGGAGCAAATGGGTAGGTGGGGTCACACGTGTGGCTCTCCAAAAATCTGATCCTCAACTTTTTTTTTTTTTTTTTTTCCTCCGGTGTGTGTATTGGGCTGGGCTATTACATATTCTATTAAAGATTTCGGGGAAAATAATGTTTGTAATATACCCATCTCTCTTCTTTTGAACAACTGTATGATACTGACTTAATTATGATGATCTATAATTCTATTCACTATAATTTCTATTGCAGCTGTTGTTGGGCAAGGATTTGTTGCTATGAACATTACCTGTCGTAACACAGCCGGACCACACAAGGGCCAAGCTGTGGCAGTCCGAATTGGGGCTGACAAGTCCGCATTTTATGGATGTAGTTTTGAAGGCTACCAAGACACGTTATATACCCATTCTCTCAGGCAGTTTTATAAAGAATGTGATATTTATGGTACGATTGATTTCATATTTGGAAATGCAAAGGTAGTTTTCCAAGATTGCAACATTTATTTACGACTTCCAATGCACTGCCAATACAATGTTATCACCGCACAAGGCAAAACAGACACCAATCAAGATACTGGGACTTCCATACATCATTGTAGCATTAGGCCAGCTGAGGAATTGTTTGGAACTGAAACATACCTTGGGAGGCCATGGAAGGAGTATGCAACAACTGTTTATATGCAATCTTTTATGGATAGCCTAATTAACTCTGAAGGTTGGCACACATGGAACGACACTGACTTTGCTATTAATACATTATATTATGGGGAATATGATAACAATGGGCCAGGATCAGACACTAGTAACCGAGTTCAATGGCCTGGTTACCATTTCATGAATAGAGATGAGGCTAATGATTTTAGTGTGTCGAATTTTATACAAAAAGAGGATGAATGGTTGCCTGCAACAGGAGTGCCTTACACTAGTGGTTTACTAGAAATTGTACTTTGAGATCGTTCACCATGACCCTTTAAAATTGTTCTTGGAGCTACTCTTCTAATGTCAATTAATGTATGGGCACAATTGTTTATCATCTATATCTATATATTACTAAAAGCTAAAGCGTAGCATTTAATGTTGCTATGCTCCCGTTGAGCCACATCAGCCGCCATGTTATTTCTAATTTTTTTTCCCTAAATTTCTCCTATAATTTTAAAGTACTTTTACTAAATTTTTCCCTAATTTCAAAATACTATTACAAAGAAAATAATTTCCAGTCATATCTCTACAATAAAGCCCAACCTTTATACTAAAAGCTAAAGCGTAGTATTTAATGTTGCTATACTTCTGTTGAGCCACATCAACCGCCATGTCATTTCTAATTTTTTTCCCTGAATTTCTCCTATAATTTTAAAGTACTTTTACTAAATTTTTCCCTAATTTCAAAATACTATTACAAAAAAAATAATTTCCAGTCATATCTCTACAATAAAGCCCGACCTTTATAGCTTCAATTATGTCCACCATAAAGCCCAATACGTGAATATTACATTGCTGTCCACCATAAAGCCCGAACCCAACCATTTATTGTTTTAACGCCAACCCTTTCTCCTTCTTCAAACCTTTAGCTTGACTAATGCCAACCTCTCTCTCTTCCAAATACAATTTCAAAACTTCAGACCTTCGGCTTTCTAACGCCAACCTCACTCTTCCCTGCTTTGTCTCTTCCTCTCCTTATTTAAGTGAATCACTCCTTCATGCCTCATCAATATTTCCCCTCCTTTTGCTCTTCCTATCTTTCACGGTTTCAAGACTTCAGAATTGCGGCTTTCTCTTCCCTCCTTCGTCTCTTCCTCTCCTCATTTAATTGAATCAGAAAACAATATATTTGAGGAAGAGCTCAGAAATACTGACAGAAAGAACGTGGATGATTCACTTCAGGTATTTACATAAAAAATTTCACCTTTGCATTTTCTTAGTCATATAGGTTTGGGCCATTTGTTCATGTTTCGTTTGGGATTGTTTCTTCTAAATGATTAGCTTAGATTGATGGGTTTGGAGCCCTATAATGGGTTTTGCTAATTTCAATTATTGGCTGCATTGACATTGATCTCTCTTTTGTATTTCAGTAATTCAATCAACACTCTGTTTCCTGTCATTATCTACATCGGCTACAAGGTCTATATATTAAGTTGAGGTATACTTAAATTTTATTTTCAATGTATATTTAAAATTTTTGGGGTTAATTCTTCTGTGTTTTTCTGTTTGGGTATTGAGTTTATGGTCTGCAATTTTTTGAATTTTTAGTTGTTGCCATTGCCTGTAGAAAAAGAATAAACTCAAATCTGTGAGTATTACCCCAATCTATCTTCAATGTCAATTTAGGGTAATTTTCCCAAACAGAGAAACACCCAATCTATCTTCAATGTCAATTGAATTAATACTTCTTTGTTATATGTACATCTATCTTCAATGTCAATTTGGTAGTTCTGCTACTTGCTGAGTTGTGTGGGAGGGTCATTATGGATTGTACTGAAGCCTTTATCCATACCTTAATCAATAATACTAATTTTCTATTTTATATAGATGATTGTGCATTGATTGGATGTATTTAAATGTCTAATTGATTTAATTGTCACTTAACTACATATGTTAATCAATTGTCACGTAATTAGGTATTGCCACATTCACTATGATAAATTGATAATGGAGTAGAGAAACTAACAAAAAAGGCCTAGAGTTATTCAAACAAGAGATGCACACGATGCTTATGCTTCCAAATACGTTTTTGTGGAGCAAAGGTTCTTAAATCTTAAGTATTACAGCATTAAAATCTCATTGGTATGAAGTATATATGCTGCATTTATCACTAGTTTATGGACACTCTCATCTATTAATCGACAATCAATGTATGTGCCCACCTGAATTACCCAGAAACCATCATTCTGTAGTTGTACTTTGCATATCAGTCTTCAAACAAGTAAGCCACAGTAGTTTAAATTCTTGATCATGAATGAGCTACTCAATCTTCTAAGCTATCATTTGGATGATTTATTTATTTATTATTATTACTAAATCCTTACCAAATTTGAACTATTTTTATTATTGGTTTTTTTTTTAAAGATGATTACTCTAATGTTTAATTTTATTTATTTATTTTTATAGTTTTTGATATTTCCAAAACATAAGGTTATGGTCCTTATGAATGATAAATAGGAAGTTACTAAGTTGTGTAACATAAAAAATAAACAAATAAATGAATGCAGTTGCTTCATGTGGCTGGTTGAGAAGATAGAGCCCGGTCCCAAATCATATGATTTAATTCCACATCCTCCTTTTATGTATTTTAATAGAATTAAGGGCACATCATCCTTATCATGTATACTTATCAAAAAAAAAAGTTGAGGTTTTTATATGTTTTTGAGGGTTAATTTTGTTTTGCTTTTAAATATATCAGTAGACATATTGGAGAGTGGATTATGGTTTGGGGTTGTATGCAATGAGGACCAGTTCTACTTGCCAATGAAAGCAAGAAAGAATCAGAGTCATCAACAAAAAATCATAACGTGGTAATTCTAAGCAGGTTTGATGTCCTTAATTTTGTCATCATTGTTAATGTTTTTGTTGTCTGTTTTGGTTGTTTGTGGTGAAAAAAAATGCTTTCTTATAATTTTGTTGTTGTTTTGTTTTTTGATGTCATTAATCCAACAGTTTTTATTTTATTTTTTTATTATATATATTTTTATATGGATGAACAAATTTGTGATTTTTAGAGACTTTTCTAGGTTTTGCATGTTGGATTATCTTCTCACAATTTTAATTGAGCATCTATTTGGGTGTTGAGGAAAAAAAAAGTGAAGCAAAAGTAAATGGAAGCACAATCAATTGTGAAGGTTCTTTTTATATACCTTTGTGAATTATGAATTTTGGTTTGTTAATTTGCCAATTGTGGATTACTTTGTAGGTTTTGGTAGGTATTTTTTTTAGAGAGATTTAACAAAGCAACAAACTATAGCTTTGTTTTTTTTTTTAATAAACATATTTTTTATGTTATTTCTACTAAGATGTTTCTATGGTATTCTATTCTATTTCAATTGTGTTGGTTATTTCAATCCAACATATTTGGGAACTCTCATACCATCATTCTGGGAAGAAAACCGTAATAACTTCTTCTTTCGTTGCAAATGCTTTCATTTTTTTTCCCATGTTTGTAGTTGTGCATCATTAAGCAAGGGTTACATACGATTCTTTATTCATTGTTTTTTTTTTCCCCTTATTTGTTTTTGGTAGTAAGCTTAATTTAATTACTGCATTTGAAGTTTTTTTCCTCCTTTATTCTTTCTTATGTTTTTTTTTTTTTTTTTGCTCCAAAAAATAATATATGCAGTATGTTAGTTGGAGAAGTTCAATATTATGTTATGCTTAGTTAAATGAGATTTTTACTTTTTTTTTTTTTTTGGTTTCAATTATTTTAATTTTTAGCTGTAAGTTCTCGAGTTTTTTAGGGATTTTGTACGCGATAAATCTCTCTCTTCCCCTTAAATTTGCTTATTTTATAGAGTTTACCCAATTTTTTTTTTAAAATGAAAGAATTTTGATTTTGTTAATTTTTAAATTTTAAATTTTGAGCAAGTTATTGGGATTTTAGTACATAAATTTTGCAGTTAGAATATTGTTTCAAATTCTGAGAATTTTGGGGAGTGTAATAGTGTGGAAATTTTATAAATTGTTATTGTCTAGGAAGCCAACTTGAGTCTAACAAGAAAGCCATGAACACCCAGGTAGTCTGTTGGCATGTTTTTGTTCCAATTCTTTTCCTTCGCCTGATATAGCTTTGCCATTTGATTTGTTAGTTAAAATTGAAAAAACAAAATTTTCTTATTCTAGATGAAATTGTTTATGGGTTTTTATTTTATGTATAGTTTTCAATGTAACTAACATCAATTCAATACACAAACATGAAGGTGGAAATGAGAGTTCTTGATGCTCTTTTTTAATGCTCTCTCTGATCTATTAATTTCCGTTGCTTACCATTTCAATGTTAAGGATTCAATGACAAACTTATTTTGTATTTGTACTATAGTTTTACTTGTGGGGAAAATTTGATGAGTTTTCAATGTTTGTGATTTGTGGTTCATATTAATTTGCTAGATATGAATGGTGATGTGGGGGGACTTAGATGAAGATGATGATCTACTTGTCTTCTATCTAAAGTTTTCTGTTTTTCCTTTATATTAAGCTATAAATGCGTAGTAGTTTCTTTGAAATCTTATTTAGATTCTGCTTATAGTCATAGGTTCAACATAATATATTCACAGAAACTCCTATTAATTATTTTTTTTTCCTAAGTTATTGAATCAAACATGCATTCAAAATTTGTTTTAAATGGAAATAATTCAACTTATGATTATTTACCCTTTTTTTCCTAGACTAGAGACGAATGTTTACATTGAATTGTGTACCTGATGGTGCACTCCCACACATAGATAGCATGGAAGAAAACCAAAAACTGGAGTTCTATGGAGTTCTTGAAAACTTGCCCCAAGTTATGATTAGGAGTTCTATGATGATTGAACATGGTGGAAAAATTGAATCTAAAGGAAAGAGGAAACATTTTGGTTGAGAGCAAGTGTCACAAATGTCTTAAAGGCTCTTAGCGCATGTTGACAAGTTTGGGGTTTGATGGTGCCATAGAAGTTTCAGTGGAAGTCTTCTCTCAGTTGCTAAGCTGTCATGTATGTAAATTAGGTTACTTATTAAAAAAGAAAATTGTAAAGTAGGCCAGGTATTGAAAGTTCTTGCTGAATGCTATAGTTACTAAAAGTTATGTTTAGCTACCAAACTATTTGAGATGTTCCTTAAAATTTTGGGATATAAGTTAATAAGAATCGTATTTTATATTATGCTTTCAAATACAATTTTTATTCAACTTTGATGTTGGTTTTATTCCCTTTTAGATTTTATAGAGCAGTAGGAACACGAAATTTGTATTTTAATTTTGTGTGTTTTGTGTATGCATATCCACATTCCCGCACACAATATGTACACTATCAACTTTTATAGTTGCATGGCTAGATAGTTTAGCAAATACCTGTTAGTCTTAAATGGGGTCTTGCATTTTAATAAAATTTAATGAATTCAAAGTGGAAATTTGTTAAATAGCACCGATTGTGTTTTCAACCAATTAAATTTTTAAGAAACATTTGACATTTTTTTAATGAATTAGTTTATATAACATGCCTCATTAAATAGATCAATCACCAAATATTTAGAAACAAATTATAAGTAGCATGTAACTTTGCAATAGGAACTAAAGATTAGACTTGCATAACTCTTTTCCAACTACAAAATGTTACCAATAATGAGAAACACTATTTGAAAAGAGATTTAGTTGGAAAATAATTGTGCTTGCCGAAGGTGGAGTAAAGATTCATAAATTTACTTTTGTAAATTTGGAATGGAGAGGTTATGATTATAGATTCATCAAACTTGCAACATTTAACCATTTAAACTTGCTGTTTAAGTACATGAATATTAGGAATTAATCTTATAGCTTTCATCAATTTAGCGGAAGATAAATTAAAAAAAAAAAAATGAATTTCTTGAACATTTTTCTGAATTTTCTCGTGCATCGCACGGGTTAGCGACTAATTTCAATAATATCTAATCATAGTTATCTCTTTGCATCCAAGCAACATCTCTTTTTACCATATTAAATCAGTAACCCCTTCAATATTTTAACAGCTTCATTTTGGGTTAAACGAGCATAAAGCAAACAACAATTCTAAAATCAACCATTTTTACAAAATATTTCATAACCATCAAGGTGGTAGATTATGAATGGTATATTTATATGGGTAATTAAGCAGTCTCATATACAAACTAGAAGCTGTTGGTTTTCTATAGAAAGCATGGACCTGAACTCAAACTAGGATATGCTACATATTATTCCATATTACCTTGGTTTTCTGGTTGGCAAAAGAACTATTTTCCTGTTTAATAAATAATGTTGCCCATGTCTGGTAACCTGTGGCACAAAGGAGGTGCATTTTCATTAATATCAATTCTATTTTGCATGTTTTTTATTTGACGAAAATGCACTTTTGGTCCCTACATTTTGGGTCGATTCTTGATTTGGTCCCTAAATTGATTTCGCTCTTAGGTCAATCCCGAATTTCAAAAAATTATTTTTATTTTGGTCACTGCCGTCAATCTGAGGTGGAAAACGGAGTGCATAGCTGGCATATAATGCTGACGTAGTTGAAAAATAATAAAAAATATACAACATCAACATCCATGTCAACATCTAATTTTTTTTTTTAAAAAATATATCAATTTTAACAAAATTTAAAAACATAAAAATACATCAATTCAGATTTGAATAAAAATAAACATGAACATGAACATGAACACAGATCACAAGAACATCAGAAAATTTATAGAAAAAAGAAATTAAACTAAAAAAAACCTTAATTCTAATTTAATTAAAATTATTTTTAAAAAAACAAAAATAAAAAATTATCCTTTTAATTCTTTTTCTTTTTCATTAACCTTAATTCTTTTTCTTTTTCTTTTAACCTCATCAGCGATCAGACCCAAACTCTAAACTCTCTCTATCTCTAATTCTCTCTTTCTCTCTTTACCCTTGACGAAATCTCTCTCAGACCTAAACTCTCTCAAAATCTCATCTCTGCTGATCTACCAAACTCCAATCTGACCCAAACTCTCTCAAATCTTAGTGATGAGGTTGCCGCTGTCGAACTCATTCATCCGTTGATCTGCCAAACTCTGATCTAACCCAAAGTCTCTTTAATCTTAGTGATGAGGTCGCATTTTCCGGCGAAGAAGAGCGCTGCCACCTGTGATATCTACAGCTCAAGCTACTGCTAGTTTACCGCATTATCCATGCTTAGCTTCTACTTATTAATGTCCTTTGATGCTCAAAATTTTTGGGATTTTTGTTGAGATTAGGTTTATGATATATGAGTTGTACTTGCCCTGTATGTAGTTGCTATGTTTGTTTGATTCTTGTTTATGCCTTTTGTAGTTATTTTTGATTCTCTCTCTTTTATGTGTTTAATGGAAATGGGGAAAAGTAGAAAATTTATATTTATTGAAAATGGGAAATGACATTTAAGATTCAGTGTGGTGGTAGCTTGTTTTTTGGATCGGTGGTTAGGTCCGCTGATGATTTTGGTTTGGGTTGTGATCTGGGTTTTGTTTGAGTTTGATCTCTATTTATGATCTAGATTTATGTTTGTGTTTGATCTCTGTTCCTTTTTTTTTCCCCTTGTTTGTGTTGTTGTGATTTGGGTCTGTGTTTGATCTCTATTGGTGATTTGGCTTTGTGTTTGTGTTTAATCTCTGTTTCTTTTTTTCTTTTTTTGTTTGTGTTGTTGTGATTTGGGTTTATGTTTGATCTCTATTTTTTGATCTAGGTCTGTGTTTATGTTTGATCTCTCTTTTTTTTTTTTTTTTTTTTTTTTTTTTTTTATTCGTCTTCGTAGCTGGGTTTAAGTTCTTCGTTGCTAGATTTGATTGGGAAGAACACGAAGAACAAGTTGCTGGGTTTAAGTTTTTCAATTAAATTAGATTTAAGGGTTTTTAAAAAAAATTAATTTTTTTATATAAATTTTCTGACGTGGCTTTGTTTTAAAAATTTTAAATGCTGATGTGGTATTTAAAAATGTCAAATAATTATTTTTAATAATATTTTAATGCTCATGTTAGCGCCACATCAGCAAACAGGGTATTCTGTTTGCCACGTAAGAGATTTCCGTTACTGGGTTGATGATAGGGGCCAAAATAAAAACGATTTTTTGAAATCAGTGACTAACCTAAGATCAAAATTAATTTAAGAACCAAATTGAGAATCGGCCCAAAAGTGTGTTTTTGCCAAAATAAAAAAGTGAGTCTATATAAATATAATAAAGAGTGAGGTTATATATTTTTATTTTTTCTCTTAGTCTAAGCATTTTCTAAAGTACTGATAACTACTAGTTTTTTCTCCCTACTATAAGTGGAAAAAAAGAAATTTGAATAAGGTTCTTCTTCATGATCATGAGAGTCTCAGATAATACCATTAATTGCCACTTAAATAGCTGATAAAAGTGAAACCTTCTCAGTGGCGGTGCCACCTTATGGCCAGGGTGGTCCTAGGACAACCCTGGCCTGAAAAAAAAAATTATATATTTATTTACCTTTTAAATTTTTTTTGGGACCGCCCTGAATTTTTTTTATACCAATAAAATTAAATTTTGGACCATAATTTGAGCAACTTAACAATATATTGGGGTCTTTCAAGCAAAAAGTAAAAACTAAAAAACATTGAACAAAAAAAAATTATAATAAAATTACTACAGGCTGGGCAGTGGCTTGATTCCTTCGACTAAGCACACTGTTCAAGACAACACAATTTTCAACATTTTATTATTTTTTATTACAGTATTATCTTTCTTCACCAGACATATATTAGTTAATTCTCATTTTTAATTATTATTTTTGTTTGTTTTTAACCACACACGGCTTTTGTCTCCCCGATTTTTACACTTCATATTTTTAAATTTTATCACATCTTCATTTACACTTTTACATCTATGTTTTGCCTTCCTCCTTATTCGTAACTTATGTGTCTTCTACCAGTATTAGTGCGGCAGTGCTCAAAGTTGTCAAAATCGAGGTGGGAGGTAGGTGGGATTGTGGATTGTAGAATCGGATCGTGAATCGTAATCCTACATTATTTGAGAAAAAAAACAAAAAATACACATTGGTATGTTAAATAATCACATAAATTATAAATTCATTGATGTAATTATCATACTTCACTACATTCATTTATAAGTATCATTTAAAGAGGCCAAAAATCTCAAAATGTGACACTCTATTAGGATATTTTTTATTTGCGTCCAACTGACACTCTCTCTACATTAGAGTGAAAAAACTTAGTCTATTGAGATTTTGTTTTTTATTTGGGTCCAATTTAGCCTTCTATTAAGTTAAAGAAGATTACAAGAAATCAAGGTCGTTTGGGATCATCAGAATTGTACGATTCTACCGATCCTGAACGATCGCAAAGATCCTTGAAAAATCCATATCGTTTTGGGCAGGTAGGATCATAAAATCATAGGGTCGTAGGATCCAAATCGGGATTTTGAAAGCCATGGCAGTGTTTCTTCTCAAGTTTTGAGTCCCAAATTTCTCAATACGATTTTTTTTTTTTTAACTATACAGATACCTTTGTTCATTTATTTTCTTTTCATTTTTTATCCTTTTGAGATTTTTTGGTTTACAGAATGCAAATTTGTTTTGATTTTAAGAAAAAAAATTTTAAGCACAAACTTCATGTCAGCCGAATCTTGAATTTTGGCTGGTATTTACCAAAAAACCCCGAAATAGACTGGAATAATCCGAATTTTTTCCAAAGTGGAATAGGGTGGGTCACTATTCCGGTTTGTTTATCGGCACAGTATTTTCCGACCGTTACGGCCAGAATGGAATAAAATCAATAATATTGAATAAAAAATAATTACCTAAAGGCTAAAAAGAAATAAGATTGTGTAATTTATGCATCCTAAGGAACACACTGAACAAAATTCCTAAAGCCGCCACATTTAAGACCCCTTAAAGGGCCGACATTAACCTACAACTAAAGTCTAAATATTTTGGACCTGAAGGAGGTGGAACTAGCCATGTGATATTTGTTAGTCTTGGTTAGGGAAATGATCTTCAACTTTCAAGAAAAACTCATTCATTTCTTCCTCCTTGGTCGTGTCTTGTATTGGTTGCCGCTCAGCCTCAGCCAAATTCTATAGTAATTGTGACTCATTCTCGATGAGGGCTAGATTCAATAGTGGTTGCATCTTGAGGACCTGTTCATGTTGGGTTTGATGGTGGGTTTGGACCAGACACTCTTGTAGCTACTAGTGGATTTGGAATTCTAGGTCAGGTATTGGATTGAGAAGTCGCTTATTACCTTCTTTTCATTGCTTCTTGATTTGGGTTTGAACTTCAAGCCGCTATTCTTGAGTCTGACCCTGTGTTGCTTGTATGTCGGGCATATGAAGGAGATTTTCATAACATATATATAACTGCTGTTCAATCTAGGTTTCGGCAACATGTTGCTATAATTGATGTGTTTGTAGTCAGTGGCGGTGCCACCTTATAGCTAGGGTGGTCCCAAGACTACCCTGACTTGAAAAAAAAAAATTATATATAATAATTTAAAATTTTATATGTATTTACCTTTAAAAAGTTTTTTGGGACCATCCTGAATTTTTTTTTACACCAATAAAATTAAATTTTGGTCCATAATTTAAGCAACTTAACAATATATTGGAGTGTTTCAAGCAAAAAGGAAAAACTCAAAAAAAAAAAAATATTTGAAAAAAAAAATTATAATAAAACTACTACAAGTTGGGCAGTGACTTGATTCCTTCGACTAAGCACACTACCCAATACAACACAATTTTCAACCTTTTATTATTTTTTATTACAACATTATTTTTCCTCACCAGACATACGCTAGTTACTTCTCATTTTTTATTATTTTTTCTTGTTTATTCTTAACCACATACATCTTTTATCTCTTTGATTTTTACACTTCATACTTTTAAATTTGATCACATCTTTATCTACATTTTTACATCTATGTTTTTCCTTTGTCCTTGTTCGTAACTTTTGTGTATTCTACTAGTACCAATGCGGCAGTGACTCTTCTCAAGTTTTGAGTCTCAAATTTTTCAAAAGAATTTTTTTTTAGCTGTACAAGTACCTTTGTTCATTTCTTTTCTTTTCAAATTTTTTTTTCTTTTGAGGTTTTTTGGTTTACAGAATGCAAATATTTTTTGGTTTTAAGAACATTTTTTTTTAAGCACAAACTTCATATCGGCTGAATCTTGAATTTCGGCCGATATTTACCGAAACACCTCAAAATAGACCGAAATGACCCAAAATTTTTTCCGAAGTGGAATAGGGTGGGTTACTGTTTCGATTTGTTTACTGGCACAGTATTTTCTAACCATTACGGCCAGAACGAAATGGACCGAAGTGGAATAGGGTGGGTTACTGTTTCGGCTTGTTTACTGGCACAGTATTTTCTGGCCATTACGGCCGAAACGGAATGAAATCAATAATATTGAATCAAATCTAATCATCTAAAGGCTAAAAAGAAATAAGATTGTGTAATTGATGCTTCCTAAGGAACACACTAAACAAAATTCCTAAAGCCGCCACATTTAAGACCCCTTAAAGGGCCGATATTAACCTACAACTAAAGTCTAAATATTTTGGGCCTGAAGGACGTGGAACTAGCCCTGTGGTGTTTGTTGGTCTTGGTTGGGGAAATGGTCTTCGACGTTCAAGAAAAACTCATTCATTTCTTCCCCCTTGGTCGTGTCTTGTATTGGTTGCGACTCAGCCTTAGTCAAATTCTGTAGTAATTGCGACTCATCCTCGATTAAGGCCAGATTCAATAGCGGCTTCGTCTTGTGGACCTATTCATGTTGTGTTTGATGGTGGGTTTGGACTTGACACTCTTATAGCTTCTGGTGGATCTGGAGTGCTGGGCTAGGTATTGGATTGAGAAGTCACTCATTACTTTCTTTTAATTGCTGCTTGATCTAGGTTTGAACTTTAGGCAACTATTCTTGAGTCTGACCCTGTGTTGCTTGTATGTCGGGCATATGAAGGAGTTTTTCATAAAATATATATAACTGCTATTCGATTTAGGTTTCAGCAACATGTTGTTGTCGCTGATGCGTTTGTAGCAAGTGGCGGCGCCACCTTATGGCCAAGGTGGTCCTAGGACCACCCTGACCTGAAAAAAAAAATTAATATATAATAATTTAAAGTTTTATATTTATTTACCTTTAAAAAATTTTTTGGGATCATCCTGAATTTTTTTTTATACCAGTAAAATTAAATTTTGGTTCATAATTTGAGCAACTTAACAATATATTGTAGTGTTTCAAGCAAAATGTAAAAAAAAAAAAATTGAACTAAAATCTGAAAAAAAAAATTATAATAAAACTACTACAAGTTGGGCAGTGGCTTGATTCCTTCGATATAGCACACTGCCTAATACAACACAATTTTCAACTTTTTATTATTTTTTATTACAGTATTATTTTTTCTCACCAGACATATATTAGTTACTTTTCATTTTTAATTATTTTTTCTTGTTTATTTTTAACCACACTCATCTTCTATCTCCTCGATTTTTAGACTTCATACTTTTGAATTTTATCACATCTTCATCTTCATCTACACTTTTACATCTACATTTTACCTTCCTCCTTGTTCGTAACTTTTGTGTCTTCTACCAGTATCAGTGCGGCAGTGCCTCTTCTCAATTTTTGAGTCTCAAATTTCACAATACGATTTTTCTTTAGCTGTACTAGTACCTTTGTTCATTTCATTTCTTTTTATTTTTTTTTCTTTTGAGGTTTTTTGGTTTACAGAGTGCAAATTTGTTTTGGTTTTAAGAGCATTTTTTTTAAGCACAAACTTCATGTCGGCCGAATTTTGAATTTCAGCCGGTATTTACCGAAACATCTCGAAATAGATCGGAATGACCCGAAATTTTTTCCGAAGTGGAATAGAGTGGGTTGCTGTTTCGGCTAGTTTACTGGCACAGTATTTTCTGGCCATTACGGCCGAAACGGAATGGAATCAATAATATTAAATAAAATCTAATCACCTAAAGGCTAAAAAGAAATAAGATTGTGTAATTGATGCTTCCTAAGGAACACACTAAACAAAATTCCTGAAGCCACCACATTTAAGACCCCTTAAAGGGCCGATATTAACCTACAACTAAAATCTAAATATTTTGGGCCTGAAGGAGGTGGAACTCGGCCAAAGATTCAATACTGGCTTCGTCTTGTGGACCTATTTATGTTGTGTTTGATGGTGGGTTTGGACTTTCAGCTTCGATATTTACCAGGTAATTGAGAAGTCACCCCGAAATAGATCAGAATGACCCAAATTTTTTTCCAAAGTGGAATAGGGTGGATTACTGTTCCGATTTGTTTTACTGGCTGGTAATGCGTTTCAAGTGGCGAATACGGGTGGTCCTAGGACCACCCTAACTTGAAAAAAAAATTAATATATAATAAAAGTTTTATATTTATTTATCTTTAAAAATTTTTTTGGAATGTAAATTAAACAATATATTGGAGTGTTTCAAGCAAAATGTAAAAAAAAAAAAAAAATTGAACTCAAAACTACTACAAGTTGGATAGTGGCTTGATTCCTTCGATTACCCAAAAACACTTTTCAACTTTTTATTATTTTTTATTACAGTATTATTTTTTCTCACCAGACATATATTAGTTACTTTTCATTTTTAATTATTTTTTCTTGTTTATTTTTAACCACACTCATCTTCTATCTCCTCGATTTTTAGACTTCATACTTTTGAATTTAATCACATCTTCATCTTCATCTGCACTTTTACATCTACGTTTTGCCTTTCTCCTTATCACATCTTCATCTTCATCTGCACTTTTACATCTACGTTTTGCCTTTCTCCTTATTCATAACTTTTGTGTCTTCTACCAATACCAATGCGGCAGCGCCTCTTCTCAAGTTTTGAGTCTCAAATTTCTCAATACGATTTTTTTTTAGCTGTATAGGTACCTTTGTTCATTTATTTTCTCATCATTTTTTTTTCCTTTTGAGGTTGGTTTACAGAATGCAAATTTGTTTTTGTTTTAACAACATTTTTTTTAAAGCATAAATTTCATGTCGGCCGAATCTTGAATTTCAGCCGATATTTACCAAAACACCCCGAAATAGATCAGAATGACCCAAATTTTTTTCCAAAGTGGAATAGGGTGGATTACTGTTCCGATTTGTTTACTGGCATGGTATTTTCTGGCCAATACGGCTGTCGCTCATTACTTTCTTTTAATTGCATTTGGGTTTGGGTCAATCGGATTGAGAAGTCACTCATTACTTTCTTTTAATTGCATTTGGGTTTGAACTTTAGGCAACCGTTCTTAAGTCTGACACTGTGTTGCTCGTATGTCAGGCATATGAAGGAGATTTTAATAACATCTGTATAACTGCTGTTCGATCTAGGTTTCGACAACATGTTGCTATTGCTGTTACTGATGCGTTTATAGCCAGTGGCGGCACCACCTTATGGCCAGGGTGGTCCTAGGACTATCCTGACTTGAAAAAAAAATTTATATATAATAATTTAAAATTTTATATTTATTTACCTTTAAAAAAATTTTTGGGACCATCCTAAATTTTTTTTTTATCACAATAAAATTAAATTTTGGTCAATAATTTGAGCAACTTAACAATATATTGGAGTCTTTCAAGCAAAAAGGAAAAAAAAAAAAAAAATTTGAACTAAAATCTGAAAAAAAAAATTTATAATAAAACTACTACAGGCTGGGCAATGGTTTCATTGCTTTGACTAAGCACACTGCTCAATACAACACAATTTTCAACATTTTTTAATTTTTTATTATAGTGTTATTTGTCCTCACTAGATATATATTACTTCTCATTTTTAATTATTTTTTCTTGTTTATTTTTAATCATACGCGTCTTTTGTCTCCTCGATTTTTACACTTCATACTTTTTAATTTTATCACATCTTCGTCTACACTTTTACGTCTATGTTTTGTTTTCCTCCTTATTTGTAACTTCTGTGTCTTCTATCAGTACTAGTGCGACAGTGCATCTTCTCAAGTTTTGAGTCTCAAATTTCTCAATATGATTTTTTTAGCTGTATTGGTACCTTTGTTCATTTATTTTCTTTTCATTTTTTTTTCCTTTTGAGGTTTTTTGGTTTACAGAATGCAAATTTGTTTTGGTTTTATAAACTTTTTTTTAAGCACAAACTTCATGCCGACTGAATCTTGAATTACGGTCGGTATTTACCGAAACACTCGAAATAGACCAGAATGACCCGAAATTTTTTCCGAAGTGGAATAGGGTGGGTTACTATTCCGGTTTGTTTTCTGGCACGATATTTTCCGGCTGGAACGGAATGAAATTAATAACATTGAATCAAACTTAATTACCTGAAGGCTAAAAATAAATAAGATTGTGTAATTTATGCTTTCTAAGGAACACCCTGAGCAAAATTCCTGGAGCCGCTACTGAACCTTCTCTTCATGCCTTTTTCTTCCCCTTTGTTCTATTATATTGTACTATTCCATAGTTCGATTTTAACCTAAAAATAAAAAAACCCTAAAGCCTAAAGGTACCCATGACAGGATCACAATGGATAACTTTAATTTCAGTTTGATCTATCTGGGGTAGGTGTTCTTAATACAAATTGAAACCTGCTGGTTTTGTTTGTATAGCCTAGCCGGACGCCCTAAACGAAGAACAAGGGATATGATACATATTTAATTTACTAGATTTCCTTGCTTCTGGTTGGTATTAAAAGAAGGGAAATGCTAACGAATGTCCTTAGGGCATTGGTTAATAATCTATTTAAAGAAAGTTTTTATTGGAAAAAAAAAAAAGTAATTAATGTTTTGGCAACTTTTTTCATTTCCCATAAAAGTGATGTTCAAACTTTCTTAAAACGGATTCTTAATCAATGCCCTAAGGGCATTTGTTAGCAAGACCCTTAAAAGAACTATAATTTTATTTTTGATAAATAATTTTGGTCATGTCTGGAACTCAGTGACATAAAGAAGTAGACTCATTATTTGACTACTCCAACGCAACGTTTTAAATGAGCAGCTGTTAAATATTAGTGTATTACCTCTTGAAAAACGTGTAACCCAATCTATGTAGACTGAAAAACCAGTAGTCCATGAGAAAAATCTCGTAAAGAGAAAGAAGTAAGTTCATTCTTTTTCACCCAAAAAAATAAAAAAAATAAAACAAAAGTTCATTCTTCTAGAAGATTAGTTATTTTATGCCTAAAACTTCACCTATGAAGCACTCCTTCTTAGGAATAAAAAGTTTAAAAAAAAAAAAAAGTTAGTCAATGAAGAATTAGCAACGTTGATTGTCCATGCCGGTTGCCATCTATAATTGAAGATTCCTCCCTCAAAAGCACTATTAAAACTCAATCTAAAGTTACAAAATGCATGGAGATCGTGCTTTTCTAATTAAGATTCCTTTCCCGAAAGTCTGTAACAATTGACCACTCCGATTATATTTCAAAGAAGGTGTTTCAATTAATTTAGAATGCTCGTGCAGCATTTGCATACAAGAAATATAGGAAATTTGATTTTGTTATACAACCTTATCCGTGACGACACATGACAGAGGATTATTATATGATTGTGGATATCATTATATATGTTAGCTTATATATATAAGATCTCACAAACAAATAAGAGAGGAAAAATGCTAGAAAAGAAACGAAACAATACACACTAGAAAGGTATTAAGAATTTATGTGGTTTGATATTAATGTATATTTATGGATAGTGGCAAAAAGAATTTCACTAAAAAATTTGGAATATTTTTTGGTTTTAAAAATTTGAAAAATTACAATCCTAAAATAAAGGCATTTTTTCATAACTCAAATCCTAAATACACCCAGAGACCTCTATGTGAATTCACAAAAGTTTTGGCTTATAAAGGAAAACCAAAGAGACCAAATACGTATTGTTTATGAAAATTGTTAACCCATGTTTAACAATAATTGTTAGATTATGTTTAATAAGCATTGTCAAATTATGTTTAACAAATGATGTCAAATTATGTTTAACAAGAATTATTAAATTATGTTTAACAAGAATTGTCAAATTAGTCAAATTCATCAAATATAATTTCACCCATAGGCTTTTTGGCATATGAGTTTTATTAATGAGAAGTGCTCATTTAAGATAATGTATTTCTTAATTACAATCTCTTGTTTCAAGGGATAGCCCTTTGATTCCAATCACATCGCCTTTATATATAAGTTTATTTATTTTTATGTTTAAGGGGATATGTTTTTATTTATTTATTTATTTGTGACTGCATTTAATAATTTTTTTAGGTTGCCTACGTACCCTTGACAGGAATTAAGCCAATTCATAGTTTTTAATTTGAAGTTTTCGATTAAAAATCCTCAAATATGATTTTGCCCAATTTAAATGATGGACCATTTAAGTCAAATACTTTGTATTTAATTAAGCATCGACTTAATTTTGTTTTGGGTGAAATAATTGATTTTAATCTCAAGGATAAGTCAAAAACCATGTTTTTATGGAAATTGAACCATGGATTCTCTCTTTGAAAAGTTGAATGTCCAAGCAATTTTCCTTTTCTTTCATTTGCTTTTTTGTAGGAATTTTAATGATATTTTGATTGAGGTTCCCAAATTTAATTAAGGAAAAGAAAACTCATTTGAAGCAATTTTATTTTTTATGAACATGTTTTAGGAATTGGGAACTGGAAATTTCCTCAAATCAATTTTTATGGTAATTTTATTTTGTGAATTATTAACTTCAATCTTAATTAAGAAATTAGGAGTCCCAAAGAACTAGTCATGTTGTAATTTGAAGGAATTAGAATCTCCACTTTATTTAAAATAATTTTGAGAGTCAATGACTCCATTAATTTAGTAGAGTCAATGACTACATTAAAATGTGGTAGAGTCAAGGACTCCATTAATTGAATAGAGTCAATGACTCTATTAGTCTAGTGTAAAGTCAAGAATTCCATTAATTTTGTGTAGAGTCAATGACTCCAATAATTTTGTGTAGAATTAAGAAATCCTTTAAAATGTGGTAAAGTCGAGGACTTCATTAGTTGAGTAGAGTTAAGGACTCCATTAATTGGATAAAGTCAAGGACTCCAATTGAGAAGACATTGCACCAAAACTTGAATGAATTTTTATTAGGTAATTTTCAAATATGATTTACGAGTTAAGGACTCGCATCTAAATCTTCATGTATGAAGGTAGGAACTCCTCATGAAACCCAACTCTATTTATTTTACCAAACAAAATTTCAAATTTGAAGAAGAGGAATAGAGAGAGATTTTGGTAGAATCAAGATGAGAGAATTTTTATTTAGTAATTTTTAAATAGGATTTACGAGTTTGAAACTTGTATCTAAAGCTTCATGTACGGAATTAGGAACTCCACATGAAACCCAACTCTATTTGTTTTACCAAACAAAAATTCAGATTTGAGGATGACAGAGAGAGCAATTTAGAGAAGAAATGGACTGATGAAATCCCATATACAAACCTATGTTATGAATTCCTCCTCTACTTAATATTGCTTTCTCTGTCCATGCCTCTCTTTTTTTTCTTCTCTCTCTTTGTTGTGTGCGTGCTTGCTATATTCTCCTTTTGTGCATGCATCTCTCTTTTTTTTTTTGCTTGCTAAAGTCCCTTTAGTTTACAGAGGAATTGATAAACCGTTTTCTCCTCTTTTTTTTCTTAACCGATCAATTCATGGGCCAAAACTACAAAGACAGTGCAGTACTACACTAGCATTTTTCAGGAACCATTCACTTCTTTCGCCTGTTCATGCCATCACCCACTTTTCAGCTTTTCAATTTTTTTTAAAATTATTTTTGTTCCTCCCTTGGCCACCTTTTCAGCCTTTATCTGCCCTTTTTTTGGATAATGGCAGACTAGTTTTTCATAATGCTGTGCCCACCTTTCCTTTAGCTCCTTTTTTTTATTCTCTTCTTAGTCCTTTCTTATAGGTAATGGCAGACTAGGTAGCTTTTCAGCCTCACTTATTATGATACTTTTTTTTTTTTTAGTTTCAACACATATACAACACTCCAAGTCGGCATAACTAAAACCGAGAAGGAAATAGGATTCCAAAACATAGCCAACGACAGCATTTCTAACCAAAATGGAGTCGTTTGTTATACTTTTTCATTTTAACATTTAAATTTATTTTTTCTTATACAGTTTTTAAAGCCTCATTTTTTTTTTCTAGGTATAATCATATTTCATCATACTTTCAACAAGTAAGCAATAAGCAATGAGGGAAAAACTGCATCTAAATACATCTAAAGAAATATTCAAATTGAGAGATATCCAAAGTCAGATTAACTATGAGTTATATTTAAATTCAAGTGACATCAACTGATTAATGTAATGTACATGACCTAGAGGCTAGAGCTTGAGTTTATCTAAACCTCGTATATTTGTATGTCAGAAAAAATTATATACAACAAGATAAACACCTTATTGGAACATTAACTTAAAAAAAATCTTTATAAAATAACCAACGTTTAAAATAATAAAACAAAAAAAAAAAATGGAATAAAGAATTTATATTCCTCAAAAAACTGTCGCACTACTAATACTCAACTTAAAAAGTTAAAATAACAAAATGCACGGAGATAATGATTTTCTAACTAAGATTCCTTTCCTAAAAGTCTGTAATAATTGACCACTTGGATTATATTTCTAGATAGAGATGGTTTTTCAATTCAAAATGCTCGTGCAACGTGTGCATATATAAAAAGAAATGTAGGATCAAAGATGGAGCTAGAAATTTTCCCTTTGGGGAGGGAGGGAACTCTAGAACCAAAATCATATTGTATGACACAATATCACAAAATGATATACACGCATACACATACACTCCTATGTAGTTATGTATATATTTGCTATTTTGTTTGAAAACGTGATCACAATTTTTTATTTTTTTTTTAAATTGTGAGAGAACTAACTAAAATTTATAGAAAAATTCTTAGTTCAATAACTTTTTTTTCCGATGTTTAACTTGATAAATTTATATATATATATATATATATGATTTTTTCGTATAAAATTGAATAATTCACATATTATTAATTAAGTAGTTGAAATATTTGTACGTTTTATATAAAAAAATTGAATTTAAATTGATCACTTATGTTATATTAATATTTTTTTTTAAGTTTTATTTATGTCATACTTATGAGATAATTTTTGCTCTAATGAAACCTATAAACTTTTAAGCATTTGAAATTTTACTTCAAAGAAATAATTTCATTTATGGCTCACAATACTAACAAATTTGTGGAATACACTAGATACCTAGCATATAAAATAATTGACCCACAAATAACAAAGCAATACACTAATTACGAATCATTATATTTTAAGAAACTATCACTCCAACGAAAACTTGATTTTCTTTACAATTGACATCTTCTGTAACCTTTTGCTCTTCCTTATTACAAATATCAAAAGACCAAGTACTCGAAGAATATGAAAAGAAAAAAAAAATACTTGTCTACTAAAAAAAATTGAAAGTTTGGATTTGTGTAAATACAAAAGAGGTTGTTCAGACCCCTAATTAAAAATTATGGTTAAATTGCTTTTACTCTAACTTAGACTAAAGGTTCGTTCAGTTGGAAGAATGAAAAAGTGAGAGGATGGAAAATTGTGAAAGGATGAAAAATATTTAGTTTTCCCTCTTGTGTGTTCAGTTGGAGGGGTGGAAAAGTGGGAGGGTCAAAAAATTTTTTGTTTGGTTGAAGAGAAAAAGAGAAGAATGAAAAATGTAATTTATATAAATTGACTATTATACTTTTATTACATAATATGTAAGAGTTGGTGGGAAGGGGGCATTTTTGTAAAAGTGCAACTCTAGCATTTTTGTAAAAGTGCAAAGTCCCCACATTGGGAGGAAAAAAAATGTGAGCCCGGAGAGAAAACTTTCTCCCAGGTTTTCCATCCTCCTTATTTTCCTTCCCCAACTGAATAGTGAAAAATAACATTTTTCACCCTATTTTCCTCTCTCTATTTTTCATCCTCCTTATTTTCACCCCAAACGAACATACCCTAAGTGCAGAACAAAAGTAAATGAGCATAAACAACCGATAATACTACCCTAAGCCATATTCATCCATTATCAACAATAAACGGAAAGCTTAAAGAGTAGAGAAAAGAGATATAAATACAAGATAACACTAAGACGTGTTATCGAAGAAGAAACCAAAGAACTCAGCGAAAAACCTTTCCACGACCCTTCAAGTCGAAATTGATCCACTAAAGAATAAAGTTAGAGTACATGAATAACAAAAGACCATCCAAGCTTAGTTTACTCCATTTACTTGAACCCTCCAAGCTCCTGCTTCCAATTGACTTCTCGGAGCCTTATCTTCTCTACCTTTTCGGATTCCACAATTTAGTCCGATTGCATCTGCTAATGAATGACATTTCTCGTGAGACACTCGCAAAAACCCCCAACTGGCATGACTCTTCATCTTTTAGTTATGTGCTCTACACATGACATTTTCGCGGGTAAGCTTCTCGCGAGACATTCGCGAAATTCACTTGTTCATCCTTTAAAACTTGTGTCTTCACACTCTTTTACACTCATCCCTTATAATTAAAAACCCACATACATACAGGGAAATACTATTAAAGAAATTATAATCAAATTTGACATGGAATTAAAGCTAAAACAAAATAGTTGCAAATTATAACTTTACAAAAATAATGAAAACATAAAACTAAGCATATTGATACATAATTCAAAAAGTGCACTGTTGAAACGATGTTGACAAAACTTAAAACTCATTAGCCAGCACTTTATTACTCATACCATATAGGTATTTTATTTTAGTGTTTGACAATTAATTTTATTTAATTTTTGGCCACATGCCTTAAATATAATTGTATTCACTAAAGAATAATCATGTATTATTCTCACAAAAATAATGAATTTGGGTAGGGATTTTAATTTTTTATACCATTTGCATACTTTATTATTAATCTCATTGTTATTTTTATTTTTATATGAGAAACTACAATTTGTAACTTATTTATTACCATAAAAGATTAGTTTTTTTAGGGGGCTAATTGATATTTTTTAGGAGACTAAACTATTAAAAATTTAATTTTTAACAAAATAACATATAAAAAATAAAAATTTTGGGGGGTGGGGGGATGCCCTTGGGCCCATTATTATGATTTGAGCTTATATAAAATCTCACAAACAGATAATGTGGATAAAATTATAGAAAATAAAATAAACACTACGCCTAAGAGAAGAATACTATGGGTTTATTAATAGTGATTAAAAGAAAACCTAAGAAATTAGAGAAACTACCAAATAAATAAATAAATAAAACAAACAAACAAAGACATTATTAGAAAAATCAATCCTAAATATATTCACCCAAAATCCTCTATGTGAATTTACAAACATTTTAGCTTAAAGATAACAAAAGAGTTACCAAGTTAGCAAGAGTTATGTAACCTTTTGCTCTTCCTTTTTATACCAAGTTGGCGCAAGAGTTATTATGGTACACAACTTTAACTTAGAAGGAATAGGATTATTCCAAAACATAGCCAACGTCAACATTTCTCATCAAAATAGAGTCTTTTTTTTAGTTTTTTATTTTAATTTTTAGTTAAAATTTATAAAGTCTCATTCCTTCCACCCCCCCCAAGTATAACCATTTTTTAACTAGCATTCAACAAGTAAACAATAAGCAAGGAGAGAAAAACTGTATCCAAAGTGAGGCTAAGTATGATTTATTTAAGCCACATGATCAACAGATTAATGTAATGCACATGATCTAGAGTCTAGAGCTTGAGTTTATCCAAACCTCGAATCTTTGTATGCCAGAAAAAAATCATATACAACAAGACAAATACCGTATTGGAACGTTAACATTTAAATAAATAACAAAATGTACAGACTGAGATAAACACGCTTCTGGGTAAAATAAATATTTCTTTCATGTATGCATGATTGTATTCTCTATATAAGACTGACCTGCTACATCTATTTTGCAAACACATTTCTATGACAATGGCTTCCAAACTCTCCCCATTGTGCACAGTGGCGACTCCAGGAATTTTGTTCAGGGTGTTCCTATTTTACTTTGAAAAAATTTTAGGTTCTTTCGGTCTATTTTAGGTGTTTCGGGATATTTTGATCAATACTGGCCGAAATTCAAAATTTGGCAAGCATAAAGTTTATAATTTAAAAAAAAAATTCTTAAAAGCAAAACAAATTTGCATTTTGTATACCGAAAAACCTTAAAAAGAAAAAAAATTAAAAAAAAAGAAAAAAAGAAAAGAAATTAATGAATAAATGTACCGGTACAATAAACTATAAGTTCATTTGAAATATTAATAAAATTATTAATCACTGGTGTTTAGTTGTTTCATAAATTTATTTGTCTTTTATAAACTATAATTTGTTGTATTGTTGTTTCATTATTTATTAAATTATTAATTGTTGTTTAGCCTAACATAATTTAATTTGTTTGTCTTTTATAATGTATTAGTTAATTAAATTATTAATTCTTAGTGTTTAGTTGCTTTATTAATTTTTTTTACTAACTATTAGAAGTTTAGCACACACCCCACTATACGTTAGCACACCCCTACCTCTGCATGCCTTTTAGTTCAAAATTTGTTTGGCATAAAATCTTTGAGAGTGTTTCTGATATTGCTTGAGGGTGTTCCTATTTTTTTTAAGGGTAAACAAATAAAAAAAATTAAATTACTATATATTAAAAAAAAAAATTCAAGCCAGGGTGTTCCTAGGAACACCCTGGCTTGTGAGTGGCGTCGCCACTGATTGTGCAACACTTTTCTCCTATTCATGCTCTTCTCCTGCTCTCCATCTCTTGCTAGCTCCTCTACTTCCCCAAGTACCATTTGCAACTCCACACCCCACCCATCATTCTGCAAATCCAACTTACCACCACATGAGCTCAGCACCATTCATGACTATGGCCGGTACTTCCTTCACCAGTCCTTATCATCGGCAAAAGACTTTCTTTCGCTAGTCAAATCATACCCAATATTCCATGCCTCATATTCTAAACCAACCGTTCATGCCCTCAAAGATTGTCAGATTTTAGCTGACTTGAATGTGGATTTCTTGTCAAAAACTTTTCAAACTATTAGCTCCACAAAAAGTCTAAATAGCATGCAAACCGAGGATTTGCATACATTGCTTAGTGCCACTTTAACAAACCAAGAAACATGTTCTGATGGCCTGCAAGAGTTAATATCTGAGTTAGACTCTAGCCTTAAAAATGGTCTCTTGGGACCTCTCTCTAATGGAACTAAGCTTCATAGCATATCACTTGCTCTTTTTAAGCATGGTTGGGTTCCAAAGATAAATCCAGAGAGTTTCCCATGGCCAACAGGAAAAAAGCACATAATGTTTCCCAATATGGAAAAGATAATGAAGGGTCTTTTGCCTTTAAAATTTTCCATATCTGGAAGAAGGTTGCTTCAAACAACTTTTGGCAATGAATTGGTGAGCCAAACGGTGTTTGTGAACCCAGATGGTAGTGGAGACTTCACCACTATCAATGATGCTGTGGCTGCTGCACCAGAAAATACTGATATTAGTGATGGATACTTTGTCATTTACATTGCAGCTGGGGTTTATAATGAGTATGTTTCCGTCGACTCTAACAAGCACTATTTGATGATGATTGGGGAAGGTATTGGCCGGACTGTGATCACAGGCGATCACAATTATGAAGATGGTTGGAGTACATTCGATTCTGCAACATTTGGTAAGCTACAATATAGTAACTTTGGGTGATGTTATATGATTTTTGGGTCATTCTATGGTACATATTATTTATTATTATTTTATAGGTATCATATCTATAAATTCTTAATTAACTATTGATTTATTATTACTAAAAAAAAATATTAAAGAAGAATATCTTATATTATCATTTAATATTGTATCTTTAATATATATATATAGACATGATAACCTCTAAAAAGGTTGAATATTGTACGCCATAGTTATTTTAAATTCTATTAAAATTTTCTGAAAACTAATATTGTTGATTGGACAAAAATTAACTATAGTTCCTAAATGAAAAATATTAAATTTTTCAATAAAATTTAAACATATAATTGTATTGACCAATAAAATTTAGTGCACTATACATTTAAATCTAATTGAAGAAACTAGTGTATTATACTTAAAAAACTGTACCTAAATTTTATCCTTGGTTATAAAACCCATCTCTCTTCCCTTGAAAAATTTTATGATACTAACTTAATTATGATGATCTATAATTTTATACACTATAATTTCCATTGCAGCTGTAGTTGGGCAAGGGTTTGTTGCTAAGGAAATAACCTTTCGTAACACAGCCGGACCAAGCAAGTACCAAGCTGTGGCTGTACGAAATGGGGCTGACGTGTCCTCATTTTATAAATGCAGTTTTGAAGGATATCAAGACACATTATATACCCATTCTCTTAGGCAATTTTATAAAGAATGTGATATTTATGGTACAATTGATTTCATATTTGGCAATGCAGCAGTTGTCTTCCAAGATTGCAATATTTATGTACGACTTCCATTACAAGGCCAGTACAATGTTATCACTGCGCAAGGTAAAACAGACCCAAATCAAAATACTGGGACTTCCATACATCTTTGTAGCATTAGGGCAGCTGAGGAATTAAGTGATACAGAAACATACCTAGGGAGGCCATGGAAGGAGTATTCAACAACTGTTTATATACAATCTTTTATGGATAGCCTAATTAATCCTTTAGGTTGGCACACATGGAATGAAACTGACTTTGCTATTGATACATTATATTATGGGGAATATGATAACACGGGGCCAGGATCAGACATTAGCAGCCGAGTTACATGGCCTGGTTACCATGTCATGAATGAAGATGAGGCGAATCAGTTCACTGTTTGCAATTTTATTCAAGGAGATGAATGGTTGCCTGCAACACAAGGGCCTTACACTTGTGGTTTAGTATAAATTGCACTTTGAGATCCTTCAATATCTCTCTTTAATATTGTACTTGTAGCTACTTTTCTATTATCATTTCAATAATATCCGATCCTACAAATTTGGATAGTGTACTCAAAGCAACTTTCATCTCTAGCTACCATATTCTTTCTTCTTACTTTTTCAGTTTTGGGTGGAGACCAGATTAAACCAATAAGCCCTTCAATACTTTAACATCTTCTTTTTGGGTTAAGCGATCATCAAGCAATTAATAATTCTATAGTCAAATAATTTTTATAAATATCTCATAGATGTTGAAATGATAAGTTGCAAATGGTAAACAATAAAATGATGTTAATGGTGAATTAAGATGAAAATCAATGAAAAATTACTATAAAGCTACCGTTAGACATACTTGGAAATATTTTTATGAGTTTCTCTGTGAGTTTATGTGTGTAGAGGCACACTTATTTCAACATATATATGGGGTAAGAAGTTTCAGTGTAAATTGGAGCAATTCTTCTAGGTACACAAATAATTTTGCAAAAGATTTAATACCTACCTAGTTAGGTCACAAAGTTGTTGTTGTTGTTGTTGTTTTTTTAATTATTTTTTATTTTTTATAACATAAGATATAAATTCTGCTCTAACCTAAACTATGTGTATATGTATATGAAATTCTCTTTTGGAGACTTAAACTCCGGCCCTTGCCTTTCATACCCCACAAACACTTATATTTGTAGAATGACCATTGCACTAAGGGTGTGTGGTGGTCATAAAATTGTTAATAATAGGTAAAAAGTAATGTCAATTATGGACCAAATAAAAATCTATAAAAGTTAGTCAACTCAATTATTGTGAAAAATAATGTATAAATTATTGTATTTGTAGTATTATTCTTCTATGAAAAGCGGAGGCAATAAAGGCCCTATGCTCAACAAGGATACTTACATATTATACAAGATTACCTCGCTTCTGGTAGGCAAATATATATATATATATATATATATATATATATATATATTTATATTCTCTTTTTTTTTTTCTCTTTAACAAATAATTCTGCACAGGTCTAGTAAACTGTGACAGAAAAAAATGGAGCCTCAGCTTTTTAAATAATATCGATTCTATTGTGCACGTTTTTTTCATTTATTTGGATTGTTATTTATTAATTCAATAATAGAAACAAATTAAAGAAAAGGACCTTAAAGGTATTGACTAGGCCGTAATTGTATTAGAAAACTGCTTAGCCCTAATGTATCAAGGTTGCTACTGTTAGTTTAGAGAATTAATATTAAAATTTTGATAATTAATTTTAGGATCATAACCCACATAATCATAGTTTTTAATAAGAAAAAACTACCATGCACCCTCAGCATAATGATTAAAAGGACAAAGGCTGAGCTTTAAATTTTCAGAAAGGAGTTAACCATGATTTTTTGAGATTTTTCATTTTCTTTTTTTAATAACCTGCAAAATGCTAAACAGCTAAAGTAGCAAATTTTCAAGGGTGTCCTTTAGTTTGCACTTGCTGCCTGTAAAAAAATAAAATAAAATAATCTCCCAAAATATTAATTTTTCATAGAAGGGCCTGTGTCAAACTCTTTATTGAGAAGAAAATTGAAGCGTATAACTCTCAAAATCAAAGGGCATTTTCGGAATTCCATCCTCTAGAGAAAATAACTGAACTCTCCCGCCACTCAACTATATTTATAACTGTCTTACCAGACTCCCAACACCAACTAAACAAACCAAACTCCTCTCTCTCCAAAATCATCAACTGTCTCCCTAAAGACTCCCCCAAAACTCCCAGCCATGATCACCACCATGACTCTGCAGCTCATTGTTCTCCTTCTCGGTGTCACCTCCACGCTCCTCCTCATTGCGGCAGCCCCGCCACCACCACCGCAGCCATTGCTACTTCCTTCAAGTTGCTCCGAGGAGCTTGTTCTGTTCTCGCCATGCCTGCCCTACGTCTCCTCTCCGCCAAACAACCTCTCCAACACGGCCTCCAACAGCTGCTGCGATGCCTTCTCCTCGGCTATAAACTCTACCAATGGTGTTTGCCTCTGTTACCTTGTCCGGCAGCCTTCAATCTTCGGGTTTCCTGTAAATGACACAAGAGTTTTCTCTCTTTCTTCGGTTTGTCCCGTTGGAGAAGACAACAACAGTTCCATAAAGATTGGATCTTTGGAGTCACTTTGCTCAGGTACAAAAAGCCAAACCCAGTTCTTGGTTTCTTGAAGTCTTGAGCTTTTCTTGGTTAAACTTGGTTTTCATGGATTTGTTTGGGTGTAATTAGGATAAAGTTGGAATCTTTATGATGGGGTTTTGCAACTCTGTTCCTTTTCTCTTTGCTCTATCATTTTTTTCCAAGAAAGAAAATTAATGATTAAACAATGGACTAATCGAGTTATATTTTTAATCTATATTGAAACAGGGTCACCAGCATTGCCTCCTCTGCGGAGCACAACAAATACCTCAGTAGTTACAAATCATTCTGCTTCTGGTAACTAGGCAGAGTGGTCTTTTACTCTTACGCACTACTATTTTCAGAAATTTACATTTCCCTTAATGCAAAGTTATATTTGGATCACCAAATTTCCATTTCTTTGAATGATTTAATTATAATCTTTTTTAAATCTTATCAACTCATACAAGTATTAATCAGAAATTAGAATTTAGGGCATATTTTAAATGCTTCATTTGCTATGAGATAGTGTCAACTTATTAGAGAATCAAGTGAAATTCTTGTTTTCACAAAAAGAGTTAAACTTTAGGGGCAGAGGTCATAGTGATTATTTGCCTTGTCTTTTTACTTAAAATTGCATTGATTTCAATAATTATTATATAAAATATAAATATTTGTTAGTAAACCAATTTAATTAGCAAACTATCTTGGACGTTACATTTCCCTTAATGCAATTATAGTTAATAAACCAATTATAGTATCACCAATTTGCCATTGGATTGAATGATTTAATCCATCTCAATTTTTTTTTTAGATTATATTATTAATGCTTAAATTGTTCTGAGATAATGTCAACTCATTAGAGAATAAAGTATTTAAAAAAAAAAAACAAAACAAAACAAAACAAACAAACAAACTTGATAGTTGGGTGAATTTTAAGGGCATAGGCCATAGGAGGCAATTGTCTTATCTTTTTAGTTAAAAGGCGTAAATGCACTTTTAGTCCCTACATTTTGACATTTTTTCATTTTAGTCCCTACATTTTATTTTTACCACTTTTAGTCTCTAAACCAATTAACGCGTGTTATTTTCGTTCTTTCTGTCGGTCAACCGACGAAAATAGTTGACGTGGCAGCCAGAGACATTAAATATTATTAAAAATGCCACGTCAGCATCTTTTTTAAAAAAAATTCAATTTTAATTAAATAAAATCAAAAAACTAAAATTAAATAAAATATTTTAATTAAATAAACAACAAAAATAAAATCAAATTTTATCATTCGTTCTTCTCAAATTTCTCTCATTTTCTTCTCTCTCTCTCTCTCTCTCTCTCTCTCTCTCTCTCTCTCTCTCTCTCATTTGTGTTTCTCACTAGTGGTGGCTGTGGTGGGTTGAGATTGGGGTGGGGTGGGTGGGGTTGGGGGGGGGGGGGGGGGGGGGTTGTGGGGTGGATGGGTTGAGAGGAGATCGGGGTGGGGGTGGGAGATCGGGGTGGCTGGGTTAAGAGGAGATCGGGGTGGGCGTGGGAGATTGGGGTGGCTGGGAGATCGAGGTGGGGGAGGGAGATCAGGGTGGCTGGGTGATTGAGGTGGCTGGGTTGAGAGGAGATCGGGGTGGGGGTGGGAGATCAGGGTGGCTGGGTGATCAGGGTGGCTGGGTTGAGAGGAGATCAAGGTGGGATGGTTGGGTTGAGCTCTGGGTTTGTTTTTGGTGTTTGATTTTCTGGGTTGTGTTCTTTGATTTTCTGGTTTGATTTTTTGGTTTGATTTTCTGGGTTTTGTTCTTTGATTTTCTGGTTTGAGTTTCTGGGTTGTGTTCTTAGATTTTCTGGGTTGTGTTCTTTGATTTTCTGGTTTGATTTTCTAGGTTGAGTTCTTTGATTTTCTGGGTTGTGTTCATAGCCATTTGAGTTTAGTGATTTTTTATTTTATTTCTGTTTTTTATTTAATTAAAATTGAAAATTTTTTTATTTTAAAAAAGATGCTGACGTGGCATTTTTAATAATATTTAATGTCTCCGGCTGCCACGTCAGCTATTTTTGTCGGTTGACCGAAGGAAACGACGAAAATAACACGCATTAATTGGTTTAGGGACTAAAAGTGGTAAAAATAAAATGTAGAGACTAAAATGAAAAATGTCAAAATGTAGGGACTAAAAGTGCATTTATGCCTAGTTAAAATTATTAACATCATGGTCATGATACCCAGTGTAAGTAATAAATTGATCAATTATCACACTCTGTAACCATGTCAAAACCTTATCATAAATCCCAATTGTAAAATGGCTATTAGACATAAGTCTTGAATTTCCGTATAAGACAGGAGCTTTGGTGGTTACTAGAAACATGGTATGATCTCTCAGGTTTCGAATCCCTTTATTGCAGGTCTTAATGACGTTCATTCTCCAGCAAATCAGTTTGCTAAGACACCACCCACACAACAGAACTCAACACTAGAACCAGCTAGAATTTCATCGGCCACAACCACAAAACGACTTTGTAGCAGCTACAGTTGCTTCGCATCCGGCATAGTGATTCTCCTTGTTCCCATCACCATTCATCTATACTCATCGTGCAACTTATAATTAGCTCTTTCAGCACCCATTGCCATAGTGGGATTGTAAACAATGATTCCTTTAATTACCGGCCGTTACCCAGAAAATTAGCCATGCACATTGATATGTGCATAAATATTAATGTGTATTCTCACTTGTAAGAAAATTTCTACTCCTGTATTGACACTACTGGAATATAACCACAAATCATTGTGTTTTCAAGCCCAAACAAAGAACAATACGTCCAACATTCACAATCTTTTGTTTTTCCTCCTTTCACAATTACAGCATATGCTAAAAATTAAAGAATGGCAAAGATAGTGAAGCTCCCATTCATCAAAGAAGACTATATAAACTTAAATGACATATGCAAATCTCAACTAAATTAATGCAGTCTTAACAGAACAATGCAACATGGATCCCGCTTCAACATTCAACTGAATTAATGCAGTCTCTCTCTCTCTCTCTCTCTCTCTCTCTCCAATTTTTGGTGGATTTTTTTTATTTTTCTTGCATATTTACTCTAGGTTGATAATTTTTTATAATCTTTAAAACTTTACTTTGGGTTAATGCGATTTAATTTTTTTTTCTCTTTAATTGTTAACTGTTATCTTATTGCATTATAAAGAATTAAATATAACATGTAAAGGAGACAGAAGGAGACAGAAGGTTCGACTGGTTTTGGGGCCTCGGCTACCTACAGAGACAAACTGGTGGGTACCATTCCTGGAGCTTTTGCTCAAGCTTTCAAGCTTGATTCGAGAGTGGAAAGCATCCCAGATCCTGTGGAGGAGGAAGGAGATCTCAGTGAAGGCTTGCTAGCTGTCAGGTTGTCACCAGAGACAAGGAGTTTCATTCGGTCTAAATGGACGCATGCCCTTATAGTGAAGGTTTTTGGAAGGTCAGTGGGTTACCATTACCTTCATTCAAAAATTATGAGTTTATGGAAACCGGCTGGACGCCTAGATTGTGTCGATTTGGGGAAAGATTTCTACCTTATGAAATTCGGATTGGTAGAAGATTTTGACAATGTACTCAAGGGAGGGCCTTGGTTTATAGGGGGACATTACTTAACTATAAGGGCATGGGAACCAAATTTTAAACCCTCCCTTGCGTTGTGTGACCGAGTGGCAGTTTGGGTTAGGCTCCCTGAATTGCCTTTTGAGTACTATGAACCTTGTGTCCTCCAGGAAATAGGTGCTGCCATTGGACCGGTCTTAAGGATCGATGCAAATACGGCAACTGGGGTAAGGGGACGGTTTGCGAGGATATGCGTTCAGATTGATCTAAGCAAGCCCTTAACTCGGAAAATTCTTCTGGAAGGAGTAGTTCAAGAAGTCCAATACGAAGGCATTAATGCACTATGCTTCTCTTGTGGGAGAGTGGGCCACCGTAAGGAATGGTGCCCATACTCAGTAAAGGAGACAGTCCCAATCCCGGAACCTCAGGCTGAATCTCCGGTGGCAAAGAGTGTGGTGGAAGTAGAGGAACCGAACCCACAAAAGATGGGTAAACCTGTGAATGAGGAAGAGCAGGCATATGGGCCATGGATGATTGTTAGGAAGAAAAAGTCAGGAGCGAAGCCGCGTGAGGCACGTGATACTAGTCAAAAAGGTGATGGCCCCACATCAGCTGTTAAGTCGGGTGACCATTGCCCTCGAGCCCACCCCACGGACTTTCCTTATGCCAGTAATAAGTCCCGTGAATCTAGCGATGGGAAAAGAAAGCATAGAGGGCTGACACACGCTAGCTCCCATTTGGGAAAAGAGGCAGAGCTGGTGTATAACACGGCACCTCAAATGAAAAGTTCTGAACTGGACTTCGGGTTGGGGAACAGCGAAGTTGGCTCTACCACTTCAGCCAGAAAGACTCCTCCTAGGAAGAAGATAGACAATGCTCAAAAATCCAATCCACGCAATCTCAGTGGGAAAGACAGAGGAAAAGGAAAGACCCATGGAAGCAAGCTCCAGGAGTCAGTGGGCAATATTTCGGAATGGGAAAATTATGGTCCTCTCAGAAAGTCTGCTCAAGCAAATAAAAGCAAGTCCAACAATGATATGGGGATGGTTCGATCAAGCAGAGATGAAGGCCTGGAGCAACATTTTTCCTTTAAAGCCAGAGAGCAAGGAGCAAGGATTCCTTCCACTATCAGACCCAACGTGGATGGAGTGGGAGGCCCCCTGGTGGATATTCCCATCCGACATTCCAACGAAAGCCGAAGCTTTGATATTCAATTGGAGAATTCTATCTCCGCTATCACTGGCGCGAAACTTGAGAGCATCAGGTCTGGTGGAAGAAACTGTGGAAAAGAAAATATGGATATCCAGCTCGGCAGTAGTGAGGTGCTGGGGAAACAGGAGCTCCAAAAACCTTCTCCAGGTGAGCCCGCGGATGTCCGGCTTCAATCTACTAGTAAGCTCACGGGAAATCCCACTGGGGATATTGCAGCACGCGGTTATAATGGTGGAAGGGGAGGGCCACTCCAAGAAGATGATGAGGGAATGGGGATGGAAATCGCTGGGCCAGATGAGTGCTCAAAATCCACATGAGGTTCGGCCTTTTACCCCTTTTTCTACTCCAATGAATATCATTCTATGGAATTGTAGAGGGGCGTTAAACCCCCGTTTTCATCTTGCATTAGCTGCTTTGATTAATACTCACACTCCTTCTCTGGTGATCGTTACGGAAACGAGAGTTGGTGGTGAGCGGGCAAAAGACATAACTGATAGGTTACCTTTTGATGGAGCCATCCACTCTGATACTGTTGGTTATTCTGGGGGGATCTGGCTTTTGTGGAACTCTGATACCGTGGAAGTCACTCAGCTGGCCAAAACAGAACAAGAAATACATGTTGTGATAAAGGTACGTGCCTCTGACTCCTCCTGGCTTCTATCTTCAATTTATGCAAGCCCTAGACTCGAAGAAAGAAAATTACTTTGGAAAAACCTCGCATCTGTCGCTTCATTACATCAATTGCCCTGGGTTATTTTAGGGGACTTTAATGAACTACTATCTAGTGAGGATAAGCTTGGGGGTAATCCTCTAAATACTAGGAGAGTTCAATTGTTCAAGGAGTGTCTGGATTGCTGCGGTATGGTTGATCTTGGGTTTCATGGGCCTAGATTTACTTGGGTTAATAAACGGGAAACCGGTCAGTACATTCAAGAGAGGCTAGATAGGGGGTTTGGGAATGCTGCATGGAGGGCATTATACCCAGAAGCTGCCATACACCACTTGGCACGCACCCATTCGGACCATTGCCCTCTGTTGGTGAAGTTAGATAATACCCCGTCCACTTGGCGCCCCAGACCCTTTCGATTCCAGCCCATGTGGCTATCACACCCCTTATTCCCCAATGTAGTTACGGAAGCCTGGTCTGAAAACCAAACTCTGAAAAGTAATATTGACCTGTTCACAGAAAAGGTAAAGGCATGGAATAGGGAAGTGTTTGGAAATATTTTCCATAAGAAGAATAGAATTGTGGCCAGACTAAAAGGTTTGCAAAGCAGTATTGCGAATTGTCCTAGTGATCAATTGTTGGCGCTTGAAACAAATCTTAGGAAAGAATATTTGGACATCCTTCAGCAAGAGGAAGAGTTTTGGGCGGTCAAATCTAGATACAATTGGCTTATCCAAGGAGAGAGAAACACCAAATTCTTCCATACCTCAGTGTTGATCAGAAGGAGAAGAAATCGAATTGATTACCTGCTGGATAGTCAAGGGAATAGAGTGCAGCAAGAAGAGGAAGTGGCGATGTTAGTTAGGGAGGGTTTCCGGAACCTGTTTTCCTCAAAAACTCTTGCTGCCCAAAGGAAAATTTGGGAGATTCCTACCTGGCCCAGCTGTATGGATTTGGAGGAATATGCCCCTCTCTCCATGGATGTAACTATACAGGAAGTAAGAGAGAGCTTATGGAGCATGAAGCCTTTTAAGAGCCCAGGTCCGGATGGGTTACATGCGGGCTTCTTCCAATCGTACTGGCACATTGTGGGTGCCTCTTTGGTTGAGGAAGTGTGCTCTATTTTTCAGAATGGAGTCATCCCCTCTCATCTCAATGAGACACTTATCACCCTTATCCCTAAATGCCCAGGAGCTGAATGTCTAGCCTCTTTCAAACCCATCAGCTTGTGCAACACAGCATACAAGGTGGTCACTAAGGTTATAGTGCAAAGGCTTAGACCCCTCCTTCCAGCCCTTATTTCTCCGCTTCAGACTGCCTTTGTTCCTGGCAGAAGGGGTATGGACAACATGATTATTGCCCAAGAACTCATCCACATTATGAGTCAAAAGAAAGGGAAGGTGGGCTTTATGGCCATTAAAATTGATTTGGAAAAAGCGTATGATTGTCTCGAATGGCATTTCATCCGGGACATCCTACATCTTTTTAAACTCCCTGCTGGCCTTATAAAGTTGATTATGAGCTGTGTCTCTAGCTCCTCTATCTCAATCCTCATCAATGGGGGGAAACTTGACCCTTTCTTACCATCCAGAGGTATTCGGCAAGGCGACCCGCTGTCTCCGTACTTGTTCATCATGTGCATGGAAATGTTAGGATTCCTCATCACTAAGAAATGTGAAGAAAACTTATGGGACCCTGTGAAGGCCTCCTCAAATGGCCCTGCCTTCTCCCACTTATTCTTTGCAGATGACCTTATGTTGTTTGCCAAGGCGGATATGAAGAATTGCTGCAATATTAGGGAAACTCTGGACTCCTTTTGTGAACTTTCGGGTCAGAAGGTCAGCCAAAATAAATCTAAGGTCTATTTCTCTCCAAATGTAGACCGAGAGCAGCGGAAGGAGTTGTGTGAAGTCTTGGGAATTCGATCTACTCCTAACCTTGGGAAGTACTTGGGGTTCCCGTTAAAACACCCGGGGTCAACATCGAGAGATTTTAATTTTGTCCTCGAAAAAGTTCAGGCCAAGTTGCAGGGGTGGAAAGCTAAAATGCTGTCCATGGCAGGGAGGATTACCCTTACCCAGTCTGCACTCTCAGCCGTGCCCTCCTATATTATGCAAGGCTGTGTTCTCCCAAGTAGAGTGCTTAATGGCTTAGACAGAATCAATAGAAACTTCATTTGGGGGTCCACTGAAGAGGTTAAGAAAATGCACATGGTTAGTTGGGGGAAGGTAACAAAACCCAAAGCTAAAGGTGGGCTGGGTATACAGGAAGCTAAAGGGAGGAATTTAGCTCTGGCTGCAAAACTATGTTGGAGAATGGAGAACTCCAATGAGGCAAAGTGGGCAGAGGTGCTGAAGAAGAAGTACAGAAGAAGGGTAGAACCTAGCAAAGGGGCGAAGTCTAGAACTTGGGTTGCAGTCACAAAGGGCAGAACAGTGTGTGAGAAGGGCTCTAAGTGGAGTATTGGCAGTACTAGCTCGCTGAGTTTCTGGAATGATAAATGGCTAAACACTGGTCCTGTTAGAACGCTCATCGAAGGACCCTTGGCTAGTGGAGAGGATGAGTTGCTTGTTAAGGATGTTATGGCCAATGGGGTTTGGGACTTGGGTATGCTATCCCTTGACCTCACTTGTATCATCCAAAAGTCCATCCTTGCAACCCCCCTACGTAGAATGTCTCAGGGAGAAGACCATCTCAGCTGGATTTCTAACCCCAAGGGTGATTTTGACCCAAAGAATGCATACCTGCTGGCCATTGGGGAGAATCCTGAAAGTCGGGATTTTCAGGGGAAGTGGGTGTGGAAATTAAGTATTCCTCCAAAAATTCAAGTTTTTCTTTGGAAGTGTATGCATAATAGTTTGCCTGTTAAAAGCACTCTTACCCACAGAGGCATTGCTGAGATAGGGGGCTGTGATGTTTGCCCAAACGAGGAAGAAGATATCATCCATGTATTGAGGAACTGCCAGGCAGCAAGGTTGTTTTGGGCAGCGGCAAAATGCCCTCGAGCTCTTCAGGGATCTTTTGCGTCGGATTTGGAGTGCTGGCTTGCAGCTAATGCCAAAAGCCCTCTTAAGGCTGAAGGCAAAGACTATCCTTGGTGCACCTTCTTCAATTTTGGGATTTGGAATTTATGGAGTCAGCGCAACCGGAGAGTTTTTAGGCAGCAAGTTGGGCATCCAAGCCTTCTTAATTCAGTCGAGATGCAGGTTAGGGAGTACTTCTATTGTGTGAAGAGTGGCGGTGAGAAAAAATGTAGGACCCCTATGGAGGTTAGATGGAAGAAACCTGCTGAGGGATGGCTCAAATTGAACACAGATGGGGCTAAAGGGGTAGACAGTAATGAAGCAGGGTGCGGAGGGTTGTTAAGAGACAGCCAAGGCTTATGGATCACGGGTTTTGCTAATCATATTTATGCTTTTTCAAGTTTAGCTGCTGAGTTGTTTGCTCTTAGAGAAGGGCTAGCAACCTGTGTGGAATTGCAGGTCCAAGCAGTTGAAGTGGAGCTGGATGCTGCAGCAGCTCTCTCTTTATTGTCTAGCAATAGTATTACTAATGGGGACCTTGCGGCTATTGTTGATGATTGCAGGGTGTTCCTATTGCAGCTGCCCCAGACGAGGATGATCCACTGCTACAGAGAGGCAAATTGTTGTGCTGATGCCTTAGCAAAAATGGGAATGAGATTATCTTCTGAATGTAATCGTTATGATGCCCCTCCCCCTGATGTAAACCCCCTTTTGGTAGCTAATTTGCTGGGGTTAGCTAGGACCAGGATGGTTCCTTTTGATTCTTGTAACAGCACTATTTAATTAATGTCATTTCCCGGATTACCAAAAAAAAAATATATATATAATATTATTCTATTACATAGCATGATTTAGATAATTTGGTATTTACTGTAAATTGATATTTTTTCTATTACATAACATGAATTTTTATAATGCTCCATTTAGCTGTATTAGAAGTGCACTATAATGTCATTTATTTGAAAAAAAGTAAAGATTAACCAAAGGAAAATAATCGGACGTGTGAAAAATTTTAGCTTTTGTAATATTATTTCAATTATTGTTATTATTTTATAACAATGCATATATAGAAGTTTAATTCCTAGATTTTGATAATAATTGTTTATTTGATAATATGTTTTGGATTGATGAAATTACAACAAATTGTTTTCCAAATTAGTCCAATTAATCATTGTTCCTTACATTTTTCGGTGTTTTGGATGGTAGGCAAAAAAAAAAAAAAAAAATTGAGAAAGTTTGTTTAAAACTAAAAGAATAATTTTTTTTTTAATTTCTAAGAAAAATTGTATTGCAAAATTTATATTTATTGTTCCTATAATAAATAAAAATATTATTACAAAGTACATTATTCTTTATTAAATTAATTTAAATTATAAAAAAAATTAATAAAACTACCATAAAATAATTATCATGCCTGGGTTTGCTGCCAGTGTAATGTAAAGCTTGTCACAATTCAATATCTAGAAAATCATGAGACTGGTAAATACTAAATACTCAATACAATGGCAGAAAATTTATTAATTCAATTTTTTAAAATGAAATAAATCCTAGCACATAGGATTGGAAATACATCAAAATATAATTGTCACAATTCTTTTTGAAAATTTCTAATTCAAAATACATAAATCTGAAATAAAACTTGTCACAATTTAATATACAAAAAAGAGGATCATAAAATTGAAAAATCTGAAATAAAGTCTATCACAATTTTTTTATGAAAGTTTTTGATTCAAAATACCTTCATATATGAAATAAAACTTGACACAATTCCGGCCGAAATTCAATTTGCGGCCAGAATGAATTTTGGCTTCTTATTTTCCCTTTCTAAACTTGATCTGCATCTTTTCCGCTATATCACCCAAAAAAAAATCCTTCTCATTCTCTCATCTGTATCTCATTTTTGCACGTGTAGCTTGTCTCTCCCTCGTCTCTCACTTTCTGATCCTCTCAATTGAGACAGAGAAGCTGAAAATAAAATTGAAGATCAAGATGAAGCAAAATGGTGTGACTTGTGAAACAAAAAGGGAGAAGAAGAAGAAGATGAGTAGAGGAGAAAATATCTGAAACGGTGAAATAATGAAGAAAAACTAGTAATAACAAAAGAAGTAGCATTTGAGCAGGTTATAGTGTTGTCACTGGTCACATGGATGGGTTGGGGAATGGGAAAAGCTGAAAAAGTAGTCAAATTGGAAACTCATTTCAATTAAACAAAATGTGAGTTTTATTTACCAAAAAAAAAAAAAACCACAAATAAATGTCTTTTTAAAATAATAATCCCACTTTTTTTTTTTTTTTTTAAGAAAACTATATTAAGTGGGTATTTGACATGGATGAAATTTGTCAACTTATTTTACTATTTAATTTATTTTTATTACTATTTATGGGTACTATTGTACTTTTTGGTACTATTTATAGGTCCCACAATACTATTTCACCTAACTTTTACTTTTATCCCACAATACTATTTTATATAACTTTTACTTTTATCTCCAGTACTTTCAGCAAAAAATTTTTAGTTTCAGCAAAATAAATAGATCCTAAATAGACCCTAAATTCATTTTTTTAATATAATAGTAATAATAATATATAAATATATATATATATATATATATATTTTTTTTAGCCGTAATTTCGAAACGGTTTTCAAAACAATACTCGAAATTAACCGATATCAAAATATTTTATTCTAATAAACAAACTGAAACATGTTCGAAATGGTTTTAAAATAACAAAATTTCAAATAGGCACCTAACAATGACAAAATTTCAAAAACCTTTTATCAAGCTACATTTAATCAAAAGTTGAAAATTGAAAAACATAAATAAAAATACTCATGATAACTTCCAAATAAACATACTTAGAGCATCCACATTAGTTGGTGGAAACTCTCCTAAAATACAAAAACTCTCTCATTTTACACATTTTGGGCAAAAAATCACCCACATTAGTGGGTGTAAAGCTGTGTAAAATTATGCAAATATTTCCATGAGTTACAGTGGCCGTGTATATATAGATGGTTATTGTAACTCTTCTATACATTATTTTAATAATTTCCAATTTCACTCCTTTTTTTCCCTCTCTTCTCCAACTACAAAACCAACTCCCTCACGATCTACTTCTTCCTCTAATACACAAACTCCCACAGACAAAATAAAAAATCAACCACAGACACCACAAAACCAAACACACCCACACATGGACACACCAACGAAGACAAAGAGAGTGGATCGGCGCTTGTGGCAGATCAGCGTGCTTGGATTGGCGTTCTTTTCACTGTGCTTGGATTGGCGTTCTTTTCACTGTGCTTGGATCAGAGTGCTTGGACCAGCGTGCTTAGATCGGAGTGCTTGGATTAGAGTGCTTGGATCGGCGTGCTTCTCGCCATGCTCCCTACTTGGATCGGCATGCTTCTCGCCATGCTCCCTGCTTGGATCAAAATTTCAAAGAAGAGTTTGGAATAGAGAGGAGTTTTAGAGAGGAGTGAAAATGAAAACTCTAGAATAGTCACGTGAGTGGAGTGAGTGGAATAGGGGAAAGTGAGAAAGATACTTTATGGGTTAGGTGGGGTAGGTGAGAAATAAAAAAATAAAAAAAAAAGAAGGAAAAATATTATTTTAATAAAAATGTGTGTATAATAGATAAATTAATGTGAGTGTTTTGTAAAAGTAATGGTGTAAAATAGAAAAAATAGGTTTTTAGTGTAAAATAGACAGACAATTTTAAACGAATTGGTGTGGATGCTCTTATAGATATTTGACTATACTGTTTATGTTGTTTCAAAATGTGGTTTTGTTGTAGGCAGCTAGATAACAACGTTAAAGTAGCTTCACACCTATTAGATTCCTCAACTACACAAAATGAGTAACCTCAATCTCATCATCAGCTGTTATCTTGAAATTTCTTTTATCCATCACTTGTTTAGGAGGGAAACGTAGGAAAGTTTGGATGAGAACAAAACTAAATGAACTGTAAACAAATTTTTTTGATAGGTAAAAATCATTTTATTGAAGCGGGACTACCTCTTGAAAATTGTCACGAAATAGCCTAAATAATTACAAATGGAAAACTATCTACATATGGATTGAATATATGAAAGAATGAAGAGAGTTATGAACTCTAAAAATTTAAACTCCAAACAATAGACTATCTTAATTTTTTATGATGTTTGAAATGGTTCATTAATGGTACAAAGACAAAGGGGATATCATTCCTGTTCAAATTATTAGCAGTAGTAGTTTTAAACAGAGTGCAAATAAAAAGACACCTTAAGGATTTTACAGAATTATGTTCAAAAGCGTCAATTTTTTCAGGAGTTAGGTTATGTTACTCCAATTTCTAGGCCTCATGAATTGGATCAAATATGGAATATAATTGCTCTAACATAATTAATCCGTTCAATAATGGTTCTATAAATGGATGAAATTTCAATCAACAAGGCTTGAGAAAAATGACAGTAGCATCATATCCTTGGGTGAGTTTGGTTTAGCCTTTTACAATTAGGTTTTTTGAATAAGTAGTGTTTTTAAAAAAGTGATATTTGGAATTGGGCTTTTTTAAAAAGCAAAACATTTGGTAAAAGTTATTAAAAAGTGCATTTTGAAAAAACCGAGTGTTTGGTTAGTGTTTATCAAATTGCAGTTTGAGGTATAAATTGCTAAAAGGACAAATATATATATATATATATATATATATATATATAATTTCCTTCATAATTATTGTTTCACCTTGTTAATAATAATAATAATAATAATTTTTAAAATAATCACAATAAGACATCACAAATACTAAAATAATTTTTTGGCATTTGAGATATTTGGTGTAGCTTGTTTTCCTCTATTTTGTGTGCTAAATGCTAAAAATTTAGAGCATATTTGGTACTGTTGTTTAAACAACAATAACAATTTTAATACGTATTTCTATAACACTTAAACATGTATTTTCACAACACTAAAAACTGAACAATAATATTTGAAAGCTCACTTGGGGTGTAAAACACCTAGTGAATGTTTAGACCTCCAATTTCAAATTAACCAATGCAAGCGTATACTCAAATAATATATGTGTGGAATGATAAGTACAAGCTATACCCAAATAAACAAACCACTCGAAACTACAAATAATCACAACACAACAGCAATTAAAGATAAAGAGTAAGGGTTAGAGAGATGCAAACACAAAGATAACACCGGCGGCACGTGTTATTGAAAAGGAAACCGAAGAAGTTGGCATAAAACCTCTCTACTGCCCTCCAAGCGGTAAAATGATCCACTAAAAAATAATATTGGGATACATGAATAGCAATAGACCCTTTAAGCCTAATCTACCTAATGCACCTAAGCCTTCCAAACTTCTTGCTCCAACAAAGTTAAGACTAACCGTGTCTTCTTTAGCATTTCAGATCCCGCACTAAGCCCATTACATCAACCAATTAAATTGGTCATCTCTGAATTGCTACCCAAGAACCAAATTACCTCCTCACTGATATGGGTATGGTGAGATAAGGATTTGACTAATGAACCTCTCAAGGGTATGTTAATGGAGAGGGTGAGAGTAGAGAAATTTGAGAATCAAATGTGTAAAATTGTGGATGAGTTAATCTTGTTATTCTTTAGGGTTTTTCTCTCAAAGTTCTCTCTAAAAGCTCTCTACATTTCATGGATATAAGGGTATTTATAGTAGGGTATGTAAGAAATGTGAAAAGTCAGTTTTTTGCAAAACAGAGTGTTCTGGCAACTCACTTGCAACTAGGATGAGTTGCGAGTTTGAGTCACGAAATGGCTGACTGGCTAAACTGTCCCTTTTTGTCCTGTAGTATTCTAGCTGTCGTGACCCTTCAACTTCCTGCATGCTTCACACATGTGACATTTTGGCGAGTCAATAGTTACGAGTTACTCGAGAGATCCAGTCACAAGAATCCTTTTGAATGCACACACACTTAAATTTTTCACACTCTCTCACACATAGCCCTTATATGATTCCCACCTAACTACAAGGTATCTAATTACTGAAATTCAAATAAATTTGGCACAAAATAAAACCAACACATGGTTAAATAAATTTATCCTTATAATACTTAAACATTGTTACCAGATGGCTAGCATTTAGAAAACACTAACCCAGCCAAAACCTTTTTGTTTGTATTCTTTATTTTATTTCGCCCATTAACTTTATTTTCTCAACCATAAAGTATAAAAGTTTAACACCTTCTAGAATTATCTTTATTCTTTTCCTTTTTTATTTTTTCCCAATTTTCCCCTCCACACACAAATGTATCCTCCTAACTCCTCCATTCCTTTACTTTCACCTTCTTCTCCTTTATCTTCCATCTTCATTTTTGTTTTGTTTTTTTTTTTTTTTTTATTTGTGTTTTCCCCTTTGTTTCGTCTAACCCAAACTAGTAAAGCTTCTCTCTGGTTCTCTCTCATTCTCATTTCCTCATCAACAACATGCCACCGCTAGTATCAGTGGGTCTTACAAGCTCACTTCAAGTTGCTTTGTGAAGATGTAGAAGAAAAGTGTACTGGACAAAATGTAGAAGAAAATATGTGACGGCAAGGTGAGTCCAGCAACATGTTGATTTTCTGAGAATGGGTTGCATTTTGTGATTAGGCAAAAGGGTAAATTCGGGTTTTTAAAAAAATTTAAGGGCATTATAGGATATGTGAGAAAGCTTCCAACAGTATTTGACTACTTGTTATGCGTTTTCTTATTTGACCTCTGAGGGTTCCACTTTCACATCGCCTGAAAAAGCATACAAAGATGTCCTTACAAGTGATCTCCATTTAATGCATAGAGACATTTTTTTTTTTTTAAAGCAACGATTCAAATGTATGGTACTACTTTTTTGAATGGTAAAAAAGGAAAGTGGTTGTAGGTCATGATGAAAAAATGCTATGACCCCTATTTTTGACAATTTTCGGCTTTCCAATAGAAGCATGCCACGTCAGAGACTAGACAATCGAATTGAACCACCCCTTCAATCATCTTCCACCAGTACAATCCCTTCTTTGTTGGTCATATTGATTTTTTTTATCCCAAGTTTTGACAATTATATTTTTAATTCACAAACGTTATATTTTTAATTCACAAATGGTTAATATAAAAAAATATAAATATTTTTCTTTTCTTTTTTCACAAACGGTTAATGTATTAATGTGATGAATGGTTATTACAAGTGTAGTGCCAATGGGCCTATGGTATATGTTGGGCCAGCCCAAGAATGCTTGTAAGGTTGAGAATCCAACCTAACAGTGTAATTGGTCCGAGGACTTAGGAAGACCCTCCCATGAAACAACGTAAAAGGAGGAAGATGTCATGTCTGGCCAAAACATTATAAGACATGATGTCCGAGGATGGGAATGTTCTTGGCTACCAATGGCCGAGGAGGAGAAAAGTGATCTGGCAGTTCAATGGCATCATTACTGAAGATCTTGAGTGCGAAGGCAAAGGAAGTGAAGGTAAAAGATAAGGAGAGAGGACATGAAATATCTAGAGTAAAGCTGCTACCACCGCATTGAAGGCTTTGTAATTACTTCTCTAACTGCATTAATGAGGAAATGACGCTTGAGTATTAGAATTCAGCCTTATAGCTACCGCCAAGGACTTTGGGAAAAAGGTGATGAGACAAGTATCTAGATGAAGCATTTGATCCACAAGTAGAAGACAGAGGAGAAGGAGGAGGATAATATAAAAAGCGAATGATAAAGAGAAGGGGGAGAGGAGGAAAAACAAAAGGGCTTTCAGTTATATAGAAAAGGGCTTTCAGTTACGTAAACGTGTTATACATGTGTCCTGCGATCTGGCTTAAGATGCTAGTCACCCAACGTCCATAGACCTAGATTTAAAACCCACTCTCTATAAATTTACTATTTCGTGCTCTTTGGGCCGGTTCTCTTTGTATTATTGGGTCTAGTGTAACTTGTGTCTGTACAATTGTCGTCATCTGTGGGAAATCTTGTGTTCTAAGATGAGTAACATGATGGAAGGTTCAGGTCCACACCATGCAGAATCTTTGGGGTCCTAGCATGAAGATCATATTCAACATTTGGAGCAGGAGAGGGATCGTGAGGCTAGCATGCAAACAGGGTGCACAGCTAGAAGTCGTTCACGGGGTGGAAGCAGGGTCCTCCACGAGGATGATGCTAGGGCCATGCAGAAGCAAATTGACTATTTGAAGAGGAAACTGCGCCATGCGAAATGAAAATGAACACCCTCTATTTCTGATCCTTCTTCTGATGATTTCCAAAGTAGCAGTTATAGGCCCAGGTCAAGAACCCCTCCTAGCGAATCTTTCTTGCATGAAGTGGAGAATTTTCACAATAGGACGAGCAAGAAGTCTTCTTCCAAGGGGTTGGGCAACAATGCCATGGGAAAAGGCGTTGCACCAACTCTCCAAATCACCTTTCAAGCGTAAGATCGAGAAAGGAAAACTTCCCCGTCGCTTCACTCATCCAAATTTCACCATTTACAATGGCCAAACAGACCCCGTGGAACACGTGAGTCATTTTAATCAGCGCATGATAGTTTATTCTAAAAATGAAACTTTGATATGTAAAGTTTTCCTCTCGAGCTTGGGGCTTGTCAAATGAGATGGTTTAATGGCTTGAAAGCAAATTCTATTGATTCTTACTTGGAGCTCACTATGGCATTTAGGTCTCATTTTGTTACCTGTAGTAGAGTACCTAGGCCTTTGGATTCGTTACTGTCCATGGCCATGAGAGAGGGAGAGACCCTGAAAACGTACTCAGATAGATGCTGGAAGATGTTTAACGAGATTGATGGTGATTTTGATAAGGTGGCAATTAATACTTTCAAGGTCGACCTTCCAACTGAGCACGACTTAGGAAATTTCTGACCAAGAAGCCAATAAAGAGTGTACATCGGCTCATGAATCGTATTGATGAATATAAACAGGTTGAAAAGGATCAACAGTAAAGTAAATGGAAGATGAAGGTTATCCCTCAAGAGATGAGGGATTTCAAGTCAGAAAGGTATAATAACAAATGGTCTCGGAGGGATTTTGCCGGCCAATCTGGTTCAACTCCTTCCCAAACAGTGAGTGTTATGTTTTGCGAACTTGTGCAGTAGGTGTTGAAGAAGATTCGTCATGAGCCATACTTCAAGTGGCCTAACAAAATGGTAGGGGACCCTATGAAACGTAATCAGAACCTCCATTGTAGCTATCATCAGGAGAAGGGTCACACCATAGAAAATTTTAGGACCCTATGAAATTATTTGGATCGGTTGGTTAAAAAAGGAAAACTAAGACAGTTTATGAATCGGCCTAATGGGCAGGGGAATCATGCTGGTTCCGTGAATCGGGGTAGCAATACTTTAAGACCTCCTTTGAGCACAATAAATATTATTTTCGCTGCTCTAGGTCGGACTGGTTCTTGACCTACCAAGGTGATGTTAGTATCACGACTTCCTGCCGAGGACGTTAGCTCCGAGCAGAAGAGGATCAAAGTGAACCTTCCACCCATCTTAGGTTTTTCTGAAGAAGATAAAGTTGGAACTATCCAGCTACACGACGACGCGTTGGTCATCATGTTGAGGATAAGGGGCTATGATGTGAAAAGTGTAATAGTTGATCAAGGGAGTGGGACTGACATTATGTACCCTGACTTATTTAAATGGCTCAAATTGAAGCTTGAAGATCTAATCGTTTACGATTCACCATTGATAAGTTTTGAGGGGAAAGCTGTCATTCTGAAAGGGCAAATTTGGTTACCTGTGCAGTCAGGTCTAGTAGTTGTAGTTGTAGATGTAGATTTCATTGTAGTAGATGCCTATTCACCTTACACGGTTATCGTGGCAAGGCCTTGGTTGCATGCCCTAAGTGTCATTTCTTCAACTCTGCATGTTAAGGTGAAATTTTCGTTTGGGGAATTGATCGAAAAAATCGTCGGAAGCTAGTCTATGATGAGACAGTGTATAACGGCAGCAATCATGCATTAGGACGGGCAGGAATCGTCGGCCTCGGCTGGGGGAGGTTTGTAGTAATCACCGTCATCGGCCACGCTAAAGGTGGCTGAGGTCGAGGAACCTGTGTGTGAGGAACTAGAGAAGATACTTATCGATAATAATGTAGAGAAGTTTTTTCAGGTGGGGGTTCAGCTGCTGTTCCAAGAGAAAGAGGGGTTGATCAAATTTTTAAAACAAAACGTTGATGTGTTCCCATGGAATGCTTACGAAGCTCCAGGGGTTGACTTAAATTTCATTTGCCATCACTTGAATGTTAATCCAACAGCAATACTGAAGAGGTAACCACCTCGGGGCTCGTCTAAGGAGCATGCTGATGTTGTTAAGGAAGAGGTACTGAAGCTCAAGAAGGCAGGTGCTATGAAGAAGGTGTTTTATTCAGAATGGTTGGCGCATATAGTGGTAGTGAAGAAGAAGAATGAGAAATGGAGAGTATGTGTGGACTTCACAGATTTGAATAATAATTGTCCTAAAGACTCATTCCTAATGCCTCGCATAGATCAACTGGTGGATGCTACTGTTAGGCACCCTCGGATGAGTTTCCTAGATACTTTTCAAGGTTATCACCAAATACCCTTGGCTTTGGAGGATCAGGAGAAAACAGCCTTTATCACGCCCACAGGGAACTATCATTACAAAGTGATGCCTATTGGTCTAAAGAATGCAGGGGCTACCTATCAAAGAATGATGACGAGGATGTTTGAGCCCCAATTGGTAAAAATAATTGAAGTGTATGTGGATGACATGGTAGTAAAGAGCAAAACAGTGTCTGCGCATATATCAGACTTAGATGATACTTTTCAAACGTTGAGAAAGTACAAGTTACGTCTTATTGCTTCCAAATGCTCATTTGGAGTAGGGTCTGGTAAGTTTTTGGGTTATATGGTAACACATAGAGGAATCGAAGTCAATCCTGCTCAAGTCAAGGCAATCGCTAGCTTACAGCCACCTTGGAATCCAAAAGAGGTGCAGAGGTTGACAGGAATGACTGCTGCCCTCAATAGATTTATCTTGTGGTCTGTAGACCGATGTAGACATTTTTTTTCAGTTATTGAATAAATGGAAAGGCTTTGAATGGACGGAGGAATGTGCCATCGCTTTTCAGCAGCTTAAGGAATATCTTTCACGCCCGCCCATCATGTCTCGGCCCGAAGTTGATAAAGTTCTATTTGCGTACATTGCTGTAGCTAGCCATGCTATTAATTTAGTGCTGATACAGGTTGATGGAAACATACAGAAACCAATTTATTATGTGAGTAAGTCCTTACATGAGGCCGAGGTGCGCTATTCACCATTAGAGAAGGCAATCCTGGCCGTGGTGCATGCTACGCGTAAGCTCTCCCATTACTTCCAATCTCATACCGTGATGGTCCTAACTCAACTTCCTCTTAAAGCTGTACTTCAGAGCGCTGATTATATGAGTAGGATTGCTAAATGGGGTACTATTTTGGGGGCTTTTGACGTCAAGTATATGCCTCGCACCTTAGTAAAGGGCCAAGTATTAGCTGATTTGGTCACAGAATTCGCTGAGCCCTCAGTAAAAGATAATGCTAAGAGCTTGGGCATGGATGAAAAATTAGTTGGCATGATCACGGGCAAGGGGCCTTCGGTATGGAAAGTTTATGTCAATGGGGTTGCAAATCAAAGGGGATTTGGTGTAGGGTTAGTACTGATAACCCTAGAAGGGCTTACGTTGGAAAAATCCCTAAGGTTAGGATTCTCGGCTACCAACAACGAAGCCGAATATGAAGCTTTGGTGGAAGGAATGTCTATGGTTCAAAAAATGGGTGGAAAGGACGTGCAAATGTTCTCGGACTTGCAATTAGTTGTAGTTCAAGTAGAAGGGAAGGTAGAAACTAGAGATCCAAGAATGCAAGAATACGTAACTCAAGTAAGGTATTTACAATCTAAATTCGAATCCTTTACCTTGTTACATGTTCCTAGGAATAGCAATACACATGCGGATTCTTTGGCCACCCTAGCCACATCCTCAGCGCAAGATTTGCCTCGTGTCATTCTCGTTGAAGACCTGTGCAAGCCTACTAAAATCAATGGAAATATCATCCGCATTCATCAAATCAGAGTAGGACCCAGCTGGATGGATCCTATAGTATCTTTTCTTAAAGATGATATCTTACCAAAGGAAAGAGCTGATGCGGATAAGGTGCATAGGAAAGCACCTTTGGTTATCCAAAGACCAAAGACTATACAAACATTCTTTTTCAGGGCCATACTTATTGTGTATACATCTTGATGCAACAAAGTTACTTTTGGAAGAATTGCATGAGAGAATTTGTGAAAGTCATACGAGTGGAAGATCTTTAACTCACAAAATTCTTACGCAAGGATATTGGTGATCTAATATGCAACGAGAAGCTCAGGACTATGTGAAAAAGTGTGACCAATGTCAGAGATTTGCACCCAGCATTCATCAGTCTGGAGGTGTACTTAATCCTATGACAAGTTCTTGGCCTCTTGCACAATGGGGCTTAGATATTATATGACCCTTCCCAAAGGCATTCAGGAATAGGAGGTGGTTGAACCTGGGCACAGATTATTTCACTAAGTGGGTGGAAGCTGAACTCCTATCTAATATTAGAGATGTCGATGCGAAGAAGTCTGTTTGGAAGAATATTGTCACTCGGTTTGGAGTTCCTCCTACTCTTATCTCAAACAACGGTTTGCAATTTGACAGTAAAGCTTTTAGACGGTATTGTTGTGACCTTGGCATAACTAATAGGTACTCCAATCTAGCTTATCGTCAGGGAAATGGGCAAGCTGAGACAGTCAACAAATTTATAGTTAATGGACTCAAGAAAAGGCTGGACGATACCAAAGACAGATGGGTGGAGGAATTGCCGCGCGTTTTGTGAACATATCCAAACACGCCACGAAGATCCACAGGGGAGACACCCTTCTCAGTGACTTATGGTGCCGAGGCTATGATCCCTTTAGAAACTGGGTTCCCGACGATGAGGACGAGTTCCTTCACTTCGGGCAATAATGACAGATTACTAAAAAGTTGGTTGAAGAGCGAAGGGAAAATGCAATGATCTAGTTAGCTTGTTATCAGCAAAAACTGAAATAGGAATACGATTCCCATGTGAAGTTGAGGCCATTTGCTCTGGGAGATTTGGTATTAAGGAAAGTCTTGGGCACTACCAAGAACCCAGCATGGGAAAAGTTGGGACCTAACTGGGAAGAACCTTATCGCATTACTTCAGTAGCTGGTATAGAGGCTTACTATCTTGTAGATCTAGATGAAAAAGTCGTAAAATATCCTTGGAATGTAAGTAATTTGCGTAGATACTATTATTAATGAAAGGTATTTCTGCCACTTTTGTTCTGCTGTTATGATACACAAAGATGTTGTATTTATATTTGTAAGTATCAAACATAAACTTAGTTATGTAGGTTCCTCGAACAACATGCCTTGTGAAAATTGATATCTATATTAACTGTTAAATAGAACCAAAGTTACGTATGGTCCTCGGATCATCTACTTTGGGGAAATTAACATCTCAGCATTAACTGTTAAACAAAACCAAAGTTACGTCTGGTCCTCGGATCATCGACTTTGGGGAAATTAGTATCTCAACATTAACTATTAAACAGAACTAATGTTATATCTGATCCTCGGATCATCTACTTTGGGGAAATTAAAATCTCAACATTAAATGTTAAACAGAATCAAAGTTACATCTGGTCTTTAGATCATCTACTTTGGAAAAACTAACATCTCAACATTAACTGTTAAACAGAACCAAAGTTATGTCTGGTCCTCGGATCATTTACTTTGAGGAAATTAACATCTTAACATTAAATGTTAAACAGAACCAAAGTTACGTCTGGTCCTCGAATCATCAATTTTGGGGAAATTAACATCTCAACACAAAGTGTTAAACAGAACCAAAGTTACATCTGATCTTCGGATCATCTACTTTGGGGAAATTAGCATTTTAATCTAGTTCTATTAAATGTCAAATAGACACTTGGCTGTAAGGGGTTTCTCAGACTATATGCTTTATAGAGCTTAATTTTTTATTAGTTATTGGGTATAAAATCTAAGTTGCTCTTGATTCACATATAATTCAGTCCTGAGAACCTAACATTCCCTATCCTAATATGTTTTATGCATTGGTATGTTGTTAACTTTTGAATGCATCTTGACCGAGTTGGTTTATATACTATTTACTTTTTTACATAAGAGTGTTATTCATTGTAAGAAATAAATGGAAATTCACGAGCATCACTTAAAGCATTTACAAGTATAGTGGTCTTATACATTCTATTGTCCTTGCCTGTTTATCTATTTGTAACTATCAATGAGTATAAGGAATATAAATTGTTATTCTATCATGCTGCACAAATGATAAGTAGAACGATATATTGATAGTAAGTACAACTCAAAACTGCGATACAAAGAACTGGATCTTTTCATTAATTGAAAATCTTTGCAAATACATCCACAAGCAAATTGTTGGATTACATCAAAGGGAAAAAAAAAAGAAAAAAAAAAGGGGCGATCAATGCTTTGTCTTTGATTGGTCTTTGGGATCGGCAGGAGCAGCAACTGGAGTCGAGGACCACTCACCTAGCTCTTTGCCTTTTGGACCTTCCTTGGAACCTATAGGCAAGGTTGTTAAGACAATCTCCAGCATTTCACTAGCCTTTTTGATCTTGGGGTAACTCCTTGGGTTCATCAGGAAGTTGCATATCTCCATGCGCTACCCCTTCGATTAACCTGGCCTGTGTAGAGAGCAGATGTTCAAGAGATACAGGATCCATAGCAGCTTCACCTGGCTGTACCCTTGCTTCAAAGGGACCAACATCATCTTTGGCCTTGGTAGAAGTGGTGACTTGGATGGCCTGGGGAATGTAGTCATTTTCTGCCTTCCAAAGAGGGGAGGAAGCATCAACCCCAGCTTGGGATAATGCTTCCTTCCACACCTCGAAGCAGTAGTCCCTACATACCTCCGGCACTTGGGCTTTAAAGATCTCGGTGGTTTTAGCCACTCCTACCTCGTAGTCGCTTTGTTCAGCATGGTCAACAGCCTTCTTAGACTCTTGTGCCTTGGCGATAGCCTCTTCTTTGGCCTTGACAGCTTCCTACTTAGCCTCCTCGGATTTCCTCAAGTCTTGCCTAAGGCCTTCAATCAACTTCTTTGCTGTAGCAAAATTCTCATCGGCCTGCCTAAGCTGCAGTCTTTGGTCCTCGACTTGCTTTTCGGTAGTCTTCAACTGAGCCTCTAAGCTAGCCTTTTCACTTTCTGCCTTGCTCAAGTTAACCGAGACCTCGTGCAGCTTCTTCTCCTTTAATTCTAGGATCCTCTGGGTATTATTGAGCCTCAGTTCTTTTGCCCTGTAGGATTTGTATGTATTGGCAGCAATTTCCTCTGCCCTGTGAGCAAATTGAACGGTCTGTAGGTAGAGTACAACAAAATAATGATGCGTAATCCAAATTTTTGTTAAAAGAGAGAGAAATGGATGATAAAAAAAGAGAGAGGAAAAAACCAGCATTTAACCGATGTTCTTACCATAGTGAGTTCCTTCTTCAATGTCATAAAGACATTTTGATCTCTCATCCTCCTGAGCTCACCCATGTCCTCAGGCAACAGTATTGCTTGCTCCAATGCATCTGTTATGCACGCAGCCGTACCCTCGTCAGAGTTCTTGACAGACGCATCAATGGTGACTGCGTGGTCGTCCATAGTCAATTAAGGAGCCCAGATTGGGGCATGTACAACTGCATGAGACTTGGTCTGTTTGTCCGACCTTGTCTGTGTTGTGTGAGCTTGCTTCCCTCCTTTCTCAAGTTCTATGTCCTTGACAAGGGGGTCTTTTCCTCCCTCAATCACGTCTTTCCCCTTCTGATGATCCATTTTTCTTTTATGATCGGTTGGGTCAACGCGTTGAGACTGGGTTTGCGAAGGAAGAGAAAGCTTGAGCGGAGGGACTTTCTCGATGCCTTTGTCTTTAGCTTTTTCTTGAGGCACCTTAGAAGGCTCCTGGGCTCCTACCTGAGCCTCCAGTACATCTTTAAGGCTTTGTCTCGGCTTACGTTGAATACCCATGACTTCAAGTTGTTGGGTGATGTCTTGTAGGGTTAATGAGGACATGCTGAGGACAGAGACTTGATCTTCAGGGGAGGGGAGTCGATTAAATACTTCAAACTCACCTTTAGAGTCTGAGACTTCAATAACCTCTTCTTCTTCCTTTATAATTAGCTGAGAAGAAGATCCTTTGCCCAATGTGGGTTGTGTTGAAGGTGTAGTGAGGGGAATGCCTTCGGGTACAAGTCGTACTAGTTCGGTGATGAAAGTGCCTTGTGGAATGGGAGCACCCTTAAGAAGAAGGAAGTCGTCAATTGCAATGCTAATCCGAGGTAGCCGAGGGTTTTTTGCCTTGATTACACACTTCGGCGCCTGAAAAGCTAGTGAAATCAGATTGTATCTGAGGATTAGGTGTGCTATCTGGAGTTGATTGTTTGAATGAACAAACACCTCGGCTTTCAAAATCCTGTCTAGGCGTGCGAAGTCGATGAGGTGAGCATGACGAGCAGTTGCGTGGGGGTCTACAAATTTACGTGAAAGAGGAACAAGGCAAAATAAGAGAAATAAAAAAATAAATATAAATAAAAAAAGAAAAAGAAAAAGAAAAATATAATATGGCATGGTATCATTCTAGATAAGTTTCCGAGATTCACCTAGTTTCCCCTCCCTCATCGAACAATGGAGACCGTCATTCCAATCCCCGATATTATTAAAAAAAAAATCTTTGTTTAGGCCCTTGTTGGAGTGAGGGAGACATTGGATAAGTCTAACCTCTGCCCACCTAGACTTCAAGTAATACCCTTGTCTCGTCAGGTGGTGGAGGTTGTAAACCCAATTTACGTCATGGTGGGTGAGTCCTAATCCCATTTTTTCATTTAGGGCATCTACAGAACCTAAAATCCTAAACATATTTGGGGCGCATTGTGTAGGGGACAATCTAACCGCTCTTAGATAGTCTCTAGTTACCGGTCTCATGGGGATTTTCATCCCTCCCTCTATGAAAGCTATCATGGGGATGACTACCTCACCGGTTTCCCTCTTTGAGTGCCACTCTCCTTCCTCACAGTATCTGACAGACACGTCCGGTGGGATTCCGTATTTCATTTTGAATTGCTCTATTTTCTCAGCACTATCCACTAAAGATGCAAACCTACCCATTTTCTAAGAGTAGAGGGTGGATGTGGTGGAGAGATTAAGAAGGTATAGATAGCCGAGGATAAAGAAACGCAGAATAACAAAAAAAGAAAAAGTAACAATAATGGAAAAGGAAGGCTGGGAAAACTTACTTTAGAAGGGTAAAGTCACCTCGGCCTAGATCTTGATAAGTATAAAGATGCGTGTAGAGTGCAAGGATGGGTAAATTTGTTGTACAAGCTCTGGAGTAGGCAGAGAGTTTTAAATTGGTAATATTTATATCAAGGGGAGTTATAAAGCGGAAAGTTTCCCGCCTATGTCCTTACGCAATACTCAGCCGTTGGATGGGCATCGCGTGGTTGAGTGTGGGGGACAAGAAACCGTCAACATTTAATTAGAATATGTTCTGCATACCGAAGCGACAGAAACATGTAAATGGAACTTCAGGAGACGTCATTCTTGTCGTAATAATGTCTAGTAACTGTAGATCATTCAAAATGTGTGTCTAAATTCTCATTTCTCCCAGGGAAGTAGAAATGAGGATCTCAAGGGGCTATTGTAGGGCCAATGGGCCCAGGATATATGTTGGGCCAGCCCAAGAATGCTTGTAAGGTTAAAAACCCAACCCAACAATATAATTGGTCTGAGGACTTAGGAAGACTCTTCCATGAAACAACATAAAAGGAGGAAGATGTCATGTCTAGCCAAAACATTATAAGACATGACGTCTAAGGATGGGAATGTTCTCGGTTACTAGTGGCCGAGGAGGAGAAGGGTACTCTGGCAATTCAATTATATCATTACTAAAGATCTTGAGCGCGAAGGCAAAGGAAGTGAAGGTAAAAGATAAGGAGAAGGGACATGAAATATCTAGGGTAAAGTTACTACCACCGCATTGAAGGCTCTGCAACTACTTCTCTGGGTGCATTAATGAGGAAATGACATCTAAGTATTAGAATTCAGCTTTATAACTACCGACAAGGACTTTGGCAAAAAGGCGATGGGACAAGTATCTAGATGAAACCTCTGATCCACACGTAAAAGAAAGAGGAGAAGGAGGAGGAGGGTAATATCAAAAGCGAATGATAAAGAGAAAGGGGAGAAGAGGAAAAACAACAGGCAATTGTATGAATCACCCAAAGATTGTCCTCGACACTTATATACAAAAGGGCTTTCAGATACGTAAACATGTTATACATGCGTCCTGCGATCTGGTTTAGGATGCTAGTTACCCAACGTCCATAGACCTAGATTTAAAGTTCACTCTCTATGAATTTATTGTTTTGTGCTCTTTGAGCCGGTTCCCTTTGTATTATTGGGTTTAGTGTAACTTGTGTCCGTACAACTAGTAAAAAAATAATGTTCATTTTATTAAAAAAAAGTATCAATTGCGAATTGATACAAAAAGAAAAGAATTGGTCACATTTATAGATTTTTATAAATAAATAAAAAAGTTAATTGATGTCTTAACTTCTAAAAATAAATGTTCTTAAAAAAAAAATCCTAAGAATAAGCAAATATATATATATATATATATATATATATTTTAGAAAATTGTTTTCGAAAAAAAAAATTATAAATATCAAATCCTGGTATTGATAAATGATTTGACCATTTACAAAAAGTTGCGTGCCAACTTGGCATTGTTGATCTTGTCAGTTGTCACTAGCTATCAACCGTCAAATTTGGCTTTTTTCGTAAAAATGAAGAGGGTACGGCTCAACTAACAGATTGAAAGCTTCTATTGTTACTTGCATCTTTCTCTTTTGTTTTTCATTTTTTTTTTTCCAAGATGATTTGGATCATTTTTTTTTGTTTTGTTTAATATTGATTTTTTTAACCTTTTGTTTTCTACGAGTTCAGCTTTAAAACGGCCGCGATTATAGTGGTGGAACTAATTTCTAAAGCACTTGTATACGTACTGAATAGGTTTGGGTTCTCCTTCGTTTTTCAATTTTTCAAATTTGATTTTTATTGGCCTTTTAGTTTTTATCACCTATTAAATAGATTTGGGTTCTCATATAAATATGTTCTTCATGTATGTACTCATATGTGCTTGTATAGCTCATTGGAGTTAGAGAATTAGCAATGGAAAACTGTATCCTAATCGATTTTATGATTTTATCATCTCAAAAAAATACTTTATCAATTATACCATATTATATTATTTTACAACACACCAAACATTTTAATTTTTATTTTCCTATTCTACTCATTAAAATAATATATATTACCCACTAAACTAATATAATATATTTGAATACAACTCTCCCTCTCTCTTCTCCCTCATCTCTCCTTCCACTCTATCAATTAAAATATATTATAATTTTTACAAATTGTGCTACAATGTCATCCTATATTTAGGTTGACACTATAGCACAATTGCAAGAATTTTTGCAATTCTGACATTTTACAAGTCCGGTTATCAACACTTTTTTGTGACTTGATTGTACTTTTTTCCTACATTTCCCATTTGCAATTGCCAATGGGAATGCTCTAAAGGCTAGCTTCTGGATATGCATAATTTGGGATTATTTAGATGGGTTAGATAAAGCATATTATTATGTCTATTATATTTATTAATTTGTAATTGTTAAAATTATCGGTTGAAGTTGGAAGGAAAGTTTATTGTTAACTATCTGTTTTTGGGCTGTCCATTTTCATTTGGGATTTGTTTTACGTGAGTTGAATATCTAAATTATTGCTCAATTCATGGGTATGTTTTAGTTATAGAGTTTTCTTTTTCTTTTTTGGTTTGATGTAGTTGTTGAAGATTAATTTGTTACTACTTCAAAATTCTTCTAAGGATCTGGGCGTGAAATTCAATTAACATAAGAATCATTTGTTTTTGAAGGTTTAGTTATATGTGTCCTTAGATTAAAACGGTTTTTAATATGGGTTTTTAACTTTTTATTTAACATGTTATTGGTCAATTTTGTATTCAAAGGCAAAATTGAACATAACTTACTAAACACAAAATTGAACTTACTAAATAAAATCCCATATAAAAATCTGTTTTGACCCAAAGACACAACTGGACTTTTAAAATCACATGGCTTTTAAGCATGGCCCTCACAAAATATATCCTGAAAATGCGAATTTGTAAATTAGTAACATTTTAATGCCCCATGGCTGCATCAAATTGGAAGAAAAAGTAATATTAAAGCTGAAGGATTTCTCGTTTGTTTATCTGCCAGTGATGGAGGAATCTCTTTCATTGAAAAATTTCAAAAGCTTCTTGGTGACCTCAACTTGATTCCAGCAGCCTTAATTGGTTCATACTTTCAAGTCTTTGGCGTCTCGCCACTTCATACACATTCTAATATCATCCTGCCTTTCATAGTGGCTACAATCATCTTATACAGTGCATATATGAAGATACAACTACAACCTCAAGACACTAATCCCATATTGAGGTTTATTTGTCTAGTTTCTGGAATTATTTTTATTGAGTTGCTTTTCACAATAATCTTGTCTCCCTTTCTGCTAATCAAGGTTCATTTATACCTAAGCCTAATCCTAGGGGGGTACTACGTCATTTGTACCAACAAATTTATCACGGTGTTTATTACACAGCTAATTTAGTACTCATTACTCAATGCAGTATGTAGCTTGTTTTCAAAGATTTGTCAATTATTTTATTAGATATATAGTTTGTCCAACAGAAATTCTAGTAAGCAGCTTCTCAAGCATTTTCTTCAAGGGATTAGGAAGACAATGGTACCTATTCAGATGGAAGAGTCACTTGTTATTGTAACTAGCTTGTAAATAATAATAAAATTGAAAAAATTTGTCAGTATTGTGCTTATTATATTTGTTTTTAATAATAATAATAATAATAATAATAATAATAATAATAATATTGTTGTTGTTAATATTTGTATATTGAGTATGATATTATGAAAGTCTATGGTTAACAATAGCCATTGAAAAAAAAATTAGATAATGAAATTGTTTGTTTATTGATTAGGAATTAAAAAAAAATTGAAATTAACATTTAGAATAATAAATGTAAATCAGCTTGTTTTTTATATTAAATAAAAGACTTTTATTGCACACGAAAGAAATATACAATAGAATTAGTCATGCCAAGACTATTCTTTCTAAGGGACCAATCCCTTTACCAAAATAACTTGGAAAAGAGTTTGACAAAGATCATCTTGCTAAGACGTGCAGCTTTGTTAGCATTCCTATCCACCCAATTAAACTCTAGCTGGTCAAATCTTGCATAGAACAATCTAACTTCAACAACAAAATTAACAGCTCTCGAGTGCACTAATTTGGATCTAATGGTCACTGTCTCAGCACAATTTTTGTGGTGCAGTGTGGTTTAGAATTTAGCCAAAATCATAACCGCACTGCACCTTATTTTTGCGGTTACATATGTGGTGAGATATATAAGATGCAGTTTGAACTGTTTGAAGTCAGTATAATTTTCAAAATTTGGGCTTTTTCTACCCAGCCCAAAACTAATTTTTCCCTTTATTTTGGGCCAAGTTTTAAACTATTGAGCTAGTTTTTCTTTATTTTGGGCTGGATTTTCTAGTTAACACTCGTAAGGGTTATCAAACTATATATATATATATATATGTGTGTGTGTATATATATTGAAAACTAGGGTTATTAAACTATTAATAATATATTTAATACTAAAATCGCAAACTGCAGTGATGGAGCCAGCAACAACAACAGGCCTAATGGTGTTTCCTTGTCTTGAGAAGTTGACCATTGTCGATTGTAGCCATGCGGTGTGGTACATTGTTACTTGTGGTACGGAGTGGTGTAATTATGCTATTTTGCGGACAGTTTCAGTGCAATTTGTATGGTTTGGTGAACACCCCTAGCCAAAACTATTGTGGAACAATGACCAATCCACTCTTGGCCGAGTAGTATTAAATCTTGAATGTAGTAATGAAGAGTTGTATAGCACATTTCACATATAATAGTTTTGTTTTAATTTTTTATTGTTGATAAAAGATATTTGTTTGGTTAATTTGATGTTATTTAATAATAATATATAATATAACTGTATTTTTTATATTAACCAATCCACTCTTGGCCGAATAATATTAAATCTTGAATGTAGTAATGAAGAGTTGTATAGCACATTTCACATATAATATTTTTGTTTTAATTTTTTATTGTTGATAAAAGATATTTGTCTGGTTAATTTGATGTTATTTAATAATAATATATGATATAACTGTATTTTTTATATTAACCAATCCACTCTTGGCCGAATAGTATTAAATCTTGAATGTAGTAATGAAGAGTTGTATAGCACATTTCACATATAATATTTTTGTTTTAATTTTTTATTGTTGATAAAAAATATTTGTTTGGTTAATTTGATGTTATTTAATAATAATATATAATATAAGTGTATTTTTTATATTATGTTTATCTATTTATATTTGGTATAGTGATTAAATATTTACACTTCTTTGTTCACTTTATTTTTATTTGGTAATTTAATTTTTTATAAAATTCAATATTTGAATTTTAAAATTTTAGTAATTTATGAAGAAATCATCCGTTATAAACATATATTTTAAGAGAACAAATATTCAAAATTGGGAAACTATTAGTCAATTTTTTGTCCCAAGTGATGGAACTCTAGATGTTTAACGCCTTAAAAAGGCTCAAAGATATAAAAATAAGAAAATAAAAATTGACTCTTTATAACGTGATCCTAAATCATAGATAGTTATATGAGATATCATATTAATCAATGCAACAAAATTTGTTAAGTGTATTACAAAATTGGACAGTTATCTTAAATTTGTTGATCCTAGCTTGGTCCCCTTGAAAAATTTACTGGCTTCACTACTAATGAAAGGTAACTACCCTAAATTAAGTTAATTTCCCTACAATTCATACTCGTACCATTAGGAACCACCGAATTCCTAACACCTGAAGGACCAAATGGAAAAGTAATTTTAGAGTCCCACATTGCCAAAGAAAGCACATGAAGATATATTTATAAGGAGCATGAAGATATATTTATAAAGAGCAAAAAAAGAGGAAAAATATAAAATAAATTATGAAAGTCCTACCAGGGAGATTCCCAAGGGTAGTAACTGAAATTACTATTATTCTCCTAGCTTATCTCCTAGCTAGAGCTTTATTATGAAGATCCTATTATGAAAGTCCTATTCCTCCCAACGAATATAAATGGGAATAAATTATGAAATATTACTAGTCCTCCCAAAGCTTTACTATGAAATTCCTAGTGTAAAATCCCAACCTAATATATTTAATTTAATTTATGAGTTTATATGTTTGTTATCATCTTAATTACTTTAAGTGCATAAAAACTTTGATATTGTGATATTATAGAAGATATATGCTCTTTTAATGTTGTAGAAAGAGGTTTTATATAGGTAAGGATATATATGTAGAGTTGTATTATTCTTAGGACTTTCTAGAAATATAAGTTTTTAAGGGGTAGAGAGTAAATTTTTTTTTTTTAAAAAAGTGGAAAGGTGAGTCATCAACTCACTATTCTTCTTTGCAATACACGTGCCCCACCTCAAAAGTCCACTTCCCTTATCTTATCTTCTTGGCTGTATCGGAAAGTCCAGCCCCTTGTCTTCTTTCTCTATTCCTTTTTCTTTGTTCTTTGTTTTCTTCTCTCTTTGCTCTCACACGGCAACACCTCTCTCTCCCCCTCTCACCAAAACAATATATACCTCTCCCTAAGAAGAAATTAAGAGCCTAACACTAAAGTTTCAGCTTCAAAGTTTGTGGGTAAGTAATCAAAACCTCATTTGATTTTGGGTATTTTGATAGTATAATTGTTTTCCTTCTTTATTCTCTAATCTGATTTTAGAAGTTAAACTTGTGATTCTGTTTAAGTAAGTTGAAAGATAGATGGTGTTATGGTCTATTGGATGCTTAATGATGTATTTTAATGTTTATAGTATTGGTATAAAAATACACAAATGAAATAAAAGACCAATTGCATTTAGTTGATGATTTTGTAAGAACATGCACTGAAGCTGTCACTGTGACAGATTTGATGTTTACCGCAAGAAAATTCTGTATTAAATCATTTGCTGTGAATTAGGATGCTAGGAGAAGTTTTTATGAATCCTAAGACACATATAGTTGTAATGGAAGTGGTCTTACTGCATTTGGATTAATACAAAAATAATGGTTTAATTTCTAAATTGCATGAATTTTTGTCATGACATATTTGAGCATATTGTCTTGTACGATTTTTAATAAATCATGGTTTTATGCTTTGACTCTGAAATTGATACGGTATGTACTAGACATCCAAGGGAGTAGCTCTGTAAAATTACATGACCGTTGGATGAGTTTAGATAGCCCATTTGTATTTTATAAATGAGGCATTTTCTGCTGAAATGAGCAGTAAATAGTGAAGGATAACTCTGACTTTGTGGATTTAATTTTGAAGTTAGGATGAATGTTTTGAGCTGTAATTTAATGTGCATATCTTTTGGTATGTTTAGATCATAGATGAATTTTTATGCCTTGGTGTTTTGGTATGTAATGTGTTTGATGAGTGTACCTTGTTTTTTTGGGGAAAAGTTTATGTGATGGGAATTAAGATTTTACCAAGTTTGAGAGTTAGGTTGTGTTTGAGGTATAAGTTTATATATTTAGGAAAAGTTTGTCAGTAATAATTTTTGGTCTTTCATTTAGGTGACGAGAACGAGAACATGGACACTTGAGCTCCTCTTGTACAAATCTCTTGTGTCTTCTGTTTTTAGGTAAGAGATATTTGATATGTGCGTTTGATAAGTCATGAGGTTATTTTAAAGTATATTATGCATTAAAAAGGTTTTTGATTAAAAATATGACATATAATCATGTTTCAGACAAAGATATGTTCGTGAGCTTTCGAAAACTTATGTATATGATTTAAACATATTGATGCTATTGTTAATTCCATGAACATGATGTTTAAAGAAAAGAATGAAAATGCTATTATTATGAAGTGTCATGCAAACTATGAATTTTAGTATTATTAAGGATGGAGGTACGTCCGCACTCAATCAAAGCATTATTGAGAATGGCAGTGCATCCACGCTCAATCAAAGTATTATTGAGGATGGCGGTTCGTTCGTGCTCGATCAAAGTATAAGTTTATGTTAAAGGTTATAATATTATTCTGATAAGAAAAGGGAGGACAATTATTTTCCTACGAAGAGCATATAAGTTATCATTATGAATACTATAAAATTCTATACATTAAAATATGTTCTCCTACCTGAATGTCCATAAAATATTTGATTTACATGTATTCCTATTAAAGGCCTATGAAGCTTAAAACCTTACTGGACTTTGCAGCTCACCCTGTTATATTTCAGTGCACAGGTTCTTCCGAGAAGCAGCGAGAGTATTAGAGGTAGTAAGGATTATATGATTCTCGTTTGTTAGATTGTATAGTCTTTTTGTTGTATAGTAGTTTAGCTCTTTCGTTGTATAGTAGTTTAGCTCTTTTGTTGTATAGGAAGAATCAAGATGTACTTGATCTTTTGAGCATAGATGTAATTCAGAACCTTAGTTTGGTTTAAACCCCAGTTATATGTCTTTGGGGTTGGGTTTGTAAAGAAGAGTTTTTGCTAAATGTTTAGCTATGTAATATTTACATGAATACCTTAAGTTATAGCCAAGTGGTAATTTTGCGAAGTTCAAATGAAATGAATTTTCAAGGTTTTCATCATTTTGTATATTATGGCTTTTATGCAAGAAAATAAGCAAGTATACAGGAAATAATTCTTGATAAGCACCTTCAGTTTAGGTTGGTTCGTGTTAGTATTGAGGTATACTTAATATTAACATGCCGGTCATGCTCTAATTACCGTTATTTTCCAATCTTATCTACTAGCTAAAGCTTTATTATGAAGATCCTATTATGAAAGTCCTAGTCCTCTTGACCTCTTGACCTTTATTATGAAGATCCTATTATGAAAGTCCTACTCCTCCCAAGGAATATAAGGGTCCGTTTGTTTTGGCTTCAAACCATTTCAGGAAATCATTTTCTGTAAAACCGTGTGTTTGGTTGCGCATGAAAAATAAAATTTCCGAAAATGCATTTCATTTGACCGTAAAATTAAAGGGTTTGACCTAGAAATGATTTGAAGTGAAAATTTCACTTTAAACCATTTCCAGACTCAAACGCGCAAAGAGAGAGAGAGAGAGAGAGAGAGAGAGAGAGAGAGATCGCACCCCAGCACCAGCTCCACTAAGATCGCACCCTAGCACCAGCGCCGCCATCTAGATCGCGCAATCTAGTTCGCGCAGCCTTCACCGTCAATTGCGCGATTGAAGCCTCTGCCGCGCAATTGAGGCCTTCGCCTTCGATAATCACGATCTCGCCTCTCTCTCTTCCTTCTTCTCTCCCGGATTTGATGATTTTTTTTTTTTTTTTTTGGGTTTTGTTTCTTTTATGTAACTCTGTTGAGAAATGATGATATATATTTGTTTGGTTATTGAGAAAATGTGAGCAACAAGTAGAAAATGTATTTTCTATGGTATTTTCAAGAACACAACCAAACAATAAAAAATATTTTTCAAAGTATTTTTTAAAATACTACCAAACACCTAAAAATATTTTCCTTTCCGAAAAATATTTTCACCTAAAAATATTTTACACTCGGAAAACATTTTACATCAAACCAAACACAGCCTAAATGGGAATAAATTATGAAATATTATGAAAGTCCTAGTCCTCCCAGAGCTTTATTATGAAAGTCCTAGTCTGTAATTTCCTTTATTCTCCTAGCTTATCTCCTAGCTAGAGCTTTATTATGAAGATCCTAGAAGTCCTAGTTCTCTCGACCTTATCATGAAAGTCCTAGTTTGTAATTACTGTTATTCTCCCAACTTATCTCCTAGCTAGAGCTTTATTATGAAGATCCTATTATGAAAGTCCTATTCCTCCCAGGGAATATAAATGGGAATAAATTATGAAATATTATGAAAGTCCTAGTCCACCCAGAGCTTTATTATGAAAGTCCTAGTTTGTAATTACCTTTATTCTCCTAGCTTATCTCCTAGCTAGAGCTTTATTATGAAGATCCTATTATGAAAGTCCTAGTTCTCCCGACCTTATTCTGAAAGTCCTAGTCTGTAATTATCGTTATTCTCCCACCTTTCCTAGCTAGAGCTTTATTATGAAAGTCCTGGTCCTCCCAAGGAATATAAATAGGAATAAATTATGAAATATTATGAAAGTCCTAGTCTAGGAGATTCCCAAGGGCAGTAACTGTAATTATCGTTACTCTCCCAGCTTATCTCCCGTTATACTTCATGAATCATTACCGTTATAAATAATTTTAGTTTGGTCTACTAACTTCATCATATATGCATTTTTACAGATATTCCTGCCTCGCCTTTTGATTTTTTTTGTTTTTATTTTTATTATTAATAGAATGGGTGGGAGCACAGAGTTGGAGTTGCAGACCACCATTTCTGATTCTGAGGTTGATCAAGAAAGGTTAGTCGACTGACTTCATCTTCTTCTTCATCATATATGCATTTTTCCTTTGATGAGGACAGCAGATATTCCTTCCTCTCCTACTCATTTCATTGGCTATCTCTGTGCTAAGAAAACAACATACACTGCAGTTTTTTTTTTTTTTTTTTTTTTTTTTTTTTTTTTTTTTTTTTCAGTTGGTTACTGTTAGTTTCATTCTATATAGGTGTCAATGTTGGTTGGCACAATGACAAAACAATTGACCGTAGATGAAAGGTGCTATATATAATAACAATAAGTCTTTGTGCCACATAAAGTTAAGACATCCCTCTACCAACTACAACTTGCCATATTATTAGTTTCATTATATATTGGCGTCAGTATTGGCTAGCACAATGGCAAAACAATTGACCATAGATGAAAGGTGCTATATATAATACATATAATTCCTGTGCCACATAAAGTAGAGACATCCTTCCACCAACTACAATGGCAAGTTGTGATATATGTTGTACTACTTTATGGGGGCACTAGAAGTGCTCATATAATACTTGAGGGTGGCTAGCAAAATGACAGATATGCCACAAAGTGTTCATACCAAAAATGTTCAAATGGATAAAAGTTTTTATTTTATTCAACGGTTAAGATTCGAAGTTACTTTTCTCTAACTCTCAATCTCAGCCGTCCATCTTACCAAGCAAGCTCTATCATAGAAATAGCTTCGGATGGGAACAAAAAGCCATGTGAGCTTCGATGGCAGCAGCAATGTTAGTTTGTCGTGGCTGGTCTATGTTAAGAAACGTGGATTTCAAAGGTTGGGATCCAAACCTGTCAGGCCACAAACGCGTTGACCCCTTGTGATAACTTAGATTAATTAATTAGCCCAGTTATTAATTAATCAAATTAACATGCAATCATGTGGTAGCACAAACAAATCACCGAAACTAAGTAAAGCAGCGGAAAGTAAATAACACGGTGATTTGTTCACGAATGGGGAAAACCCTTACGGCAAAAACCCCACCGGGTGATTTAAGGTCACCACTCCCGAAACTCCACTATTATCATAACAAGCAGTTACAAGTAAGGGATCCCAAGTACCTTACCAACCTACAGTTGAACTCTTACCCCAACCCCCAATTGGACTTGTTCTGTAGTGACAGTTCCTCCTTTTAATGCACGACTCCCAAGTACGTGACTAACCAAATGCGCGGATCCCAGTACGCTACTTCAATTACCAACTATGGAGAGAGAGAGAGTTGGCTGCAAAGTTCTTCAAATCATCAAGGATGAACTAGGGCACGAACTTTGTCTGTCAGATCACAAATTGCATGAACAACAAGTTCTCAAAGAATGTGCAACTTGTTTTTCTGTGATCTCTTGCTTGACGGCCCTTAAAATAATTCTTTTATATGTCTAGGGTTAGGAGAAAAGAAGTCCCAAAGACACACTCACGGATTAGACTTGAAACAGGCCTGGAAATCTGTTTTCTTTAATTCTCGACAGATAGAGGTGTCGAGAGGTGTCGAGATAGCTGTCGAGGCTCGGGCAAAACAGCTTCTTTAAAGCTCGATAGATGTATCTGTCGAGGTATGTGTCGAGCTTTAAAATCTTGCACTTCCCAGCTTGTTTCTTGGACAGACTTTGATGGCTTTAACACTTAACCTTGAACCACTGTTTCTTGAAGTGTTAAACTCATCCTAAATCTACCCAATTACAAGTAAAGTGCGTTTTGTCTAAGGATAAGCCAATTACATAAAATAGTGACATACGTTCACAGACTTGAACCACATATGTCCTAACAATCTCCCCCTTTGGTAATCCGTGACAAAACCACAACATACAAATGAAGATATGAGAGAAGTCATAAATCACTCAACTCATATTCACTTGTTACATACAGTAAAATCTATCCTAACACAAACTCTTGAAAAACTTTGCAAGAAGAGAGTTCATGGCAAGAAGACTTTGACAACCTGTATTTCTGAAACACTTATAAACAAAACACATCAAGGCATCTTTGTGTGAAACAGAAATAATAGATTGCATACAAGTAAAGAAACATGTGTATAAAGATAGAGAAGAAACAACACATGAAAGGTAGGTGAAAGAAAAACATACATCATCATATATAAGAAGAGAATAACTACAATGTATGTCAATACAAGATCAATGTATCTCTAAAAGATAAGAAAAGAAAAAAATACATTTGATCACCTCACTACATCCCTCAATGCACACTCCCCCTAACAAAAATGTCCTATGTCCTATGCTAACACTCCCCCTAAGTATGACTACTCTCATACAAAACTACTCCCCTTTTTTGTCACGAGTGACAAAGGGTAGAGTGTCAAGTAGACATCGCATCCGAAGAGCTAGCATCTCCATCATCATCATCGTCGGAAGCATCATCATCATCGCCATCATCATCAGCCTCGGTCTCAGTCGACACATGAGGTGGCGGAGGAGAAGCCTCTGCAGCAAAGCCGCCCATGGTCGCCTGACGCCTGGCGATGCGACCAACACGAACGTTCACCTGATACAACTCCGTGGAGAGTGTATCGATGTGAGCATCCATGCGCTGTAGCTGCGCCATGATGTCTCCCAAGCTGACATCGCTCGAAGAAGTAGAAGCAGATGCTCGAGCGGATCTGGAGGTGGCCGGACGGGTGGAAGGAGTGGCATCGTCAGTCTGTCGCGATCGGAACTGTGCCTCGCTACGTTTTACGGTAGCGGCGTCTATGGCGGACATGACGCGGTAAGGATCGGACAAGGGGAAAGGGATGGAAAAATGACTCAGAATCCTCGTGATAGCGGAAGGGAAAATGAGCTTATCACGGGTGGCCGTATTTCTATAGACATCGATAATACAAAAGATGAAATGTGAAGGAAAGTCTATAGAAAGATCCTCTAAGAGGGACAACAAAAATCGAGCGCGAGGCTCGGTGATAGAGTTATAGTGAGAGAGAGGGTGTAAAACAAAAGTCATCACCATGTTAAGGAAACGAGGACCTTTAGCAAAAGGTCGACATGGTGTGTACATGTGATCTCCCCAAGAGGTAGGACGCTCACAGAACGCCGAGATCATCTTGTCTTTGGACACATTCCAGAGACGCTCACAGCTAGGGTAATCGGGATGATCCACCCTAGGGACATGGAGAACCTCAGAGACCAGCTCTGGGGTAACACAGAAGCGCGTACCTCGGACGCTAGAGTAGAAAGAAGGTACTGAAGAATCTATCCCGTGGATGTTGGAGTAAAACTCCTGAATCAACACGAGAGGACAAGTGACCGGGACGTCACACAGTGACTCCCATCCCCGAGTGTGAATGACATCGGGAAGGTCAGTGTCGGCAAAGTCTGCCAAGACGACGTGGCATTCCGAATGAACACCGCGTTTAGAAAAGTTCTCCGAGAAGTCCTTGTGGGCTTTCTCATCACGGAACCGGACCAAAAGAGGGGTAGGATCAGAAGAAGACTGTCCCTTAGAACGCAGAGGGTTCTGGGACGGAATTGACTTACGCTTAGGTGCCATAGACACAGCTAACGCAACCATAGAGAGGGGGAGAGAAAGAAAACACACAGAAAAGTCCCATTGGGTATTGGGGTAAGAGTTCAACTGTAGGTTGGTAAGGTACTTGGGATCCCTTACTTGTAACTGCTTGTTGTGATAATAGTGGAGTTTCGGGAGTGGTGACCTTAAATCACCCGGTGGGGTTTTTGTCGTAAGGGTTTTCCCCATTCGTGAACAAATCACCGTGTTATTTACTTTCCGCTGCTTTACTTAGTTTCGGTGATTTGTTTGTGCTACCACATGATTGCATGTTAATTTGATTAATTAATAACTGGGCTAATTAATTAATCTAAGTTATCACAATGGGTCAACGCGTTTATGGCCTAACAAGTGGTATCAGAGCAGGCACACTCTGATTAGGTTTTAATCTTTGATGTGTGATCCATTGACCCCTGTTGTCATGGAAACTCTTGATTGTTTTGATTTGCATGATCTTGTGTTGAATGATGATGACGATATTCATGATACCTATTGCAAGCTTTATAATTTTTGTATGAAATCTCTTGAATGTTCTACAAAATTAAAAGCTAAATTTAAAAAGGTCAAACTTGAAAGAGATGATTTGATTGCAAAATTGGATGAAGCCACTAATTTGAATAAGAATTTTAAAAATCAAATTTCATCTCAGGTGGACAAAATTAAGAGTTTGGAAGAGCAACTAGTTGAATTTAAAATTGAAGTTGAAAAATTAACTAGTGCCAAACTTGTTGTTGAGCCTAACTCAAAGGAAAAAGATGTTTATATTCCCCCCATTTAAAAGGAATAATGAAGAGTTGAAGGCTAATATTGCTAGGATAGACAAAGGTAAACAATCTGATGTTAACGCTGATGTTTCTAAACCTATGTCTAAAACTCCTCCTAGGTTGAATGATAAATCTGTTTTTGTCCCCACTTGTCATCATTGTCACATTGTTGGTCATATTAGGCCAGATTGTCCTAAGCTGAGGACTTTGTCAACCTCTAAGGTTAGACCTCCTTCTAGGAAGCCGAGTAGCTCTAAAACTGCTCATGTTTGTCACCATTGTGGTGTTTCTGGACACACTCGTTCTAATTGCTTTAAGTTATATCCTCATAAGCAATTGTCCAAACGGTCACAGGTTTCCTCTCAAAGACCTACACCTTTGTTTGGAGAGTTATTAAAAGTCTTGAGCTTTTTAACTCAATTTCAGGAGAATTTTAATTCTTCTATGTCCTTAAGTAGTCATACTAGGACACGTGCCTTTTCATCTTCACGACCAAAGACTCGTGCTGTATGGGTGAGAAAGGAGCCTAAGACTTAATTGTCTTTTCTGTTTGTCCTTTGCTTTAATTCTTTCTATCTAAAGTAGGACTCTCTTTGCTTGATTTCTTATCTTCTGTTGAAATCATGCTTTCATACATTTGCACCTTTCTATCATGCCTTCATGCATATACATCTTTCTTTTATACATTCATGTTGTTTGTCTATTTTTGTGTGGTTGTTTAGTTTTTATTTTGTTTTATTTTCAAAATAAAAAAAAAATTTGAAAAATTGAAAAATACAAAAACAGTGTGTGTTTGTGTACATTGGTTCATGTGAACTTTTGATATGGCCATTGAAACAGAGTTTTCTAAATTTTGTATCACCTGTAGCTTAGATGAGCATTTTTCTACACAACTAAGCAAGTGAGCTTTGTAGCTCTTTGTTTGTGATGAGTAAGGTTAAGTGATCTCTTCTTCTTAACACTCGTATCACTTTTTTTGACGGGTTGAACTAGAAAATCTTAAGAGAAAGGCATAAATAACCATCTCACCACTGTTACTCGCCAATCATAATATGACATCTGTATGCTTCGGCATAGCAAAAGTGCAATGTCAATGACATCTGTATGTTTTGGCATAGCAAAAGTGCAATGTCAAGGACACCTGTATGTTTCGGCATAGCAAAAGTGCAGTGTCAAAAGTTTAACATAATTGGGTATTTCTTTTCTCTCTCTTGTATGCCCATGCATGATATGCTTGTTAAAAGAAAATATGCAAAGAAATAAAAAGCAAAAAGATTAAAAATGCTTTAAAATATGGTTGCAAGCGTGTTTTCTAGGAGATGTGGGAGTTATAGGATGTACCTCGAAGGTGATAGTCCCCATCAAACAGTTATGATTGTGTGTGAGTTAAAGTGATTTTCTCATATCTCAAATCGTCATAACATTGAGACACTTATGCAATCTTGCGATGTTTTCACACACGACACGCAATACTCTTTGCTATTCTTGATACATGTGCAGGTACAATGTGATTTGACCATCACAAAGTTTACATGTGTTAATGTATGCTTACTAAACTGTCTTAACTTGTTTTTGAAATATAAAATTGGTTAAACTTGTTTAGTGTGTGTGTGTGTGTGTGTGTTTTGGATCAAAATACATGACATTTTTCTTGTTGAGAGATGTTTTTGAGAGGTTAATGTGTTGCTTGGATCTTTAGTTGAGTTGCATGCTTGATTGCATTCACATCTGTGTTTTTCTCTTCTTGAAAAACTGTTTTTAAGCCATCTCGACACATCCTCGACACCTCTCGATACCTGGCTTATCTGTCAAGATCTTCAGTTGCATGTTATCGCAATCTCGACACCTCTCGATAGCTAGGTGGATCGATCGAGAAAGTTTCTGTCTCCTCGATAGCTTCTCGATAGCTGTTCGATCCATCGAGGTCTGCTCGATAGCTCCTCGATACCTCTCGATCGATCGAGATTCTCTGCATGCATTGTTTTTCACATGTTTTGCATGTTTCTCTTATCTTGTCAGGCCACAAACGCATTGACCCCTTGTGATAACTTAGATTAATTAATTAGCCCAGTTATTAATTAATCAAATTAACATGCAATCATGTGGTAGCACAAACAAATCACCGAAACTAAGTAAAGCAGCGGAAAGTAAATAACACGGTGATTTGTTCACGAATGGGGAAAACCCTTACGGCAAAAACCCCACCGGGTGATTTAAGGTCACCACTTCCGAAACTCCACTATTATCACAACAAGCAGTTACAAGTAAGGGATCCCAAGTACCTTACCAACCTACAGTTGAACTCTTACCCCAATACCCAATTGGACTTGTTCTGTAGTGATAGTTCTTCCTTTTAATGCACGGCTCCCAAGTACGTGACTAACCAAATGCGCGGATCCCAGTACGCGACTTCAATTACCAACTATGGAGAGAGAGAGAGTTGGCTGCAAAGTTCTTCAAATCATCAAGGATGAACTAGGGCACGAACTTTGTCTGTCAGATCACAAATTGCATGAACAACAAATTCTCAAAGAATGTGCAACTTGTTTTTCTGTGATCTCTTGCTTGACGGCCCTTAAAATAATCCTTTTATATGTCTAGGGTTAGGAGAAAAGAAGTCCCAAAGACACACTCACGGATTAGACTTGAAACAGACCTGAAAATCTGTTTTCTTTAATTCTCGACAGATAGAGGTGTCGAGAGGTGTAGAGATAGCTGTCGAGGCTCGGGCAAAACAGCTTCTTTAAAGCTCGATAGATGTATCTGTCGAGGTATGTGTCGAGCTTTAAAATCTTGCACTTCCCAGCTTGTTTCTTGGACAGACTTTGACGGCTTTAACACTTAACCTTGAACCACTGTTTCTTGAAGTGTTAAACTCATCCTAAATCTATCCAATTACAAGTAAAGTGCGTTTTGTCTAAGGATAAGCCAATTACATAAAATAGTGACATACGTTCACAGACTTGAACCACATATGTCCTAACAAAACCCCCAAAATTCATTGACATCTAACAACGGCATGCGTCGAGCCGCTGAGGTTAAGAATTTTAGAATTTAGTGCTTGAACAACGCCTCTTCTTCGTCTCCTATAAATAAACTTAACCCTATCCCTAAGTCCCTAACCATGACTATTCCCATGCCCTCTTATCTGCCATTTTCAAGTCCTCTATTTCTTTGTTTAACGATCAGATTGAAAGCTTTAATTTAATCTCTATTCTTTTGCTTTTCAATTTTGATTGTTACTTCGATGGTTGGGTCAATTTTTGTTTATTAATTGATTTTTTTTTTTTTTTTTGCCTTTTGTTTCTACAAGATTTAGCATATTTGCTGCTATGCTTTTAGCAATCCGTTTGAGGATTTCAATTTGGGCAACTCTTGAACGCACATTCGACAGGTTAGGCTTTTGGGCTTTTATCTCTCTATTCCAAGTTTGGTTTTGATTGGCCTCATAATATGTGTTACATAAATTGTTGAGGCCTTACAATTTTACACATCATTATTCTAATACTCCATTGGTATCTTTAGAGTAGGCAGTTATTCTAATATTCCATTGGTATCTTTAGAGTAGGCAGTCCTATATGTGTTAATTTAGAGAAATAATATGTCCACAACATTTTCACTACAAATCTTAAGTGGCAGGTTGTTACTAATTGTTATTGTTGGGATAAAAAAGTAATCTTATGGCTTGTTTGAATGTTTAAAAATGGAGGGGGAGTAGAGTAGAGGGAGGGAGAGTAATTTAATACCCTTCTTTGGAAGTTTTTTAAGGAAGAAGGGGGAGGGGTTTGGAGTGGTTTCAACTCTCTCAAACCCCTCATTTTTAATTCCCCCAAATTAGAGAGATTTGGAGGGAGAGTGGAGGATAAAAATGCATAACCAAATGAATTACCAAATTTGCCCTTACTATATTAACAAAATTATAAATGAAAAGACTAATTACTCCCATTCCCCTTACTTAATTTTAAAAACATCCAAACAAGGTGGATGGTAATCATTTCCCTCTACTCTTCTTCCCACTACTCTCCTCCCCTCTACTCCCCTCTACTCTCCTCCCTCTCTAAACTTCCAAACAGGCCATTAATGTTAGGTTCAATTTTGAACTAATAAGAACTAATCACCTATGATTTGCTATAAAAATATTGCAAAAATGTTGTGGACGTAACATCTCTTGTTATTTTAACCTAATTGGAATTTGTTACACAAATCCTTCTTTTACATATTATTTTTTAAGTCAATTCAATATTAATTTTCTATTTATTATATCTGTTTAATACTCTTCACCCCAACCCTTCCTTAACCTGTTTTGCACCTTCAACTTAAATCATAATACTTTTCAAAATGCATATAACAAGATTGTCTTAGAAATATTTGAAGTTAAAATAATTTCCCTTTTTTTTTTTGGGGGGGGGGGGGGTTGTGGTGTGTGGAAGTTAAGTGGATTTTGAAGCTAATGGATTTTTTGTTTGTGAATGTGCTAGTGATAAGGCACTCGTTTTCTTTGAAGAATTTCATGCGCTTCTTGTCTTCTTCGACACAATTCTGGGTGCCATAATTAGTATACACTTTCAAGCCTTGAACGTCTCGCCACTTGAAAAACATCTGGGTATCATCCTGCTTTTCATAATGGCTACAATTGTCTATATCATTGCATATTTGGAGATAAAGTTACAACGGCAAGATGCTGCCTACCTTTTCATATTCAGGCTCGTTTGTCTGGTTTCTGGAATTCTCTCTATTGAGCTACTTGTCAAATTAATCATTTCTCCTGTCTGGTTATTCATGGTTAACTTATGTCCAATCCTGATCATTGGGGTACTGCGTCATTGGTATCAAGGAATTTATAAGGGTCTCTATGACACAGCTGATATGGTACTCAAGAGAGTACATATCTTGTATAATAAGATTTATGGATTACTTTATTGGATGTATGGGTGGCTCCTACAGATATCTCAATTACGAGCTTCTAATGCAATTTCTTCAAGGGAAGGAGACATTGAGATGCAGCTGACCAGGGGCGGCCCAACATAATTTGGGGCCTTAGGCGAAAAATTTATGGGGGGCCTTTAATATGTAAATATTAATTAAACAAAATTATTTAATACCAATCAAATTAAGGTTAATTTGATATGTTAAATACATAAATAATACCAACTAGACTAATGTTAATTTCATATAGAGAATTGAATATCATAGTTGAACTATAAATATTAATAAAAAGAAATCAAAATATATTGTGATTGAAAAATATACTTTGTTTTGGATATAAGAAGGTGCATAGTTAAATAAAATTGTAATCTAATTTTTAATTTTATATTTTGATTTTAAGAGAGAGAGATAGATATTATTTGGTGTGTGGTTTTGTAGGATATTAGTTTACAAAAATCAAAGTCTCAAACTATCCTGAGAGATTAATCTATAATTGATGATTCAACACATTTGCAACATCTTCTTGAAATATTTTAGGGTTTCAATTGAGATAAGGTTCTATTGGTCTCGTATTTTGATAGTCTTAATAGAAATGAAAAATATGCGCTAATTAAAAGCACTATAAAATGTTTAAAATATAATGTGACATTGTCTCTCATTGATAAACTTCATCAATTTAAATAATGAATGTTTATCACTTTTTTGTGATTAAGAACATAGCAATTTGTAAGCCAATATTAAAATTTGTAGTATCTTTAATATCACTAATAAAAAAAATGTATAACTTTTAGAAAATATATATAATTTTATAAAAATTTGGACATTTAAATATAGAAAGTGAGGACTTTTTTTCTTAAGCAAAATTTTTTTTTTTGGTGGGGCCTTAGGCCTAGGCCTAACTTGCCTAGGCCTTGGGCCGGCCCTACAGCTGGCATTAACTGTGGGTTAGGTGACCTAATATTGTCAACTACCTACAAAGTAAGCAAAATTTTTACTTACGAAATTTTCCCTGCGAAAGTTTAAATTATTTTCACTTTGTTCAAAGTAAGGTTAATTATATTAATTTCAACATACGTTTTTATAATGATTTCCATTCTTTTTAAACCAGACGGAAGCCAGAACATTAGGACACCACATTGGACCCAACCACGGCAGCCATAGTAGAATACTACAAATAGACAGCAGAGTTGCCCTAGCCTAGAACAAAAAACATGCATATATAGTCATGGTGCTACTTTAGTCCAATTGATTATGTCTGTCAAGATCTGGGACTGGACCGTTCTAACTGATGTTTACAAACTTTGTGGTTACTAAATAGGATCACAGTGCTTGTAATTCCTTTCCTGAGTAGTAGTCATAGCTGGTCTAAGAGTTAAAACTGATTGTAGTATCCTTTTTGTGTTGCATTCCCAAGAGTGGCTATTGCGTTATCTGTGTTTGCACACATGAGCAGTAGCCCTCGACTTGGTTCTTTTGGATCCTGCTCTATCTATTGTTAAAGACTTGCCACTACAACACTTACCAATTCCAGATCCTTTATCTGCTAACATCAGCATTGCATTGTGACTATATATCCTCATCACATTTATTGTGGTGCTCCAGTATTTCTGATAAAATAACGTCTGAAATCTATTTAGATTATTGGCCTTTAAAACACTCATTTGAGAGGGCATTGTGTACTGCTATTTATCACTGTCTACGAAACTGCATGTCTATTGCTTGAAGTTGACTCATAATATGTTTTACAGAGAATTGACATGCTACAAAAAAAGATTCCACTAAAATGATCCAATAAGGCTTGTTTCATGTCTTGTACGAAATTGGTGCTTGTCTTAGTTGTCTACCATTTTGAGCCTTAAGATTCTATTATTCGCTCTTATTATGTTTATACATGCTCATGTTTATGCTATGTTCCAGGGAGACGTTGGATTAAGTGTTGCAGCTGTAGATAATGGCTAGAAGAAGATGGTTGCTGAGAAGATAATACCTCAATTAGGATTGTTGTTATTTGAATGATTGTTGATATATACTTAATTCTATAAATATACCTGTGTGCGTACAGAATATGGATCAGATATAGATGCAATCTCTTAGACAGTTTTTTTTTTTTAATAATTCAATTGTTACTAAGCTAGAAAACTAGAAAACTCGTCTAGATGACACTGTTATCAATAGGTTTTGTTAATAGTAATGTGTGGGTTTCCTTATATCTGCCTAAATTAATAAAAAAAACAACTTGCAATAGAAAAGAAATTACCTCTTTAACACTAAAGG